>JAAFCE010001036.1:13368998-13495407 GCA_013389805.1 Trigoniulus corallinus
CCCCCCCCCCGAGCCAGCCTCTGGATCCGCCCTTGGCTCTAATGACCATTGTAGTTCAAGAGCCTTAAAACACCAACGAAAGAAAAATTGTCAAGACTTGATAATTAGCCTTAACCTTTTTACACCCTGATAGCCACAGATGGTGCCGAACGAGGCGGAACGGGGTTCCCAAAAATCTAAAGACTAACATTATTTATTAATTAAATCACTTTTTGTAGGGCCTACGTTTGGGACCCCGACAATTGGGTGAAAGACAATTGGGTGAACGACAATTGGGTGAATACGACAATTGGGGGAATACGACAATTCGGTGAATGCGACAATTGGGTGTATAAGACAATTGGGTGAAAAACATGTTATTTTTAAATTGCTTTTTGCCCCACGTAATGATACTACACCGCGAAACAAAGCTGTCATGCAGAGCTGCACTACTACAAGTAGCTTAAAGACCGCCGCCACACACGGTCAGTTCGGTGTGTTCACATCGATGTGACACACCAAACTGACGTGTGTGTGTAAAAAAAGCGCGTGCTCACGCCAAAAATTTCAACTGACGGTGAGACGAGATTCTATCACATCGGTGTGTCACATAGGACTGGCATCAGTTAAAGGGAGTGTGTGTGTGGGGTTTGCACACATCAGTTCTTCACATTAGAAGTTCTGCGCATGCCCAAACATGGACAGAACTTCATCTTTAAAAAATTACACAGAGGCTACAGTAGAATTATTGGTTGATGTGGACGATCAAATGACGTCCCATGACGTTTAACAAAAAGGAACATAAGAACGTGACACACCAAACTGATCGTGTGTGGGCAATTCTTAAGGCAAGGCGCAAAATGAGACGATGGGTGACGCAGGTGACGAAAGTGACGCAGGGTGTAGCATTTGTTTGGTGTTTTAGGGCCCTTAAACTACAAGGTCATTAGAGCCTCGTCCACAGTGTAGTTCTGATACAGGGACTGCACAGACACTACACTAATACGACGATTTTTGGATGCCAGCGGTACCCAATCTTCCCAAGCAGCCACCCATGTCAGTACTAGCTGGGGTTGCGTTGTTTAACTTCAGTGATCAGACGAGAACTGGTGTGTCCAACGCAATTCGCCGCTTCCCAGGGTGTAGCAGCCCTGCGAAATTCTGCTAGCAGGCCGTCGCCGCACATCTCTGCTTCCCACCGCTTTTTGTTATTGTCACGCCAACTTCACGCAGGAAACTGCGGCATTGGCACTGAGCTCCGTCGGGTCATGTGGCGTAGGCACTGAGTCACGTCACCCTGTGACTTAATATGCGCAACTACATCATACATCATCATACACTTCTCGCGCCTGTGGCAGGGTCAGGTCTGCGGGTTCTGTATTACACCGTCAGCTTAAAACAATACAGAAACAGTTTCTTATTTATTGAAAATCTGACCCCCAGTTAACTAATTTCAGAGAAAAACCTACTAATTTACAACCTTTGTTTGATTCGACGATTATTTCTCCACAAAATCATCGCAAATTGCAGAAAACATGTGACCCCAGAAAACATACCTATTCATTTACAACCTCCGCCACTCCCGCATATCTCCACCAGGTCCCTGTCCACCCCCACACAGTTGGTAGTCTGACAGACTGGGTCCCTGACAGACTACCTTCATCATCCATGTTTGTAAAGCTACTTGTAGTAGCGCAGCTCCGCATGACAGCTGTGCTTTGCGGTGTAGAATGATTACATGGGGCAAAAAGTACATTTAGAAAACATGTCTTTCACCCAATTGTCGTTCACCAAATTGTCATTCACCGAATTGTCGTATTCACCCAATTGTCTTTAACCCAATTGTCGTAGACCCCTACGGTCACTACGCCGTGTTGACAACTGACTTCCGACCATTGGGTTCCGGAAAATTGTTTTTTTTTCATAAAAAAAAGCCCTGTAGGCCCTATATAATTTTCAAAACTTACTCTCATAAGGCCAATACTGCAAGATGTCTTCATTGTTGGATCGAAAAACCAATTTGCGAACGACCCATTTCATGCTGTTTTGACACTGTTTAGTTATGTTCTTGAAGGTCAATTCCACTGCTTTTCCCAATAAATGTATACCTGTCTCTTCAAAAATATAATGAAAATCCAACTTATTAATTTCCGTGATCAGAGCGTGAAGGCTTTTGTCAAATTCATTATTAATCGATTGCATATTGATATCTGTTTTATTTTGAGCACCATCTTTCAGACATTTCGACTTGGAAATGACCACAATAGCCACAGCGAGCCACAGACAATGAAAAGTTGTTGCTGCACCCATTGCAATGGATAAAACTAAAAGTGCGTGGTAATTGTAAGTCAGGTTATAACCGCACATTAAAAATATGACCAGGTGCAAACAACCAGGTGTTTATTTACTGCTAGTCATTAATTTACCGTGTGTGCTATTTGCCGTATTTTCCCCATCTGCATTTTCATCGACAGACTAAAGAGGGGGAAGTCGAATACGGGGCATAACTGTTTTCGATTTTCGTTTTTGTCTTTAACATAAAACGGCGGTTAAAATGTTTCAATGCCATCATTGGATAATGGACACAGACAAACGACACAGAACATCACAACTCTGAACATTTATCATCATCCTGATGTCTTTATGCCGCACATGGTGGGATCGCTTATCATCCACCAGGGCGCCATCCACTCCCACACAAAGTTACGTTCCTCTCCGTGCAACCTGCTCCCATGTTTGTTGCGGCCTCCCTCAATAATCTGGGACTAATAAACCTGTAGTTGAACTCTTGCACCTTGTCATCCTGAGATTCAGCTGCCACATTTGTATTTAAAAGCGAATTACTCTCTACTCAGTAACTTATAGGCCCATCCTCTATGGCTTTTCAGGCAGTATGCACTTTGGGGCCCATTACTCTAGCTAGCAATATATTCCTATCATTGTCTTCTAATGGGATATAAATCCGTGGCCCCTTGCGGGGTATCGGCAAAATTCTCCGGCACAAGAGCACGTCCACTGGCGTTGATTAATTACTGTGTGAGCAGTAGAGAATTCGACATTAGTCACACGAGGTAGCGAATTCCAATCCAACGAAAGACGTACATAGGTGAATTTTTCATCTCTCTTCTCACCGAAAAAATACTCGTCTTCCTCAGGCGAGAAACACTTGCGACCCAAAAGCTCAGGGTACAAGGGTTTTACCATTTTAGCTGCAGAGTCGTACCCACACACACCTTCTTTGCAGTATTAAAATACAATTTGTAGAATCTCACAGCTAATAAATATTTCAGAAGGCTTTTATAACAATGGGCTTTGGTAGCATATATGACTCATCATCATACCCTTATCCCGCCTGTGGCAGGGTCGGGTCTGCGGGTTCTAGCCCTCCACTCCCGCTTATCTCCCACCAGGTCCCCGTCCACCCCACACACTACCATTTCCTTACGGACAACCTGCTGCCACGTCTACTTCGATCGACCCCTGCTTCGGGTGCTTCCAGCCACCTAACGAGCTCCTCCTCCCCTCTTCTCATTACATGTCCATACCACCTTAACCTACTCTCCCTCATTTTTTCCGCGATGTCTCCCACCCCCAGGCTACCTCAAATATACGCTTTCCTAACTATCAGAGAGCACTCCAAGAGCACTTGTGCAGCCAAGTGGCGTTGGACACACCAGTTCCCGTGAGATCACTGAAGTTAAGCAGCGCAAGCCCACCTCAATACCAACAACGGTGGTTGGTAAAGAACGTTGGGTGCTGCAAATTAACCCTCTCCTTCATCCTTTCACCTATCTCCTCATCTCCCGCGGGCAGCCTCCTAAGGGTTCGTCCTGTTATGGCTGCCTGGCTTGCTCCCCAACCTACGAAACTAATCCAGCTCTCGACGCCTCGCTCATATACCGCAGCATTTGCATCTCGGCTACTTGCATTCTATTATCGTGACTATTTCTCACTGCCTTTCCACTTGATTGGGACCTTTCTATCACGCCCTTCCTTTTCTATCGCCTATCTAATATAGTTTAGGCCCTTCTCGACTTGTTCTCTGACAAATACCATGCAATGAGGGGCCCATTCACCTACTCCCGTGAGCAGCTCGACGATGACCAGAATAAAAAAGTATTCACCTTGATGTACCCCAACCTTCACTGGGGAACCCCCAGTACTTTCCCCAAAGTTTCCTTACGCTGGCTATGGGTCAATCATGCATATGCTGAACTACTCAAATAAACCCATCTTCTACCCACTTTTTTCCACATACCTTCCAAACTACCTGTCGTGGAACACTGTCGAAGTCAATAAAGATGGCATGGAGATCTTTCTTTGCTGCCTTATATTTTTCTATCATCTGCCTCAGAATGAATATTGGTTCCATTTGGACCTACTTGGCATGAACCGAATCTGATTTCCACGCATAATAGTTTTATCCCAGAGGTGACATTCTCCTACTCTCTGCCAGAGCTTCATGGAATGACTTATTGGCTTAATACATCTATAGTTACCACAATCTTGGACATCACCTTTCCCCTTGAAGAGTGGTATTATCCAACTCTCATGCCATGCAGATGGCATTCTATCTCCACTGACTATCCTATTGAAAAGTTATATGACTATTGACCTGTTGATTAAAATTCACTGCTGTCAAAAGTAGGCTAGCTAATGTCGGGTGAAATAGGAAGTCCTGAAGGTGCATGCACTCTGTAGATTTCTTTATTAGACTTTAGCTGGAGTGCTCTCTGTTAAATCTACTAGTGTAAACACCTCTAGAGAGTGCCCCACTTCCTGTCTTACCCATTTCCTTTACTTCTCTTCTATTTTTTTCTGCAGCTAATTTGGATTTTAGACATTTCAAAAATAAGCTGATCCATGTACAGTAGCTTCAATGTGGTGAGGTATAAACGTACTGTTGACAGTTCTACATAGAAAGCTTACCATAGTGTAAACCCCTCTGGTAGACTTCTCTCTGTGGAGTAGCGACCTCTACCTAAGTTTTTGTCTACAGTGTACCTACACCTGAAGGCAGTGGTTCTCAATATTTTTGAAGGCAGGGAACACTAAACTGTGACCGTTTACTTGCACGGAACACAATTCAACATAAACTTTAAAGCAGGTTGTACACTTTCTACACTTGATACTTACTACCACTTTATATAACTATAAAACGAACAACTATGTCATTTGTGTTTGCTTATTACAATTCCATTCAAAAATTATTTTAAAACTGTATCGATTTTTTGTCAACACCTTTATTTGAGCATTAAATTTTTTTGCGGAACACTTGAAGTGGTTTCATGGAACACGGATTGAGAACCACTGCCTTAAGGACACTTTCCGTCACGGATAAGGCGGTTCGCACACTTGTAGCGGCCACTACTAGTGACCACTAGTCGCAGTACTAGAGATTATAGAGATTATACTTTTTCAGCCTGACACAGCCTTGTTGCTTCACATTTGAAGAAAGATGCGATGCAAACTACTGAGATTGAACCCTAACAGTATGAAGTTAAGGGACTTCCATCAGCATAGAAACTAACGTAAGAAAGAACATTCATTAATTCATGTTGAGATTAGGATGTCACCCGTTTCAGTGTTTTAGATTCGTGAAAGGAAGGCACTCTTTTTAGGCATTCCTCTTATTTTTCCAAGTTATGGAAATCAATGTGTATTTGGTTTCAAAAGTTAGTGCCAAATACCACCCTCTTCGTGTCACGTTGCATGACTTGTAATTAACTGATGCTAAATTGTATACTCCCATTAAATATAAAATTAAATTACAACAATAACATTTTTATATAACATGCTCAAAATATATGACAAAATTTTAAGAATCTCACTTATTATGAGATTAATAAACACAGAAATTCGAATGTTGTCTATTCACTGTTGTTCTTTGTAGCCAACTTGTTTTACAATCTCCTTTAGTAACAATTCCATTCGGTCTTTCATAAGCGGCTGTCCTGTTTTGGTTCTCCGTGAATACTTTCTTTCTCTCTCACGTTTAGTTTTTTTATATTCCTCGAACCGCTTTTGTTTTTCTTCCCGTTGTCTTTGAATTTCCTGTTTGCAGAAAGAGTAAATAAAATAAAAATAGTTTAACATATGTATATGCTGTTATTTCATACAATAACTATCTGGTACATTAGTTAATCCAGACTGTTATATCACCACAGTTGTGTCAAATTATAACTGAAATTTACTATGTATCAAGTTAAAGTTGATTGTGTGGAATTAAAGTATTATTAAAGGAATTCCAACGCTTGCAATGAACTGTGGGCTAGTATCTTAATCTTAAAATGCCAATTGAATAGCGAACATTTTTCATGATCGAATACAATCACAACGTTGATACTGACATACTCAGCAGTCTCATAAGTGGGGTATCGTGAAAGAAGTGGACATGCCAAGAAATGGTTAATGTGTTTGACTAAAAATTGACGAACCTCTCTCCGTTTTTTGTCTTCTTCTTGAAGCTTCTCGTATTCCTTCTGTGCTTTTAAGTAAGGTGAAAATTTTTTCTTTTGCGGGCTAAAAAAAATAAATCAAGTGTATCAACATCTGACATGTGTTTCATAATATCATATAACAGCGTTAAGGTGAGCACAACAATTAAGTTGACCAAAGCAAAAGGCGAAGGAAGAACTCAGAAAATGGCAAATCCAATTGTTTGTTTGTAGGTGTCTTAGGGCCCTTCAACTACAAGGTCATTAGAGCCCCGACCATTGCATAGTTCCGACGCAAAGACTGCACAGACACTACACGAATGCGACGATTGTTGGGTATTCGCGGTACCCAGTTTTTCCAAGCGGCCACCCATGTCGGTACTAAGTGGGGTTGCGTTGCTTAACTTCAGTGATCAGACGAGAACTGGTGTGTCCAACGCAATAAACCGCTACACGACTAATACAATCCTGATCTACAAATTATCTTGATGCTATGGTCAGCAAGCCATTCTGTTTACATATTTTTAGGAGATAATAATGGCAAGTTAGAAAAAGCAACACTTGTGTACTTTAACGGGTACACGGTACTACCTTCGGTCTCCCGGCCTTCTCCCCACGTTTCTGGGAATAATCTCGTGCAGCCGCGAATATCCCATTTGTAGGGATCTACTATTTTCTAGGCAGAGAAAAATGTCCGACAACTGTGTATCCGCTAAATACACAAGTGCCGAAAAAACTGCGTACGTTTTTGAGGAAAAGCGTCCACTTCGCAGAGGTATTTTTCAGTCTTGACTGACTCTAAATCCTATGAGCCTATTCTACTTCAGAAATATGAAATTGGTTCTGAGTTGCTTCAGACTTCAACCTTCGGAGTGGGCCTTGCTAAACCTCTGCTTACGGTTATAAAATAATATGTTCTTAATGAATGCACGAGAAAAAAATAATTACGTTAAGTTCTTACTTCCTATTGTATCCATCTTTACTTGTTTGCTGTACAGCGTTTCCTTCACTTCGTTCAAACTTTCTCTTTTGATTTAAATTTCGCCAACTGACTGTTTTTTTCCTTCTTTCAGCAAAGTTTTGACCTGCAGTGATGATTGCTGTTTTCAATTCTAATGCCAACTACTGACAATCGTCTACAACGATTGCTCATTACTCGACGGCAGCATACAATGTGTACGAGTTAAAAACAATCGTACCTTGTTCAAAATTTCCAAAATCCTTTTTATACATACCTTGTCTCACCTCTTTATTGTATTTAGGCTCCGATTCACTCGCAGTGTTTCCTGTATTTTGAATTCTATCGTGAACTTTAACCATATTGGAAGCAGCCATATTTTTACAGAATGACGAACGCTTACGGTGGCATAGAAGCGCCAGCAACATAACGATGTGTACGGTGTCACAGAATTTGCTATGCCATAGAACAGTGGCGCATTTTTTAAAAGAGAAATGAAATTGTTTGAAATCTATTTCGACATTTCTGTAGGGTTTATTCCTTGAATATCTTCTTGAAACGTCATGTAAGTATGATAAGTAGACTAACTAAAGGTGAACGCTCAGATAATGAACAAAAGTGATTGCATTTTTCAGGTTGTGTGACTTTCTTCTTTTATTCCCACCCCTCAGTGTCAAATATAAGGTGAATAAAATACCATTGATCGCCAGAATAGTATAAATGCACATTATAAACTTGAATTAAGTCTATGTCTACTATATTGACTTCGAATTCGAGCTGTGATCATATTGCGATAAAGGGTAATAAGTTTCTCCCCAATGCTCCTACTTTTACTCACTTCTGTTACTACAGTAGTTTGTCAATAATTGGAAGTTTCTTTATATTACCGTTAGCTAGGTGTTGGATTGTGAATGTTTGACGGACCTTCATTCCAGATTGATCCATTACATCAATCTGTCAATATGGCCATTACACGTTCAATCTTTTATCAATCGGGATCACAGAATTGGATTAAACGTGTAAAGCCCGTCTATACCTACTAGTCCAACACCAGCTCATTTGATCAGAGACATGTTTTGCACACTGAAGTTATTCCACACGTGATTTGAAGGCTATTGGAATAATTTAATATTGTTTTTTTATTATCAAATAACTCTTCTATCATCACCTACAAGGCTCTTTCATTGTTATGACCCAGGATGTTTTAGGGAATTATAAAACAGGCCCTTCTGTGAGTGTCTAAAAGTTCTCAATGATCAGGAACTAAATAACAAATGGATTAATGTAACAAGTCAAAAATATTTTACCATATCTGCAAGTACAAGAGTAAGATATATTTATACATATAATTTTCAATTCTATACAAGAAAAATTCGTGGGGTAGGCCGGGCATCACCCCACAGACAACTCAGCCAATATTTCCTGTGGGCAGGGCCGGATTTAGATATTGTGAGGGCCTAGGCTATTTCAATTTATAGGCCCTTTTCTTAAGTTTTGAAGCCCGCTAACTGTTGAGGCCGTAGGCTTCTACCTAATTAGCCTAGTGGTAAATCCGGCACGCCTGTGTGTTTCAAGCGCCTGGCTGGGGTGCCCCCAGTCAGAACATGTTCAATGGACCTGCAGACCCGATCCTGCCACTGGCGGGATAAGGATGTGATGATGATGATGATTCAAGGAGGAAAAACTATTAGAATATTATATATAATTAGCTGTTGAGGTTTGAAAATGATTGTTAAGCCAAATTTTGTGCTAGGTGTGAGGCCTATTTCAAAGAGATAGAAATTATTAGTGAAACATTAAGCATTTATACAAAATCTGGAAAACTAATGAAATTCCTCTGAAATAGCCAATGGCTTAGAAAAGGTAGTGTACCTTCATCAGCTGGTTTATCAGACAGCATTTCAAGTAAATTATAGACTGCACTCAGTATGTAATCTTCAACACCTAAAAGAGAATTTAAAACACACTGATGTTCCCCCTAACTGAGTAGTATGCCCAGATATTTTTGAGCATGTTTTTTTAATGGAGGTCAAGCTTTTGCCAGCTAATGTTATGATGAAATCTCTTCTTGTGTCAAGTATTCACTGTTTAGGGAAATATCATTCTCCATATCACCTAACTCTCATAAAATGTACTAACAGTGGATTTCATTTCTTATCAGTTATAACTACTAGAAAGTGAAAAACATGTTAGATATAGTCACTTTAAAGGAAGCTACATTGTAGGGTCAGCCTATGATAGGGACAAGCTTGCCAGTACTGCCTATGTTTTAATCATAGAGAGTTTCTTGTCTACTGATAAAGATACAGTGCATATATTACCAGTTAATAAAAGTAATTGGGGAAGTTATTAAAAAGTTATAAAAAAGTTATTAATGGATTAGAAAAAGAAATGATTTCAAAATCATGTGTTTGTCCTCTAATGATAATCATAAGATCTTATCAATATTTTCAGTTCCACCAAAAATAGGTATCCTTTATAGCCTTCCCATTGATAAGATACAGTCATTGTTTTATACTTTTGACCGAGTTCACTCAGGTTTTGCATTCATTTCATCCAGACAAATGTGAAACGTGTAAAGGAGATCTTACATATGACTGTTTAGAAGCCAATTTAAAAAAATTATCGTTGGAAAGAATGATGCAAACTTTATGAGCCTTAACAAATGGCAAGCAAAATAAGGTATTGGTAGACATAGTCAATTTTCATGTAACGTTTTCACAGCAAATGTTCAAAGTGGCTACCATTTGCAGTTATGCATGCTGCACAACGTCTATGCAGTGATTGTCTACCTCTTTCAAAGATCCCTGCCATGTTCTGTACATCTCCAGCGGGAACTGCAATTCTGGCCACGAGATCCTCAGCAGAGTCGACAGGGGTTGCATAAACTTGGCTTTTAATGTGTCCTCACAGAAAATAATCAATTGGTGCCAAATCAGGTGATCGTGGTGGCCAAGGAACAGGTCCTCTTCTACCAATCCAGCGGTCCCCAAAGGTGGCATTAAGATGAGCTCGCACATTCGAGGTAAAATGTGCTGGGGCTCTATCGGTAAAATGTGCTGAAGCCCCATCTGTTGGCGAATTTGAGGTGGAATGTTTGCCATAAGTTCTGGCAACTGTTCTTGGAGAAAAACTTGATATGTGTGGCCTGTTAATCGATGTGGAAGCAAGTATGGCCCAATCAAATACAACACCTTATTTTGCTTGCCATTTGTTAAGGCTTGACTTTGGACCCTACATTCCTATCCTAAAAGTGCTTAGTTTGGCACCCTCTAAAATACGGTTTTTTTTCGAGTTCACGGACACCCTGTATAATATGCAGCCGACGATGGTCTCATGCGGCCTGTGGGGGGAGCGGCGAATTGCGTTGGACACACCAGTTCCCGTCTGATCACTGAAGTTAAGCAGCGCAACCCCAGCTATTACAGACATGGGTGGTCGTTTGGAAAATCTGGGTGCTGCTAATACCCAAAAATCGTCGCATTAGTGTAGTGTTTGTGCAGTCTCTGCATAAGAACTATATGCTGTGGACAGGGCTCTAATGATCTTGTAGTTGAAGGGCCCTAAAACACCAACAAACAAACAACCGGCCTGTGGGGAATTTTGAGACTTATAGGCAGTGCCGTAACGGGGGTATGAAGCGCCCGTGGCAAGTGTCTAACTTTCGCTTGCCTGTAACCCAATAATAACAAAAACTTAACATTTTGCGCCCCAAACCCAGTTGCGCCCGTGGCGACCGCCTTCGTCGCCACGCCCTCGTTACCGCCCTGCTTATAGGTACATTAGAAAAAAATGACGGTAAACATGATGTACCTTAAATGTGTATTAAGTCCTATATTAAACGTTACTGTATGCATTTCATACATTTTAAAAATTCCCATAGCACTTATTATATATAGGTAGTTTACACGTAGGTCATAGTGCATGCAGCCTGCAGAAAGTTTCACTGTTGTCAATATTGCCCTGCAATAAAGTGAATTTGAGACCACTGGCTTAAATGCTTAGATGCTGTTTAACGTATAATAGCAACCTATCATACTTGTTAATTACTATGTCAGCTGTACGTTGAATTTGATAAAGTTTACTGTTTTTTTTCCTAGGTGCATAGCCTAATGGAAGTCAATTTGAAAGATACGTCAGTTTTCCTGTGTGTTGGTAATGTGTATTATAAAATGCAAACTTCGCAAACTGCAAGAAGTAACTATCTACACTGGTGCCTAACATGTAATAATAATCGACCAAGAAACCAGGTCGAAGTCGTTGATTTCACCGATTGCTGTCATTGTCGTGTCATTAGAATTGATGAGAAAACCGTTGCCGAACAGCATCTGACCACCGTGGCTTGTTATCTTCGAACTGGTCAGTTTGAAATACATCTTTTTAATTTATCTGATATCTTGAAAGCGGCTGTAATGTTAGGTGCAAGACAGTTAGCTCAAGTGTGCTCTGATTACTTATTCCATTTGTGTTCGAGACTGGTAAGTGATCAACATAATACAGACTCTGTGATGCCTATTAGAACTGTAATACAAGCGTTGCAAGTGGAAAAATCATCTCTGAGAAACTTTCCAAATATCACCTACATCTGTGGTCTGACAATAAGATCTATATTTCTGAAAAGATATCGACAACAACAACAACAGCAATATATTGAAGATGATGATCTTGTGTGGAATGAAGTGAAGAATAAGATGTCCTCAGCGCCATCACCTACACACGTAAGTCTTTACAATCTTCATTGTCTGAATTTTTGTGGCCAAGTGTCTGCTTTCTATTGGCATTATTCGTGGAACACACCTCCATAGCTGAATAAGTCGTGTGTACATGCCTTGAGCTCAAATTACTCAAGTTCATCCTCGAAGATGGTTGCAGTGCTCCACTTCGTCATTTCCGTGATTTCTAGTGTCTGACCTGACAATTATCAGCTGTTTCGTTTAAGCGTTCAGAGTTCTTTTAAAAATTCAGGTGGCATCCTAGAACACACTAGTTAAGGCCACTGACTTACTTCATACCCAATGCAGCGACATTTCTCT
This sequence comes from Trigoniulus corallinus, assembly GCA_013389805.1. NCBI lineage: Eukaryota > Metazoa > Arthropoda > Diplopoda > Spirobolida > Trigoniulidae > Trigoniulus > Trigoniulus corallinus. The sequence continues at coordinate 13,381,406 of JAAFCE010001036.1, forward strand.
TGCCTGATAAAGAAACACCTGCAAGAGCTCAGTGCTCCGCTATAAGTGTAGCCATATAACACGCTTCCTTATTCAAATGATTAGTCTCTGTCAGGAGAAGGTTAACTTATTATTTGTCACGTACCTTTAAGATCCTATTCTCGGTGGATAATTTTTTCAGGTGTAACCTCGGTCATCCGAGTAATTCTCCAAAATTTCAACTTCCCCTTGTTTGTTGGTGTTTTAGGGCCCGTCAACTAAAAGGTTGCAGAGACTGCATAGACCCTACACTAATGCAACGATTTTTGGGTATTAGCAGTACTCAGTTTCCCCAAACGGCCACCCATGTCAGTACTAGCTGGGGTTGCGTTGCTTAACTTCAGTTATCAGACGAGAACTGGTGTGTGCAACCCACTTTGCCGCTCCCTACAACTTCCCCCGGGCGTCATTAAATGCAAATAGACAAATAGAGAATAACATAAAGTAGTTAATTTGCAGAATTTTGGCTTTTTAATGCAGGCGATGGTGCTACCGTTTAGATGGGACTCAATTTCCACCAAGGATGCATCAATCTCCAGACCTACTCGTCTAGGTTTGTTCTCTGCGTTAGCAAGTGAAGTGCTCCCAGAACAGTATGTTTTTGACGATTCTGAGATTCTGTATATGGCGGAAATGTCATCGGTGAATCACAAACTGGGTATTGATGAGGAATTTCAAGTTTTCGAATCGAAGATTCCAAGTCCACGGGCGTTGTCTGAGGAATGGGAACTCTCACCGGTAAGGTCAGTAGACCTTGAGAAAGAATTCCCAGGTGTTGATCGACAAACCTTATCCGTCATATTGTTAGATTAACTCATTTGATCCTGTAGTACAGTGCTGTCTCGTGAGTAAGAGGTACCTTTGTTCAAAGTTAAATTTCAGTACCCCATAAAATATAATTTGACAATTAAACTTAATTTATTTTGATACATGTGTGTAAGATGTTCTTCGGACATTAACTACATTTTTTAATGGCGTCTTTCCAGATCAGGCGTTGTTTAAGCTTTAAAATCATGACGTTCGGTTCAATCCTGACCGATGACTTTCGCTCTTTTATGGTGGTAAACGATCGAAAACCCAGTGGAATGGTAAATTCCGGCCCCATGTTGTGTTTATGATACCACAACTGTGCTTTAAAAGATATCTTTCTTCACAGAAGATAAACGTGCCATCCGATAACATTAACAGGTGTTGGAACTCACACCCATTCCATGTGATTTTTGGGAGCGGAAAATTGCGTTGGACACACCAGTTCTCTGATCACTGAAATTAATCAATGCAACCCCAGCTAGTACTGACATGGGTGGCCGCTTGGGAAAGCCTTGCTACTGCTAATACCCAAAAATCGTCGCAATAGTGAAGGGTCTGTTAAGTCTCTGCATTAGAACTATACGGTGGCCAGGACTCTAATGGCCTTGTAGTTGAGGGGCCTTAAAACACCATGCTCCTTGGAACACATTACCAATTTGTTGGAACGTATTTTTACGCAGCCGGCTGCAAATCAAATACTGTAATTCATGTGATTATTTATTGTCAACGAGTTTTTCTTCTTTGGGGCACTTTTCCTCCACTGACGCTTTGGGGACGAGTTCCTGCATCTGGAAATTTTGCCCAGCTGCACACACATTTTCCTTCAGATAGTAACAGTTCTCTTCAGATGACAACTTATATACCACACTGTGCCACGGCTTTACTTCCCATTCGAGAAAGGCACACTAGCAGGCCTCTCTCTCGCCCGGAAGAACCCACCCGCCTCTGTCCAGGATGGAACCTGGATCCGATGACCCACCACTCTACCTTTGCGGCCTCCAGACGGGGCGTGCGTACTTTTAATCAGCGCAGCATATAGGCCCCCTATTTATGGAGTTGGGGTTTTAATTTGAAGCTACACCGCTGCTTATGAGTGAAGCTTGCTATTAATTAAGATATCAAAGTGGGTGCCAGTGTTCCTGGTAGGGAGAACAAGAAGTGCTACGGTCTCGTACAAAACTCTGTGTCGTCGCAGCTGTCTTCACTCTACTCTGGGAAAATTTGCGTTCAGGCGACAGACTTGACTTTCTCTTTCTCTCTCTTTCGCTCAGTTGAAGTGATGGAAAGCGACAGGCGTTAGCAGTGGCGGTGGTGATTTCATTAAGAGATGATTCCAAGAGTAATACTTGATGCAATCAAAGCCGCTCCTCCTCCCTTTCCCTCCATCCCTGGGAACAGTGATGGTATGTGTTATTGGCTCCCCCTTCCTCATCTTGTGGCGTGATTATCATCCTCGTTGTCATCATCATCTTTCTTTTTCCTCTCTTTTACCATCATTCTGTTACCTTAGCTTATTTCCCCGTGGACACGCGCCGGTCACTAGGGGTAGGGCAGTTCCAGCCCCTACCAACCGCCTCCTCCAACGTTGCTTTAATTATCGGGTAATTTATAGTCTTCAATGTGAATAAGCCAATCCATAGATCACTAGGGATTTTGTTCTCTTGGAAAATCAAAGAGTTGTTGTCCTACAGCGCTTCGGGTTGTGAGGGAAGGCGTGTGTATTATAATTAAGGTTCGATCTCTTATCCCTCAGCAGTGAAAACATGCCTGTGTTTCATCCTCTTCAGTCTGCCTCACTAACCACCCCGGCCCTCCCTTTGAATTTTATATGTGACTTATCTCTTCCCCTTGTTTTACAGTGTGCCAAGTGAAATGTTGCTGGCTGTCATAGTTCACTTGGCAAAATACTTGCAGCTGAAACTTAAGGTACGCAAGTTCGAAACTGGTGAATTCCTTCTGCCAGGAGATACAGAGAAATTGGGAAATATTTCCGATGTGTATCTTGGCGCATGTGTTATCTTACTTTCCCGTCAAGTACTAAAAATAAACTAAAGACAGGCCCGTCTGGGTGGTTCAGTAATCGAATGCTCAATTTTGAGTCTGTAGATGCAGGTTCGATCCTCGACTAGGTAAACGAACCCTTTTTACTATGTAACGAGTAGATGGACAAAATTTCCAGGTGTAGGACAGGTGTGACACTTTGGCACCGTAGTGGGTGCAGTTCCCCAACAAAGAAAAATAGGCCGATGAAAAGTAAGCAATGGTTTCAGCATTAGGTCAGCAGCCAGGTGCGTAAAAATGCCGTCCAGCAGATAGCCTATACGTCAAAATGGGTACCCGATCCTGCCTTAGACGGGAAAGAGTTAGTAGTTGCAGTCACTTTTCTTGCTTGTTGAGTGAGGTCAGAAGCACATAACTGCTGTTCCTTGATTACAGACTGTTTTAGAATATTTCGAATAGCCCCCATGTCATGCTTCATCTCCAGATCTCACTTCCTCCCGCTGTCTGTACGTTGTGTGGTGCATTGTGCCCTTAAGGGTTGTAGATCTTTTGTTAATGTCTTTAACTTGGTAGGCTCTCGAAACCATCTTAAGCTTTGTTGAACTCCTTCGTCTGACGCCTTGAATCTCCACGAAATGCACTTTCACCGAATTTTATTTTCTGAATGATTGAGTAGGTCCTTCGTAAAGCAGAAAAGTACCTTTTCAGAAAAGCAGCGTTTGAAATAAAATCATAATGGATGTTTTATACACAATAGACGTTGCGTTTGGTCAAGTGTGGGGTGGATGTGAATAGAGTGGACTCTCTTCGACACTCAAACACGTGTCCGTCTCAAGTTCAACGTGATGACGACTTCCGTTGGGGCATTCTCATTTGGTGACCAAGTGTTCCCTGCGACCTGCCGCCTCTTTTACGATCATATGTCCGGGGATTCATATTCCGCATGCGGTCTGGAATATCCCTGTTGCTTATTGTTATTGTGCAATAGGTCAGACATCATGCTATATTACAACCAATAAAGCATTAATTTGCTTGCCAAAATTTCTATTTTGGCTGTATATTGCGGTGTTGAAACACGTGGGGTTGGCCGGCATACCCATCCAATAAACAACAAAGTCAATATTCCTGTGTTTGTTTGTTGGAGTTTAAGGTCCCGTCAACTACAAGGTCATTAGACCCGTCCACTGCATAGTTCTAATGCATATACTGCACAGACACTACACTAATGCGACGATTATTGGGTATTAGCAGTACCCAGTTTTCCTGAGCGACCACCCATGTCAGTACTAACTGGGCTTGCGTTGCTTAACTTGCGTTGCCAACGCAACTCGCCGCTCCTAATATTCCTGTGGGTTCGAGACGCCTGGCTGGTTTGCCCCCAGACAGAGCATGTTCAGTGGACCCACAGACCCGACTCTGCCACAGGCTGTATTTGGCAGTACACAGGTCAGCATTAACAGACGGACATCTGCAATCAATTCTGATGATAGGGAGTACTACTTTTGAACCCCAGTTTGGTAAAGTGTATTTTCAAAGGCAAAATAATTCATCTCATTAGAAGAGCTGTGTAGTTTGTTCAACCAATTTGTAAAGAATTATTATTTTTTTTTTTTTTTGATTTTCATTTAACACAGGTAGACAATTTAGCCAATATTTCCTGCGGGCTCCAGACGCCCGGCTGGGGTGCCCCCACTCAGAGCATGTTCATTGGACCCGCAGACCCGACCCTGCCACAGGTATGGTGATGATGATTTAACATAGGTAGGGTATTTATAGAAATATTGACATGTTCCGTGGTCCACGAAAATCAAAATATTTACTATTTGGCCCTTTTTTAAAAAAGAAAGTTTGCCGACCCTTAAAGGACAGGTATTATCTAAACTTTCGCGACCCATTCACAGGACTTCACCGTTGTAGCAGCCAGTTCAGTATTTTCAATTGACCCTCCTGTGAATTTTGCTCTTCTAAAATGAAGGAACAGAGGTTTTATACATAATCCTAGTACTGAAACAGCAAAGCAATTACTAACCCTTTTCCCCGCCAACGAGAGGTCGTTCACCCACCCATCTTTGTCCCTCTGGATGGACACATGGGGATCTACTGGACGGTATTTTTTCCCCAGTCCTCTGCCCACTACAGCTGCATGCATTATGCTTATTTATCGTCAGCCTACTGTTCGTTAGGACACTCCACCACGCCAGGGGGCGAGCTCACGGGACGACGGCTTTATTTTCTATCCGAAAGAAGCCAATCCACCTCGATCCAGCATCGAACCTGGAACCACTGACATAGTAATAGAGCACGCTACCCCCTGCACCACCGAGGCGGGTGCAATCTTTGTGCTGAAATGAATGTCAAAATTTTGTACACGCCAGTCTGTCAGTGACCCTCCCCAAAATACGACTTTTTTTAATATAACTTGAGTAATTTTTATGTTCATCAAATGATAGCTTTCTGTAAGGATAACGTCCCAACAGTTCCATTGTAGGCTCCGAAAAATCCACCTCTGGGCCTCGGTTTGGGCGACGCGGGACACTTTGAAAGCATTGAGATGTAACCTTGCACTCTCTGAATTCTTCAAGGAGCGAACCTATGTACTTTGACCAAGGTCAGGGGCTATCTCATTCATGGGACAATGGGGCAAATTCTTAGAGTGACCCTGCACACTCTTAACTCGATCAGGGGCGATCGTGGACCTCGGCAAGCAAGCACGTTCTACATACGGTCATACAGTATGTGCATAGTGCATATAATATGCACCACTCTTTATTCTACATTCTAATTAATTAGGTTCCACGCTCTATAAATTGGTAGAGCGATCTAAAGTAAGCGGTAGGGATGGTGGTAGGGCTTAACCGTCTCGACGTTTGGGTTTTGTTCAAGGAGCAACGAGATGAATCTAATTCCTTAAGGTTCCTTATTTATTGTTAACTTTATTATTATATACTAGCTCGAATTTCGGTAGTTTGGGCACCCTGGTATTTGGATGCAAATGATCTGTAGGGGTCAGTTGAAAGTTAGAAACGAACTCTAGCGTTTTGATTGAACATAACCGGAGGGTCCCGTCTTAGGGGTTGAAGGGAGGCGTGTCCGATCTGCATGACGTATGCTCCTAATATACGACTCTTGTCTCGTTGATGCGGAAAATTTACAGTTCAATTACGCTTTGTCAATGGGACCATTCATAGGTTCTATCGCGTCGAAAAAAAGACCCACTTAAAGTTTGGGTAACGGACCTTATAATTATGGAAGCCTCGGCAGGAATTTTGCAGTTAACCCCATATGAGGCGAATATATGCCACTCTCTCAAACAATTGGACCTCTTTTTCATTCTGTGTTCCCACCCTTTCATTTTAAGGTCCTTTACTCACATGGGCCTTTGTTTGAACTGGACCTTGAGTAGTTGCATACATTTTGCCAGCAATTAATTTATATAAAGAATTATTATATTCAGTTTCATTGGACCATTCATTTCAACATTATTCATTTACAAAGGTAACTTTTCAAACCGTTGCCCTATTGTTGTGGGGTCTCAGCATGTGCACATCAAGGGCTTGGTCATTTTTTACTAACTTCTTGTCCCTGATTTGCCACACACCGGTAGGTCAATTGCCGTTATGGCCGTAGATTCACTCGTCCATCTTATTAATTCGCCTCGGTCACTCAATTGATAAAATGACTGCAGGCCCTTTCCTGACTTAGTTGGAACAATTCTTTTCGTGATGAGAAGGCAGGAAGTTTAATGTTCTTTCTGTCCTAGAGTAGAAGTAAAGCCGTGGTCCCGTCCACTAAAGCCACCACTTCGCGAAAAATGTTTTTTTTTAAGTAGAGACAACATTCAGCAATAGTCCCCGGTGTAGGGGTTCGCGCCTCCTGAGTAGCGTAAGTTGGAATGTCAAGCACTTTTCCTGACAAGTGGGGAGGGGCTGGATCTCGAGTGCTCCTTAGATTTAACACAGGATGAAAAATTGTGATTAGTTTTGCAGGTGTGCAGTACCATCAGTCCGATCGCGAACCCTGAAAAAACTCTGAAACGAGCCTGCCAATTGAGGGAAAAGATGATACTGAACAAAGATTAGACCAATGGCTGATTGGGCCTTGGTACGTAAATTCAGTCCTAGCCGAAAACTAGTGCCTGCTAAAGGCTTCTAATCAGGCGGGAAAATAAAGCATTGGATCAATAATTGAATCTCAAGTTGCGCAGGTTCGCCTCTTGATTGAGGTCAGTCTTTGACCATGACTTGTTACCCAATCTTCTTCCCTCCTGAGCGCCTCGGGAGCGGTGAGCGTTGCACACACCAGTTCTCGCCTGATCACTGAAGTTAAGCTACACAATCCCAGCTAGTTGTGACATGGGTGGTCGCTCGGGAAAACTGGGTACTCCGAGTGTAGTGTCTGTGCTGTCTATGCATTAGAACTATGCAGTGGACGGGTCTTTAATGACCTTGTAGTTGATGGGACCTAAAACACCAACCAACAGCAACAACAACTGAGCGCCTCGTCACGGGTTCGATCCTCTGGATGGTGCTTTCTTATAGCCTGAGGCGAGGAGTTCTGGATGGAGACGTAACGCTGTAATCCCTTGTGGTGTATTCCAGGGGTGGCCAACTTTTGGGTACATTAGATCTACTTTTTATCTTAAAAAAGTGTCGCGATCGACTTGTCATTGTCAAAGTGGGGAGGGGAGGTTCGATACTGGACACACTTCGGTCCAGTATCGAACCTAGAACCACTAACGCAGACCTAGAAACACTGAGCCACTACGTCACCGAGGCGGGTCTTAAGTCAACACATCGCGAGTGATCGACCAAAATTGCCTTCGGGATCGACCGGTTGATCGCGATCGACTGGTTGTCCACCCCTGATGTATACGATGCCACTAGTACACGGGAAAGAACCCTGCCTGTATGGAGAAGTAATATCGATATGTTAATGGAGCTGGCGTAATGTATTTGTTTTTATTGCAATTTCCGCCGCCATAAATCTACTCCAGCGCCATCCAGTAGAGCCATTATTCAATCCAAGTGCTGTAGTTATCTGTTACTCTAGACTTCAATTGATGAAAATATGTGTCAAAAGTGTTTGACTATGCCCCTCCCGCTCCCTTTTCTTCCTTCTCTCCACTTCCTTATGTATGTCACTTTTTCACCACACCCCCTTTCCCTTCTTCCCCGTCCCAGATAGTGACGTTAATTTGAGCTGATGATTGTTGCAGCAGTTTGGGACATGTGTGGTGTTAGGGCGTCGTAAACAAAATGAAGCAGTTAGTAATGGCTTGTATGCTCAATTTGCATGAAGTGATGTTGGCAGGGTGGGCGGAAGCGAGGGAGGGATCGAAAAAAGAAGGATGGGGGTGGGGGGGGTTGCATGAAGGACATTTGATGTCATCCTTTGCAATTTGGCACACAGTGTTGCCTGTGAATAAGTCCCTTATTCCATTTCCAATGGGCACTGGGTTCAAATTAAGAGCAAGTAACAGCAGGGCTATTTATCTTTTTTACCCCTCTACCACCCATCCTTATTCCGTCTGTTTTTGTGCGCCTGCGCAGAAGACTTTTTTTCCACGTCATTTCACTCTTGCTGTTTATCCATTAGGGCATATTTCAGGGCTTCAGCACAGATGGATTGTTGGATTTTCAGGAAGGGAAAAAAGTTGGGACCTCTGTTGTTTGATTTGATAGTATTGCTGTTTGCGACTTTCAGGAGGGTTTTATGAGACTTTGAATTTCCATCTCCAAGACTAATTTGATGTTCCAGTTTTGTGGACTTTTCTGGAATTGTGGGAAGACTGTGAAGGGTCCTAAGACAATTGATCCTCTCATTTCGTCGAAAGGCCTTTTCTCCCTTTTCTTATGTCGTGATATAAATTTGGGCGAATTGAGCATGACAAATGGCTGAACTGGGTGATTGTGGCATTTAGGATCGTTTTAGTGGTTCTCGATATCTACAAAGGGCCTTAAAGAAAAAGACCCTAAATTGTTCACAAAGAGGTTCTTCGTTCGTTTGTGTGTCCTAAAAATTATCTTTGTGGTAGAATTCTTGGTATGCTGAATGTCGTTTTACTTAGGAAACCTGTGATAGGAGTTCGATTCCAACAAACATTCAGTCAACGTACACTTCACACATTCTCAAGTTTGTAGAGTATTCGTTCCTCGTGTTCGTGGTGCACAGGTTCAATCCTGGCTAAGTCTTATTTTCCTCTCTTTGCAACTTCCAGTAAGAACTGTTAGTGTCCCAGGCTCGTCTTCCGTCAGAAATGAGAGATAAACCAATGCTCAATATCGCCTGCGTAAATAGCCCAACTCAGTAACTCAATTATTAGCATGCTTTGTTCTTGAGCTCATGGTTTACAGGTTCCATCCCAGATAAGTTGGGTGGTTTCTTTCAGGTGTTGGGAACTCTCCAACTGACTTTCTGTCCCAAATAAGAATTAAAGTGCTGCTCCTTGTGGTAGGCCTATGTACGATGTCACTAGTGCACGCAAAGTAACCCTTTCTGCACGGAAAAGGATTGCGTTCGTTCCCCTTTCATTGTTTGTTAGGGCCCTTCAACTACAAGGTCATTAGAGTCCCGTCCACTGTGTAGTTCTGATACGGAGACTGCACAGACACTACGCCAATGCGACGATTTTTGGATACTAGCGGTACCCAGTTTTCTCAAGCGGCCACCCATGTTAGTACTCCCCTTTCATAGAGGTGTTGGATCGTATCGAAGGTTCAACCACGCTAGGCCCGGTTCCGGTAGATTGCTTCAGAGCCGGAGGGCTGCTAAATCCGTATAAAGACTCCGATCGCCAAGCTTTATCTACGAATATGGATCCCACTGACACACTATCTTTTCCGTTTGTGTCCCAGGACTGGGGCATTGTTTGCAACCTGCCGTATGTGCACACGACAGCTTTGCTATTCAGTTTTATCTAAAGACTGTCGATATGAGAAATGTTCATTTTTGTGGAAATTTTTCTTGAACGGGTCGATCTCTAATCAATTGGATGCAGTTAATAACTGTTCCTTTTGGGGCGAATCGAATGGGGATTTCCCATAATATGCCCGCCTTTAGTTTGTTATTTAATAGGTACTCTTTCTGTAGGTTTATTTGTACCCCTTCCGTTTCCCCTCCTATTCCAATTGATACAGTTTTTAACAACTTCGGCGCGTGTGTGTGCCCCAGTAAAATGATGTAATTCCAACTCGAAGTGTCCCATCTACGACACGTGTCACTTTTGACAGCTCAATTTTTTCGTTTGCCGCGCAGGACATTTTCTTGTAGTACTCTCTTTATACGTACCTCAATAGGGCCACACAATGATCATTTGGGTGCTCTCACTGATTACCAGATATTGCGTTCTTCTCTCTAATGCTAATTGAGTGCTTGTATATCTGATAGAGTTTTTGGACGATAGTTCTGGTCCATTCCAATCGACGAGAGCCTAATGGGATTCTTGTTTCAACCTTTCAGCCCCTGTGTTCACGTTTGTCAAAATCTAGGGACAATTAATACAACATATCTGATGGTAGATAATATCTAACAGATTTTTATTTTCTATGAATGTAGAACGAATTTTATATCTTCTAAGGTCCCTTATATACTTTTCAGGTCCTCCGATGAACAGTTTTGTATGGAAAGGGCCATTCTATCAAGATTTGATATAGTGAAAATAATGTCATTTGATAGGCATGGGACTGCGGTTGAAGCGAGAGGGAAATGTTTGACAATAATAAAGATGCACATGTGTCAGATGTTCAGCGAAATGATACGAGACCAATGGTCCTTTTCCTTCCTAAGGGCATTAATTTTGGCACTCATTTTTTTCGGCATAGTAAAACTTTAGTAAATGTTTTTATCGTGATTAGAATGAAATGATCATTTCTGGGTTCGTAGGTACAGGGTACTAGCTACAGTCACTGGGACTGTACCTAGTGAAGGACCCATGCAACATACAATTACTCTTTTATCCACAACTTCCTGATAACAGTTTGTCACACGGCCCTTGGAAATCTGAAACTTCCCTAACAAGGGAAGCCCCTACAACACAACATGGAGCAGAGTTCTTCCACCAGTGGACTAGACCGTTCCTATCACCATTGTTTCTCTCGATAGTTCAGTTGGTTTTGTAGGTTAGAATCTGACCGAGGCTGGCAGTTTTTTGAGCGAATGGCTCAGTACTGGGTCGCCCATAGTTGCAGGTTCGATCCTGATCGAGGTTGGTGGCTTCTTTTGGTAAGCGAGGATTCAGCAACAGGAATGAACTCGGACTCACCTGCACACCTGAACTAATAGTCAGCTTAGATAAGTTATTTGAAATGTAGCTGGTGTGGAAAAGAAATCGTCCCTTACCCCCTACCCGCCCTCTCTACCCACTCCCGCCATCTATGTTTGGACCAACATGTCAACGTCCGTTGGTAAAATGTTTATTATAACATCGTGATCGGTTATTGGGGCTAATGTTAGGATTGTCACCCTTAGTGTTTTGATTGTGTCTGTACTTGCTTGTCCCTCCTTAACCCTCTCCCCTTCTCAACATCATTTTCTCCCACTCTTCTCGTTGATTTCAAAGAAAAGTTAATGTTAGGCAGCAACCACGTCGGTTTTTTATGATTCCAGGGCCGTTAAGGCTTACGGAAGTGGAAAATCACATTTGTCCAAGTTAAGCAGTCGCTGTTGTCAATGATCAATGGCTCGGTTAAATTGTTAGTGCTGTCGTACAACTTCATAGACGGTTCTATTGCCGATAACACTGGCATAAGGGGAAGGGCCTTTCCCTTTCTTTGCCCTCCACCCTTCTCCTCTCAGAGAACTGCGCCTTTTTCACATTGCTTCTGGTAAATATATTAATTTTCTGTGACGTACCCGTGGCCTGCTGCGACGGAGCAGATGGTAGTGTGTGTGTGACTCAGGCTCGATTGTCAGTAGCGACTCTATATGACAGAGGATTTGGTATTTTTTTCGGCTTTTTTGACCAGTGGCGTCTGGGAGACCTGCCTCGGTGGCGCTGTCTGTAGCACGCGCGGTAACTGCGTCAGTAGTTCTAGGTTCCATACTGAACCGAGATGGGTAGGTGACCGAGGTGAACCTTCTTTCGGATGAGAAGTAAAACTTAGGTTTCGTGTGGTGTACAATGGCATTTGTACGTGAGGCAGAATTTCCAGGTGTAGGAGCTCGCCTCCTGGCGTCGGTGGAATTCACCCACGAACAGTAGACCGACGATAAATAAGCATAGGGGTTGCAGTTTTGGTCGGCAACCGGCTGTGGAAAAACACTGTCCAATAGATCGCCCTTGTGTCCCTTTAGAGGGACAAGATGGGTACCTGACTCTCCCATAGGCGGGAAAAGGGTTAGAAGTTGCGTTTACTTGACTGGTGACGGCTGGGGACCCTAACCCACGTTGATCTATTCTTTCATATAAAAAGAGTTGTTTACGTTGTTACTTCTCGCCTGAAGGAGGCCTCTCACATAGACCAGAATGGAACCAGAAATGATGAGCCCGGGTGAGCTATCAAAGCATTGAACGAACCCTCCAAACAGTGACTTGGAGGTGAAAATGTTAGTTTTTCGTTTTGGGCGGCTTTTCGTCCTGTCTTTTGAAGGTGATGTTATGTACAGTAGAACTCCAATTTTCCGAACTCCTATCATCCGAATCGCTTTCAGAATTTCAAAAAAAAAAAAAAAATTATGAGGAAACGTACTGCGATTTTCAAAACAATGCGCGACTTGGCTGCCTGAAAACGGATCCTGACAGTCAAACAGCTTACTTTGACCAAGATGTTCAGCAAGCAATGACTTCCATTTACAGTATGGTACACGTACACGTCTCATTTTCTCCCATTTAGACCCTTTTTTCGGAAAAAATCCAATTATCCGAATTTTTGATTATCTGAATGGGGTCCGGTCCCAATTGCTTCGGATAATTGGAGTTCTACTGTAATGTGATTCCGATTTTAATCACAAGAGACTTGCATGGGTCCCAAATCGGAACAGACGACGTGGACCGTTTTTGATACCTCTCTCTACAAATAGGAATTGAAAGACCCAAACAACCTTCACATAATAACATTTTTTGGCAAGATGTATTGATTCAGGTTCGCTTCTAAGCAAATAAAACCAAGGAGTACCGTGTACGATGTTACTGTTACACGGGAAAGTACCCACTTCAGTGGACCAGTAGTAGTGTGTTTGACTCGGGAGTTCATGGTAGCAGATTCTATCCCGACTGAAGCACGAAGCTACTATCGGACGAGATGGTTCCATGTGGTGCATCCGTCATCACAATGCACCTAGAACCCTTTCTATACTGATTAGAATATACTAGTGTTCAAAATTAAAAGAATAAAGGCATTTATTAAAATTTCTCAAAAAATACTGAACTCAAAATTGGATATTATGTCTTCAAATAATATTGCAGATATCTAATTTGGTTATTTGTTTGTTGGTTGTTGTTTGTTTGTTTGTTGGAGTTTAAGGTCCCGTCAACTACGAGGTCATTAGAGACCCGTCCACTGTATAGTTCTAATGCATATACTGCACAGACACTACACTAATGTGACGATTATTGGGTATTAGCAGTACCCAGCTTTCCCAAGCGACCACCCATGTCAGTACTAACTGGGCTTGCGTTGCTTAACTTCAATGATCAGACGAGAACTGGTGTGTCCAACGCAACTCGCCGCTCCCTTGTTTGTTGGTATTTTAGGGTCCTTCAACCACAAGGTCATTAGAGACCCGTCCATTGCATAGTTCTAATGCAGAGACTGCACAGACACTACACAAATGCGACGATTTTTGGGTATTAGTAGTATCCTTTTCCCGGGAGTTTTCCCAAGCGGACACCCATGTCAGTATTAGCTGGGGTTGCGTTGCTTAACTTCAGTGATCAGACGAGAGCTGGTGTGTCCAACGCAATTTGTCGCTCCTCTAATTTGGTACATATCTAATTTATGTCCCAGGTAGCACTGAGACAGTGGTAACCTTAAACGTGGTCACTTGTTCTGCTGGAAGAAGCAGGACAATCCCAAGTGAAGGTTGTAAGAAACCCCTAGAAGTAATCCTGTAAGAACACCTAGTGTCATCTGTAAGTTGTGCAGTCTCAGAGGACTGGATTCATACTCAGAAAGCCTGGGCAATGGCGTCCAAGAGCCACAACGAGCCAATGCAGAGCGGTATTTCGCACTTTCAACGAGGCCCCAGAGGACTGCTACAGCCACACAGCTCTCTCGCGAGATTTCAGATGCCACTGAAACTGTTTCCCGTAGGCTTCGTGAGAGTGGTCTTTATGCCAGAAGACCTGTTGTTTGCATCCCTTACACAAACGAACACGTCTATGATGGTGCAGAGAGCATGAGCTTTGGACCCAACTGGAGAGAAGATTAGGATATTCAGAAGATCAGTTGACCAGTCAGATCTCCAGACCTTATTGTTTGTGTTTTAGGGTCCTTCAACTACAAGGTCATTAGAGCGCCGTCCACCGCATAGTTCTTATGCAGAGACTGCACAGACACTACACTAATGCGGCGATTTTTGGGTATTAGCAGTACCCAGTTTTCCGAAGCGGCCACCCATGTCAGTACTAGCTGGGGTTGCGCTGCTTAACTTCAGTGATCAGACGAGAACAGGTGCGTCCAACGCAGTTCGCCGCTCCCTCTCCAATCCTGAATCCTCTTGAACATGTCTGAGATGCACTGGGATGCACTCCCAGAACTATCCAGGGGCTAAGAACTGCTTTAGTGCAGGAGTGGGTATAGCTGTCTCAGAGCCTCATAAGGTGTCATCAACTGTCTCATAAGGGTGACTATGCCCTTTGTTAGCCAGAAAGCAACAACCAACCTTGTTAAGGTTCGATCCTACGCACCATGAGCTCAAACTACGTCAGATTTTTTGGGTGGTGAGGGAAGGGGGAATATTTTGTTAACTTGCGTGATTTTTCCTCTTCTCTAACTTTATGGGAGTCGGATTCACTATCACCCCTTTGTGTCCTCACTCCGCCTACCCTAACCATCCAACACACACAATCTGTCTATCTTGTAGTTGGTCTGTCCTTGATTTTAAGGGAGGCTTGTGTGCAAAATAGCAGGGTTGTGAAAAGGGGCAGGGGACGAGAAGAGGGATTAGGGATATCCCTCTATTTCAGGACTGATTTTCTGCTGTTTGAACTGAATCTACGGAGGCGTGAAACACAAATTGTCATTGCCTTTGGCCCAAGTTATTACTTCATCTGTCATCATGTTTTCAGGCCCGTCAAGCACCTAATCAGCATTTATTTTTCCTGTAAGCCACGATTCCTAGATAAACTCATAACGGTCCTAATATGATGGGACCTTAAAATTCATAACAATGCGCACGCACTTACATACGTAGGCCCTTTGAGACATATTTCTTGCATTCATAGCTTGATTTAACATAAACGTGTAAACTCTTTCTTCTTCTCTCTCTTTTTTCGGCAGTGTTTTTATTATTTAAATATTTAAATTGTATTTATGATTCCATTTTTCCAACTTCTGCTCAGCGCCTCTACACTTTACGGCTTCCGTAAATATTTAAGAGAACTTTTCACGTTGTTTTTATTTGTTCCTATTCTCGCTCTTTCTCTTCCTCCCTACAGTCACCCCTTTCCCTAGTAAAAGGGTTTAAAATTGAAAAAACAAAGGAATCAAATTATGTCTTTAGGTCCTTTAGAAAAACAAATTTAATGTCCCCACTGAGAGGCTTCGTTTCCATCTTGTGCCTTTCTTATATAAAAATAAATGAAGTAGGGTCTTCAGGCCTTAATAGGAGCATTTCTTTTTGTTTTTCGAAATTTGTGCACTTTGGCAGTATTTTACTGGCCCGCCTCAGTAGTGCAAAGGTAGCCTGCTGGATTCCTGCGGCCGCGGTTGCAAATTCTATCGTTGTTTGTTTGTTGGTGTTTTAGGGCCCTTCAACTACAAGATCATTAGAGCCCCGTCCACTGTGTAGTTCTGGTGCAGAAACTGTACAGACACTACACTAATGCGACGATTTTTGGGTATTAACAGCACCCAGTTTTCCCAAACGGCCACCCAATGTCAGTACTAGCAGTGATCAGACGAGAACTGATGTGTCCAACGCAATTCACCGCTCCCCGCAAGTTCTAATCCTGGCCGAAGCGAGAAAGGGGCCCAAATGTGTCAGATGAGCAAATAAAGCATTGCTCCCTGGTGTAGTGGTACCATATCACCACTGTACGGAAAAGAACCTTTTTACATGGGGCGTGTAGATGTAGGAGCTCGCCACCTGACGTCGGCGGAAGAAAGTGTCCTCACGAAGAAAATATTCCAACGTTAAAACAAGCCAGGGGTTGTGGCAGTAGTTCTCCTTGTCTTCCCGGTTCTAGGGTATCAAATGGATGCTGTCACATGAGTGAAAAGGGTTAGGAATGGTAATGGACGTTGGCTACTCACCTCCTAAGCCTTTAGGAGCAGATGTATTGCGTTGGACACACCAGTTCTCGTCTGATCACTGAAGTTAATCTACACAACCCCAGCTAGTACTAACATGGGTGGCTGCTTGGGAAAACTGGGTAGTGCTAATACCCAAAAATCGTCGCATTAGTGTAATGTCTGCACAGTCTCTGCATTAGAACTACGCAGCGGACGGGGCTCTAATGACCTTGTAGTTGAAGGGCCCCAAAGCAACAACGAAACGAAAGACGTGCTATTGTCTCGTGAGTATATGACTGCAGGTTCGTCCGTAGTCGAGGCAGAGGGATGTGGACTAAATCTGCAGGAATTTAATATCGCCCACCGTGTTTGTATATTGGTTGAACTCTTCAAATGTTCTAGTGACCAATACTGTGGACCAAGTTGCTTGAAATGATTATTTGAGCATCCAGTGGAGCCCTTCCTTGGTGGCAACCTGTCTGAACCGATAACCGAATTTTTCCTACGCCTCTCTGCTCTTTCAAAAATAATTTATATAATAAGTTATAGCTAGTGCCTAAAATACCCTCTATTATAGATCAGGTGCCCTGAGTGACTTCCCTCAGTCGCTCACCCCACATCTACCTTCCTTAGGAACGTTCGTTGAAAAGATCATGTCTGGTTTCAAATATCCCTCTGTTTACCTTCACGTCGTCTTCTAAACGGGTGATTAGGGAGGACCTACAAGTTTGTCATTGTTTATTCCCCGTAGGCCCGTCTCCCCCTTTTGGTTAAATCTCGGTTTTGGACTCCCTCCTGGGTCTTAATGAAGGGTCCGTTGACAATGCGTTTAGTACATAAATAATATACTCACCATGGGACTTCAAACTCCGAAGTTCCGCCTGTGAATTAACTGCAACTCTCCTGATTGAATAATTCTAGACTCAATGTTTAAAGTTTGGTAATAAGAAAGGGCTTTTTTTAGTTCTCGGGCGCAGTAGTGGGGCCTTTAGTTGGGAATTGTTGCACTTGTTATTGATTTGAACCTTTTTTAGTGTAAGAATAAGACCTAACCTTAGCTATGGTCTCCTTTTTATGAAAAACATTATTTTATTATTCATAATAATAACAATACAAAAAATGCCCTTTTGTTTGCAGTTGGGAGTGTTGGGGCAGTGTAGTCTTTGTGAAATAATTCTCGTATCGATTCTATTTCTGGGAATTTCTAAATCGTATGTGGTGGTGCTCTGTAGGGACACTTTCTGTCCTCCGTTTGTGATTTTTTTCCGACTAAAATTCTGTCTGCCCCTTGTTTCCTAG
Organism: Trigoniulus corallinus; assembly: GCA_013389805.1. Taxonomy (NCBI): domain Eukaryota; kingdom Metazoa; phylum Arthropoda; class Diplopoda; order Spirobolida; family Trigoniulidae; genus Trigoniulus; species Trigoniulus corallinus. Next base: position 13,398,925 of record JAAFCE010001036.1, read on the forward strand.
TTAGACCTAAAAGTCATTTTCTTTTGGTTTTAAACGTGGAAAAGTTTTCAGGGTCTGTTCCGAAGAAGAGAATAGAGCCGTTAGCTTGTATATTGGTTTATGTCTTGGGACACTAGATACTGTACCCGTCCAACCGTTAACCAAAAGTGTAAACAGCCCAGGACAGAGTCCCTTGTAGGGTTTGAATCGACTTACCCATATTGAGACATAACAGTGTCTTAAGAAAGACCCTAAAATTTCGGCGAATGGTGCCTTGAGGTTACTCTGTCTCCTAAGAGAAAAACCAACAGCTGGTCTTAGCCGGGATCGATCTTGCAGCCCCATTGCACTATAAAAGCCAGAAAGATGCTTATGTTGTAGGCCTACCTTATTTGGAGGTATATGTTAGCATGTTACACCAACAGTTTGGGAAGTCGGCCAAGCAGCCATAACGGGCCGAACTTTGTGGAGGCTGCTCGCAGGTGAGAAGGGAGGTAGGAGTGCGGGATGTAGAAGAGGGGAAATTAGCAGCACCTAATGTTCAACCAACCACCAAATGTTGGTACTAACTTGGGCTGCGTTGCTTAACTTCAGTGCTCACAAGCACTGGCGTGTGCAACGCAACTCAGCCGCTCAAGGTAGTTTGGACTTTGACCAACTTTTGATTAGAATGGGCCATTTCAAGGGCTCTCTTTTGATTCCATAGGTCCCCTTTTCTTCCGTTCCCTTGACCTGCGTAGATGACCTGCAGAAGAGAGATACTGGTAGTATCGAACCACCAATCCTTCACCTGTTTTATTTTTTAGGCTGAGATCAGATTTAGAACCAGCCTGAGAAGGCGCATTTTGGGGTTTACCTGCCTTTTACCAGACGGGCCGAAAGTGCCGACTCTTTCGGTGGCGACTGTCTGGTAAGAGAGAGTGGTCACTGTCTCTTGTCAGGGGCGGCAAAGTCTTGTTGTCAGGTCTTCTCAGGACTGTATCAGAACGCAAACATACACAATAAACACTAATCGCGTGACCAGCCCGTACCGCCTACGCCACACATCTTATGAAAATCCTTGTAAAGAGCCGATGACAGGAAGAAGAAGATAAAGGCACTTCCACACCCGTCCTCCACTGATTGGTCGTCGGATGGTGCACCCTCCATGTGTTACTCCCTTCTCCCATCACCCATTTCAGTGATGCTGATGAGGGTGTAAGTAGAAAAGTCTTGCATCAGCAACACTCGCAGAACACATGCTGGCTGCAATATGGCGCAATAGAAAAGGGCCTCCTTCTCTTTTTCACTTCCGCTTCACTGCCCAAGGAAACTGTGTTAACTAAACCGGAAGAGAACTTGTGCTCCACTGCACGCGCTGTGCACATTCGGTGGCAAGGCAAAGCAGAAAAAAAATCCTATGGTGCGGAGGTGGTCGTGGTGGTAGGAGAGAGAGGAACAAAGTGGGAGTTGGGTTCTTAATGGAATGAGACCATAGGCCCTAGATATATAGAATCAAGGACCTCCACGTGTGGATCTATTGTCTGTGTGCTGTAGCGTGTTGTTCCATAGATTTTCTCTGTTTCCGTTATGTATGCATAACTATATTCAGCAACTAAAATGTACGCCTGAGCGCTTCATAAAAGGTGCCTACGTTTTTTTCTCTCTTCCTTTTTCTCTACCGCGACATTATTCAAATACGGTTTTTTTTTCTATGGTAGAATTTCTTTCTACTATTCTTTTCTTTCTAGAAACCTTTTAACTAATTTTCAAAACACCTACACATATACAATCTCTATTTCTGTTTCGAGAATTAAAGTTTTAGTTTTATTGTGATATTATAAAAGTTATTGCCTGTTCTGAAGCCTCACTAGTAACGAATTTTATTCTACACCACCATCGTTACAGGATCCGGTCCCAAGTAGGGACAGAGAGAGTAGATCAATGGGTCACACATAAACATAAGGAGTGTGTTAGCTACAGTGATAGTTATAGATTGAGGGCGATATTGAAAGGGTGATGGAGTATACGGATGAGAATGAAGGTGAGAGTACGCTTGAGAGTGAAGCTAGATGTGAAGTTGAGAGTGGGATTGAGAAAGAGATTGATGTTGAGACTGGAAGTGTGGTTGAGAGTGGAACTGGAAGTGAAGTTGAGAGTTCGATTGATGGCGAGATTGACAGTGTGGTTGAGAGTAGTTGGATTGATGGCGAGATTGAGAGTGAGGTTCAGAGTGGCTTCGATCGTGGGATCGAGAGTGAGATAGTGGAATTAAGAGAGACTGACTACAAGGTTATTAGAGCCCCGTCCACTGTGTAGTTCTAATTCAGAGACTGCACAGACACTCCACTAATGCGACGATTTTTGGGTATCAGGGATCAGACAACAACTGGTGTGTCCAACGCAATTTGCCGCTCCCACTGAGAGTGAGGTTGATGATGGAATACTGAGAGTAGGATTGAGAATGTGACTGGAAAGGAGGTTAATAGTGGAATTGACTGTCATATTACAGTGGAATTCGCAGTGAGATTGAAAGTTAGTTTGACAGTTGAATTGAGAGTGGAGTTAACAATTAGATGGAGAGTGAGATTGGAATTGAGTTTAACAATGGGAGTGAGAGTAGATGAGCGAGTGGAAAACAAAACGAGTGAGTCTGTGTAGGAGAGAGTAGCAGAAAGTGGCGGTAATTGTGAAAGATAATCGATAGAGTGGCAATGGAATGATCATCACCACTCTAAATCCCTTTTTTCCCGCCTGTAGCAGGGTCGGCAGGTTCTCTGTTTGTCGTAGTCGACGTTGAAACACTTGGGCAAACTGGCAGACGTTTTCTCTCAGCCGGTTGCTAAAATAATGTTGTCATGCCTTCCTTATTTTACGTCTGACTATTACCTTCGTGGGGAAAACTTGGTTTATCGATGCCAGGGGGTGACCCCTTATACCCAGAAAATGTGCCGAACTACATTTACATTTCACTACATTTAGAAAGGTTCTTTTACGTTGAGTAGTACAGACGAAAGATGCTCTGGGGCTTCTTTCTCGTTCTGAAAAAAGTCACCTTTCTTGGTCAGGATCTATCCGCGATCCATGAAGTCAAGTGCGTTAGTCGTTGGATAGATTCCGATGGAAGGCGCACTTGGGACTTTTTCTCAGAGGAAAGAGATCGCTCACCTTGACCAGGTTCGAACCTGCGATCATAAACTCAGGAGCAGACGATGCTAATTGTTGAGCTTCGAAATGAAGTCGAACGAGGTCATGAGGGGAATCACGGCTTTAATTTCATTTCCGTTAAATAATGCACAACTTGAGTCCTCACAGAGAGAAAATGCAAGTTCGATCTCATATTTGATCCTTGAAGTCATGGTGTGCAGGTTCAATCCCTGACCTAAACCGGTGGTGTCTTTCACATCTGAAAGGGAATCCTCACCTTTCAACGATGGGAAGTAAACTTTTGACCCACCAACCCGTTCACTTGTTATTCGTTGGTGTTTTAGGGCCCTTTAACTACAAGGTCATTAGAGCCCCGACCACTGCGTAGTTCTAATGCAGAGACTGCACAGACACTACACTAATGCGACGATTATTGGGTATTAGCAGTACCCAGTTTTCCCAAGCGGCCACCCGTGTTAGTACTAGCTGGGGTTGCGTTGCTTAACTTCAGTGATCAGACGACAACTGGTATGTCCAACGCCATAAGCCGCTCCTTACTTGTCACTCTACACCTTTGGTTTTCGCTTAGAAGTTTCCCTACGTACAAGTGACGTCATGAGGCTGTGGCTTAACCTTTCATCCGGAGTGCAGCACACCGGAAGAAACTTTGAGGATTAATCCTGCTCACCGCCTAAGTTCTAGTCTCATTAAACCCACTACTAATTGAATAAATCTCTGAAGTGGCCTTTCTTTTGCAAAAGGAAGTAGTGTCCTAGACTGTCCTGGCAGACTCGACAAGGTTGCAACCAGGGCCGGCGCTATATTTTGCGGGGCCCTGTGCAAACTAATTATGCGGGGCCCTGTGCAAACTAATTATGCGGGGCCCTTCTATCAATAAGTTCATTAATTCGAATGCGCGGGGCCCTGTGCCGTCGCACTGTTCGCACACCCATCACGCCGGCCCTGGTTGCAACTTAAGTGATCTGGTCAGTTATGGTCAGTCTGACCATAAGTTCTGGAGATTTAAGTACTATCAAGGGAGCTTTCAAACATGGGAAACCGGAAGCACCAGTTTAGATTATTTTTATTGTTCTTTTAGGCGCACTTGAAATTTTTCTTATGGGTCCCGCGACTTAACACATTTTCAGTATTACAGTCAGTTCTGGCTGCTGCAGAGGCGAACCTCTGCATCTTCCCCGCAAGAGGAAGTGCGTTACCAGTTCAGGTATCAAAAGCAGCGGCATGGTGTGTGTATGAACTGCATCAACTCAGATTCACCCTGTATACTTCGTGACAGACGTGAAACGACGTTAGTGGCAGAAAAAGGCGGGCACTTCCTGTCCAGCCTGGGAGGCAGTCGGACACCACGCGTAACGCACGCGGTTGTGGTGTGTCGCGTGTTTTGACCAAATGGGTGGTGGCTATGCGGTGGCGGCGGCAACGTGCGGATGACGTAGCAACCAATAGCGAGTCTACTCTCAGCACGAGTCGCGCAGCGGTACGTTTCAATGAGCGGATCCAATATTGAACGGAGCGATCCATTCCAAATGCCATAGGATGAGCATTAGGAAAGTTGCGCCGCCGCTACTTGTCGTCGTCGCCGCCGTTGTCGCCGCGCCACTGGTTTTTACCCATTTCGCTCTCTGCTTTTCTGCTCGGCAACATTTTCTCCATGAGACCACTTCTTATTTCAGCCCGATTGCATCGTCACGGAAGCAGAAAAGAGCCCTTTGCTGCTCGATCGACAGTTGTGGTGGATACCTCCGGTTTTGGCATGCATGGAAAGGCGTGGTGAACATTTATAAAAGGTAAGAAGCGTCCAAGCGAAATGTGTCATTCCATTAAGGCCCCTTGTATTTAAAGTTCAGGGACCTTTTCCCCTCCCTCTCTTTTCTTTTCTAACACGGAAAAGAAAAGGGCCTGTGAGCACCCAGTTGTTGTTGTTGTTGTTTGTTGTTCATACGGAATGTTTACATACCATTGTCACCACTATCCTAATTTTTAACAGCATATTAATTTAGAGTCGTTTCTGGATCAATGCCAATATAGGGCAAACACTGAAATGGCCCATTGAATCTTGTTTTCGGTGTTGGGACCTTAGAGCATGCCTGGGCGAATTTTAACATATTCATAGAATAACGTATTGTCCGTAAGGATATGGTAGTGTGTGGGGGGTGGACGAAGACCTGGAGGGAGATAGGCGGGAGTGGAGGGCTAGAACATGCAGACCTGACCCTGCCACAGGCGGGATAAGGGTATGATGATCAAAGAATAACGTTGTTTATTAATCGTGCATCACGACTTGCGCTTTGCTCGAGAAACTGTCAGGGAAATGTTTTACTATATGATACATGCGATGACTTTTGGTTGTTTGTACCCTTTGACCTTGGCTTTTTTTGTCGAATTTTATGATTTGCATGTTCTTCTCACTTGTGTATATGTGCCTATTGGGCTGTCTGAGGGATAAGCATTTTATCAATGAACAAGTACCTTTAAAAATGTGTTTTGGTTGATTATGACGAGATATGTAGAATACATCGGTTTCCGATTTGGGACATCTTGGTATGGGACAGTTGTTGCAGGGGGTTGTTTTCACTGTTTTGTCTCGTAGGTAAGAACTATAGCATTAGTCCTATTATGTACGAAACATTACTCTTGGAATACCATGCGGCAGCACTGCTGTTATCTTGAAGTTTTGTCCTGGGAAACCAGAGATTTTCTGCCTTGTTTAGGTTGCTGGTTGTTGACCTTTGGTACCAATGTCCCTCCCCCACAGCTTTAACGAAACCCACTGAGATACTATCGTCTTCACCCCATGTTCTCAGTGGCTTCCCTTATAACATGTGGGGTGGGGACAGTCCTTCCTCACTTTGTCCTTTGTCAGCTCTGCACCATGTTCTAATGTAGTTCACGCCTAGGCCCTGTTAAGTAACTTGCAGCCTGATCAGTGTTAGGTGGTTACTTTTAGTTAACCTTCAATCTGCATGACCTCGAGTTCGAATCATGACCTTACTTGCTAATTTCCTTCTGATCCGAGGTGTCGCTAGGGTTGGCGTCACCCGGTGCTGTGACGCCATGAAGTCAACCCCCCTCTCCCGAAAAAAAGCTGTTTTGTTCCTTCTTCTGTTGTGGTGTCACCCCATTTGTCATAGTGCGAGTGGTGTCACCCCCTTTGTCATAGTGCGAGTGGTGTCACCCGGTGCGGCCCGCACCCCCCGCCCCGCCCTAGTGACGCCACTGCTTCTGATGATTCGGAAATTTTTAGCAAGCCTTTCATCCGTTGTTGTTGGGAAGCATGGTCCTAGCTGCCATCGCGTTGTTTTCACTCTGTGTCCTGAACGCAACCGAAACCTTTCCTGCACGGAAATAAGATGAACTTTGTCTTCTTCTGTAGTAGACATGTAGTTTACACTTTCGTGCACTAGAGGGCACTAAAATCTTCACTCGCTTTGATAGTCTCTCCTATGGTAAGTGCAGCGTGGCGCCCCTTTTAAACGCTACTTTCAGGAGCATAATCGGTTTTGGGAGGACTCGGAGGTCGTTCAAAAAAATTTGGAGAGTTAATAAGCCTGACAATGTTTTCATTGGTACAAGTGTGTATTCTGACCGGAAGTAGAAGCGCCAGAGAAAACGCTTTTTACAAAAGAACTGTCGCTCGTTGGCCTTGCTTTAGTTTGTCCGTCGCACCACGGAGGAACCGTATGAAACCTTATTATGAGGTCTTCCTTTCGTTAAAGTAGGGAGCGGTTGTATTGCGATAGACCCGCCAGTTCTCGTCTGGTCATCATCAGCTAGTACTGGCATGGGGTGACCGCTTGGAAACATTGGGTACCACTAATACCCAAAAATATCGTCGTAACAGCGTAGTGTGTGCAGAATCTGTATTAGAACTGCACAATGGACGGGGCTCTAATAACCATTGTAGTTGAAGGACCCTAAAACACCAACGAAACGAAAAAAAGTCATCAAAGTGACTGTCGGTCAAGTTAGGTTTCGATCTTGATTTCATGAGCGCTTCTACACATAAGACTTTTCAGCCATATTTTATTACTCTATCCAGAAAGAGGTTTTATGCATACAGGGACGAAGAATGGTGCACATAGTATTCCCTTTCCTCCGAACTTTGCTTGGGGCCCATCGCTGATACAGTGGTAACTCGTGAATCCGTTACTGCAAGTTCGAGTTTGGCCTACTCGGGTGTCCTTCGGACAAGACGAAAAGTAAGCCGCGAGTGGGCCTTCCGTTGGATGCGATGTAAAGCCGTGGCTCCGTGTAGGGTCTGGAATGTCACCCGCACATAAAGAAACACCCCGCACTGAGGTGTATGATTTTTGAAAACACTTTGGGACTTTGCTCTCTCCTAAATCTCCACGCAATCTTCATTGATTTGGAGAAGGTTTATGGTTGTCCCACGGCAGGTAGTGTGGAACACAAAAAGGAGATAGAAGAAGGGTTTATTAGGATAGTGCAGGATATGTGTGATGGTTCGTTAGCCAGGGTAAGGACTTCTTGGGGAACTATTGGAGGCTTCCCAGGGAAAGTTGGAATAATTCATTCTAGTTATGGACGAACTGCTGACGGGAGTAGGAGGATGGGTCCCTTAGCGCCTGTGATTTGCAGACGATGTAGGGAAACTTAGTGACTCCAGAGATCAGGCAGAGAAAGGCCTAAACGTTATTAGTTCTCCCTTTTCTATTGGTGCTCTAAAGATAGACGGACAGAGTATTTAGCTTTCAATTGGGAAGGACAGGAAAATAATGGTGACGAGCTGGTGACAAAGGTGCAAGAAGTAAAGTACAGTAAAACCTCTCTAAAACGGAACCTGATCTTTCCCGTATTTTTTTCGTTTTCACGGGTTTCCGTTTTACAAAGGGTTATGTTTTAGTAAAGCAAATTATTCCGTTCCGAAGTTTATTTTCCGCTAGCCCAGGTTTCCGGTTTATACGAGGTCCGGTTTAAGCAGGTTTACTGTACTTTGGATCAGTGTTACAAAGCAATGGGGAGATAGATTCCGGTGTGAGCCATAGAGTCAATGATGGGGGGGGGTGGCTGAAGTGGAGACAGGCATGCGGAATCCTGTGTGATAGGAGGGTCGTAATCAAGTTGAAAGGGAAATTTTACAGGGCAGTGGTTAGGCCAGCTATGTTATATGGATCAGAGTGTTGGGCAGTGAAGAAGAGCCACGTCAATGGAATGCTAGTAGCCGAGATGCGAATGCTGCGGGACATGAGTGGCGTGTCGAGAGCTGATAGAACTGGGAATGAGTATATTAGAGGTAGCCTGGAGATGGGGGACATCGCGGAAAAGATGAGAGGGGTGTAGATTTAGGTGATATGGACACGTAATTTCTATGTCTGTGTTATACTAATGGGTTGGGAGTAGGTCAAGCAGCCATAACAGCCCAAACCCTTAGGATGCTGCTCGCGGGAGAGAAGGAAGTAGGTGTAGGGGCCCTTCAGTGATCTCATGAGAACTGGCCGCACATGTGAAGAGGGGAAGAGGAGCTCGTTAGGTCATTACAGGAACGCAAGTGTTTGGAAGCACCTGGGTCAGGGGAGACAAACGTGGGAGCAGGTTGGCCGTAAGGATATGTTGGTGTGTGGGGTGTACGGGTACCTGGTGGGAGATAGGCGAGAGTGGAGGGCTAGAACCCGCCGAAGGGTATGATGACGATGATGACTCTTAACTCTTTCTTAAGACCTCGCAAAATATCCAGCAGGTCCTGAGGTCTTCAGAAGTAGGCTGGTTCATTTGTTCGTTTGTTGGTGTCTTAGGGCTCACCAACTATGACGTAATTAGAGCCCCGTCCACTGCAAAGTTCTAATGCGGAGACTGCACAGACACTACACTAATACGACGATTTTTAGATTTTAGCAGTACCCAGTTTTCCCAAGCAGCCATCCACGTAAGTACTAGATGGGGTTGCGTTGCTTAACTTCAGTGATCAGACGAGAACTGGTATGTCCAGTGAAATTTGCCGCTCCGTGAAAGTAGCCTGGTCGACACCACTGTGGTGAAGTGGGTATAGAGACGAGATCTTATACCGTGGGGCATTATTGAATTACCTATTCTAGAAACTTTAATAGCTGCCGTATTTTGAGGGCCCTCTGTTCCCTCCCCTCCTCAGAACTCAAACCTTTAAACAACCACTGAGCATTTTGTGAAGTTCATTTTCTGTATTTTTCTTGGTGTCAACTAAGTTTAAGTTCCGCTCGTTCTTAAATTAATAAGAGGTCCTACCCTTATTTCGTCTCAAACAGGGGTATTTTCACCTTCGCCATATTAATGTCTCTTCCGTTTTCAGTCAGGGGTTCTGTTACGAGCAGGTGTCATCCTAACACACGCCAGTTCTTTCTCCCCTCGACTCGGGACGGAAGGCGAATTTGAGGTTCACTCCCATTGCCCCATTGAAAATTATCTGCTTTGACCAGGATCGAACCTTTGAACCATGAGTGAAAACCTCAACAGTCTACCAATTGAGTTACTGAGCCGTTACAGAACTGAAGGACTGACTAGCAGTGAAATAAATTCAATAATCAGTCAACCATGAGGTTCTCATTAGATAGTGATTTGTGAATGTTCCCTCGCACAGTATCATGTGAGAGCTGAGCTCCCACTGCCCCGTCTCCCTCCGTAACATTGACACTGAGTCGATAAGTGAGGGTTCAGAGCCTAATAGGAGCAGTTGTCATGGTTTAAAAACCGTTTGAAGGATGAATTCGATGACGGCGGCGTCAGCTTTTAGTTACGGCGCTCTGCCGAGAGAGAATCGTGGACATGAGTGTCAACGTTCAGTCATCCATCCGTGTTGTGAATCGGATGATGGCGTCGATAGGGACCATTGTTGCCCCTTTTTCTTTTTAACCGTCCCCGCCCTTGTCTCCTTCCTCCACCTTCTCCCTTTCGTATCCAAGGTCTCTTTACTTTTCTACCACCCATCCGATTTACCGATGAAGAAACACAAATGACACGGCGAACGATTTTCCACTCAACTGAGGTTCACCAGGCGATTGTCGCCTTTTGCCGCTTGAATTGGTTGTTAACGGTAGCGTACTTGGTGGTGTATAGTGGCGTCGAGCTGCGGTTGCAGAACGGAAAATCAGTGGTAAATCAAATTTAGGAGCCTCCGTAATTACATGTCGTTGTGTAGGACCGCGTGTGAAGAAGCTCTTCTGTGGTCTCCCGTAACCACGTGATGCGCCACTTTTTTCCTCCTTTGCTTTTCTAATCGGTAATTCTATTAAGAGGTTGTTTAAAAGTAATTTTAACGAAAACATTTTTTGTTCCACCCTGTAGTTTTCTTTAAAATGAAAGGGCATTAAGAGCCCTTTGCTTCAGAGCTGTTTAATTTATCCTTGGCCTGTCATCTATTAAGGTCACTTTTTACCTACTGTAATTTCTTTCCGTCTACCGTAGTTCTTTTTCCGCGCAGTGTTAACAGCTGGGAGATGGTACACTTTCATTTCCGTTCCAACACTCGTAAGAAGCCATTGGCCCTATTCAAGGTCGCACCTGCTCCTATGATCTTATGCAGTTTCTATATTACAGATTTTACCCCTTTCGGTACATGGCTTTTCCTAATTTAGGGTCGAACTGGCGTTTTCTGGGTAGGAGAGACTGTTCCTGAGAAGAAATTAATCAGCTTTCACCGAGGATCGAACTCGAACTCCAGAACTATACTTGAGGACCTCACTAATTTTTAATTCCCGTCCCCGTGGTAATTGCGTCAGCGGCTCTAGTTTCGATACTGGTCCGAGGTGGATTGGCTTCTTTCGGGTTAGAGAGATTGTTTGTTTGTTGGTGTTTTAGGGCCCTTCAACTACAAAGGTCATTAGAGCCCCGTCCACATCATAGTTCTTATGCAGAAACTGCACAGACACTACACTATTGCGACGATTTTTGGGTATTAGCAGGACCCAGTTTTCCCAAGCGGCCACCCATGTCAGTACTAGCTGGGATGGCGCTGCTTAACTTCAGTGATCAAACGAGAACTGGTGTGTCCAACGCAATTCGCCGCTCCCAGAGAGATGCCCCGAGTGCGCCTTCCTTCGAATGAGAGGTGAAACCGAGGTCCCGTGTGGTGTACGATGGCATTTGCATGAACCCTCTCTACTAGGAAACGGATAGGTTGGGAGATCGCCCTCTCCCCTGGCGTCGGTGAAATTCCCCAACGACGAAGTGCATCGACGATAAATAAACATAGGGGGTTGCAGCTTTGGTCGGCAACTGGCTGCGGAAAACACTGCCCAATATAACACCTATGTGTCCATTCAGAGGGACAAGATAGGTACCCAACCCTGCTATAGGCGGGTAAAGGGTTAGGAGTTGCTGTACTTTTTCTATATGATAATCATTGTTAAGTGACCTTGGCACCACCGGTCCACCTTGAGGTTTTGTTAACAACGCTAAAGAAAACAAACCTCTGCTAGCTGAGATCGAACCCTGTCTGCAAGGGAATGGCTTTCGCGCTACTAACATGGCGGTGTTACTAACTTCCGGTTAGTAACTGTATCTTGATGTTCCTTGTTACTCATGTTAGCCGCACGACTGCACACGGGGACGATGGGATGAAAGTTCCTGAAAACGACGAAATTTAGACTCTTCACCCTCCCATGCCCGTTCTTGTCTCGGGCCCTCTGTCAACGTGCGCCTTTTTATAGGCCAATTAAAAGGAAGTTTAGATTTTATTTTCCGTTCACTGTGTTTATCGTTTCTAGTTTCAGATCCTTGACAACGTCGCTGAATGGCGTTGTCATAGCAACAGATGTAGCTTTCTGTTACTATGGCGACATGTCTCGTGCGCACCCGCGCGCTATCAAGAGGTCCTTTCGCAACCCTTTCATGTCAATAGGCAAATAGTGACGAAATGGAGATTAACTTGAATATAGGGAGCTGAGATGGTAAAGGCGTGAGAGCCTGGTGCACTGGTTCGAGCCTGACCTTAACTACGTAGTTAGCAATCTACAAATCGTGGTTTTATCATAACCAACAGTAGATTGCTTCACTCTTTGCCCTGTAGGTCACTTTTTTTTAAAAAAGCGCCCTTTCAGGCACCACTTCTAATTGGTTACTCCGCCTGTGGCAGCGTCGGGGACCACGGGTGTTTTATTGAACGGCAGTTTTACTAATTCAGTTGCCAACCTAATACTGCAATTCCTTGCTTATTTTTGGAACCTCGCCGATGCCAGAGCGCGAACCTCTCGGGCCACGACTTGACTTCCCATCTGACTGAAAGCACACTAGGCCTCTCTCGCCCGAAAGAAGCTGCCAGCCTTGGTCCTGCATCGACGGCAATAAATCATGCTAGCCCTCTGTGGTAGGCCTATTCAAAATGGTGTCTTCTGAACTGACCGGAAACGTTAAGTGGGCAAATGCCATACGTCAAATCCAAGGGATGGCAGAGGATGGGGAGCGGCTGTATTGCGTTGGACACACCAGTTCTCGTCTGATCACTGAAGTTAAGCAACCTTAACCCCAGCTAGTACTAACATGGGTGGCTGCTTGGGAAAACTTGCCACTGCTAATAGGGCCAACCCAAAAATCGTCGCATTGTGTCTGTGCAGTCTCTGCATTCGAGCTACGCAGTGGACAGGGCTCCACTAACCTTGTAGTTGAAGGTCCCTAAAACACCAACAAAACAAAAGGCGGACAATGAGTGAGGGTTTTTTTGTGACGTTCACCACATCCAATAGTTGTTGTCTGATCACTTTCAAGTTCGCTATTGATTAAGAATGTCTGGTATATGACGTCAGAAATGAAATTCTTGTGTAGTCACGTGTAAAATTTAGATCTTTCCTAAAGCAGTTTATTTTCGCCACCCGCGTTGGTTGCGCAGGAGGTAGCATGCGGGATTATTGCATTAGTGGTCCCAGGTTCGATACTGGATCAAGGTGGGTTGGCTTCTTTCGGGTGAGAGAGAAGGCCGACGTGCACCTTCCTTCGGACGAGACGTAAAACCGAGGTCCCGTGTGTTATACGATGGCATTTGCACGTAAAAGAGCCCTCTCCACTAGGCAATGGATAGATGAGGCAAAAATTCCCAGGAGTTGGAGCTCGTCCCCTGGCGTCGTTGGAATACCCCGACGATAAATAAGCGTAGGGGATTGCAGCTTTGGCCGGCGACCGGTTGTGTAAAAATGCCACTAAACAAATCGCTTATGTTTCCTTCCAGAGGGACAAAGATGGGTACCCGACCCTGTCGTAGGTTGGAAAAGGGTTAGTAGTTGGTTTTGTTTCCGAAGCAGGTTACTTTTACCCGAATTTCCAATAGTGGAATTCTTAAGAAGCTTATCTTCGTGTCAGTTGTATGAAAACTAATATAAGCTCAGTTGATATCGATAGTTTGAAGAAAGAAGGAAGGGGTGCGTGGTGAGAGGACCATTGACAGGGTGGCCCACCCCCCGCTCTCCATTTCCGAACTTAGGAAAAATAGTAATAGTCCTAGATCCTGTTTTTATTGACGTTATCTTTGTCACCATCTTGATCATTATTCCCAAGTTTATATCCTTCCACTTCCACCCATGTTCATATCCTCCATTTTTTTCTCCTCTTCTTCACTCCTCCCATTTTAGTTCTCCGCCGCCCCGCCCCTTCCCTCCCCTCCCCTCCCGCTAGAATGATATGCCTACCGTCAATTTGCAACGTGGCGTGGCTGCGCGTGACTAACTGCACGTGAAATGTGGCGTTCATCCAATTGGAAAGAAGCAATTGCCAGCCACTCCCTCCTCCTAGGCACGCATGAAGGTGTGGCTATATCGTCAATCATGCCTGTTGATGAACGTCTACTGTTTCTTGTACTCCGCCTCCTGGGTGGAGTTGATGAATCGAATTAGTTATAAGAAAGCACAAGGCGTGAACAAGTGATTGCTGGTTTATTTCCGCCTTCTGGACGATGCTATTGTTACAAAATAGGAAGGTGTGGTTGCACACGTTTAAAAAAGTCCAAGAATTTTTTCTTCTTCGATTGACCATTGGTAATTTCCGGCCTGACTTTTCCTGTCAGGCTACTGGCATCGTCTTGTGACATCTCTCCAACAATATTTCGTCTATATAATTGGTTTCTAGGGACTTCCCGTGACAGTTTATTAGCTCAAGATTCGCTTGAACCATAAAGGTCACTGATGGGTTGTCTGTGGGACTAGAGGGGAAAATGAAGCCCTTGAGTCTTTGGGTCCGCATCCAACGGGCCATTAGACCGGTAATGGGCTGCACTAATTCGTTTCTGACTGTTCTTGTGGTAGCCTTGGGGCACTATTGTGCTGCTCTGTCTGTAGGGGGACGGTCTCTAATTAACGGTTATTTATCTCTGTAATTCAGCTTCTTGCCCGTTAGAGAAAAGTGCCCTTTTGTAGGGTTAGACTTATTCCGTCCTCAATTCTGTATCCCATTAAAGTATTTGAAATTTTATCAGGTTATAAGTGTAAAGTGCATTGTTGACTTTATGTGCTTGTGATACTCCTTCAAGTCTGTAGCTGTAGCCACCAGGCTTTTTCCTTTCATTGGAGGGTACCCTTAGGAGGTCCTTTTGATTTGCAGGTGTCTCTAAGCCCTTTTTAGACGGCAAAATTGTGTGAACTACACACTTCCGTCGCAATGAAGTTGGCTAACTCTTCTCCGGAGTTGGAGGGAGCGGCTTATTGCGTTGGACACACTAGTTCTAGTCCCATCACAGAAGTTAAACAACGCAACATCAGCTAGTACTGACATGGGTGGCCGCTTGGGAAAACTGGATACTGCTAATACCCAAAAAATCGTCGTATTAGTGTAGTCTGTGCAGCCCCTGCATTAGAACTACACAGTGGACGATGCTCTGATGATCTTGTAGTTGAAGGGCCCAACGAAACAAATCCCAGAGTTGGAAAATGGACGTCATCCCCCATATCTCTGAGAAGTCTTGGACCTTTGACGTCATCGTTTGGGTTAATTATGACATGTATGTGCGACATGCTGAGGGCATCTCCAAGTTTGTTGTTGTTGAGAGACAGACACAGTTTAATGTGTTGCGCTTCACTAAATAAGACAGATATTTCATCAAAATTGCACTTGTAAGTCAACCAAGCAAGAGGAAGGGGCCTTTTTTCGAACAGGGAGCTGCAAAATGACTAGTATGAGGCTTAGGGCGTGTAGATGACTGTCTTTGGGAGCAGACAGCCAGTTAAAAAGACATTTTTGAATGCTGTTTTGGTTTCAGTCGTCGTCGTCTGAAGCCGACATCAACAGTCGTTATCTGTCTGTCAACAGACTTCGGTAGTAGAATTGCTAAAATACATGTATCGGACTTTAGGGTGCAGTGGTTCATTCCCGGTTAGAGCTGACTTCTGATTTATTTATTAACGTACAAAGCGTATAACGCCAGTTATGAAAAACAAACGCAAATGGGGTAACAGAGGAAATCAGGGTATTAAAAGGTTGACTCAAAGCAAACCCTGCGAGTTTGCCTAACTTTCGGAGACGGTAAAAACGAGGGGCCATAGTGGTGGAAAAGATAACATAATTAATTTTACTATTGAAGCATCCCTATGGCTACGAAACTTGAAAGCGGGATCAAAGAGCACCCCAAGAATACTTAAAAGGGCACAGATATTGTTTAGGTATCGTGGAATCCAAGAAGGGGTTAAAGACCAAAATTGTGGTCTTGTCAATGTGTATTTTCATGCGAAGTGACATGACCAGAACCACCCATCACGGGAGCGGCGAGTTGCGCTGGACACACCAGTTCTCGTCTGATCACTGAAGTTAAGCAACGCACGCCCAGCTAGTACTGACATGGGTGGTCGCTCGGGAAAGCTGGGTACTGCTAATATCCAATAATCGTCGCATTAGTGTAGTGTCTGTGCAGCATATGCATTAGAACTATACAGTGGACGGGTCTCTAATGACCTCGTAGTTGACGGGACCTTAAACTCCAACAAACAAACAAACAACAACAACAACCCACCCATCATGGCAGACGTCAGGTAATGATGCAGTAACAAGGTTGAAGAGAAGTGGGCCAAGAACGGAACCCCGTGGAACACCACAAATCAGAGTTTGAGTCTAGGAAAACAAAATCGCATCATGACCACACGACCTTAAGATAGGATACAGAGAGATTAGATGGGGGTTAATGATAGCCTTGGAAAGAGACGTGATCAAACAACCATGTTCAATGGAATCAAAGGCTTTGATGACATCAGTTTTGAGAAGTACAAACAAGTTGGCTTAAGACATAGCATCAAGGAGAGCGCAGAACAGGGACAATATTCAGAAGATACTGGGACAGAATCCAGAAGAAGGTCACGATTGAGGTCATACTATCCACCAATTGAAGACCTTAGCTAATGGGGATCACATAGCAATTGGCCTATAGTTCCCTGGTTCAGAGCTGAACACAGCTTTCAGGATAGGAACAATAAAAGCTTCTTCCAGGAAATGGGGAAACCCAGTAGCCGTACACAGATTGTATAACTGGTGTAGTAGAAGTAAATTAGTTGCGTCCAGTTCATTCGGGCAGAAAACTGGGATGCCATCAGGGATATCCACAGAGGTATTTTAATCTAAGTAAGGAGAGAGAGGGTTGTTGGGAACCCGAGGTGGGAGCACGTATATACCTAGGATCAGAACTTGAGAAGTACACAGACGACGAACGAAGTTCCACAGAGTAAAGTGGAGTGCGTTGGGTCACGTTAATTTGATGGAGTTCCATTGCTTTCAATTGCATGGTAAATAAAGTCATAGAACTGTCCGGGGGTTGGGACCTCGGATCCCGTGGCAGATAGCGCGCCGAGCGTCCTCCGTGGGGTAGGCTGGCAAGCAGCGCCAACGTTCCTGCGGGTTCCAGACGCCTGGCCTGGGTGACCCCTGCCAGGGCTCGTTCTGAAAACATAGGGGCAATCCTTAGATTAGGAACATGGAATGTGGGGCCCCTTACAGGCAAAACAGAGGAATTTGTTAGAGAAGAGGGGACGACGAGCTTGTTAGGATCATCCAAGGAATGCAGGTGGTCGGTAGCACCCGGGGCAGGGGGAGACCGAAGCTGACGCGGGAACAACTCTGTAAGGATATGGCAGTGTGTGGGGTGGACGGGGACCTGGTGGGAGATAGACGGGAGTAGAGGGCTAGAACCCGTAGACTCGACCCTGTCACAGGCGGGATAAGGGTATGACATCCTCTCTAACCCTGAACCCTGAAATCGAATACTTTGTTCTTGAGAATACGCGTTCTATTACTTGCGTTTCTTGCCAATGGATGGCGCCACCGTCCAAACCTCTTACCTTGCAGCGGTTCATTTTCGTCCTAAAGTCGGTTTGATGACATTCATTTAATCGTTGGTAGATTAGGTTACGTCGTTTTAATCGTGGGTTTAAGCCAATTCTCAGAGCTCTGTAATCACAGTTTGTGTTTTGCGTGTCACGTGACGAGAACATTGTTAGGGTAGGGACCTCTTCCAATGTCGCATTTTCTCTGGTAACAAGATTAATTAAGTCGCGTGATTTCCTACGCAGAAGGGCTGACTAGAGATCGTTATGCTCTCAATGGTGGCTTTTGCTACAAGATCAGATGACCTTCATCATGGAGTAACAAAGCAACTACTAATCCTTTTCCAGCCTTTGGGCAGGGTCTGGGACCAATCTTTGTCCCTCTCAATGGACACGGGGGTGATATGTTGGATGGTAGCTTTACGCTGCCGACTGCCGAGCAAGCTGCAAGCCCAATACATATTTATCGTCGGTCTGCTGTTCTTTGTGACACTCCATCGGCGCCAGGGAGCGAGCTCCTCCACCTGGAAATTTTGCCTTATCTACCCGTTGCATAGTAGAGAGGGTTGGTGAATTCCACCGCCGCCAGGGGGCGAGCTCCTCCACCTGGAAATTTTTGCCGCATCCACCCGTTGCATAGTAGAGGGGGTTCTTTTACGTGCAAATGTTATCGTACACCACACGGGACCTCGGTTTTACTTCTCATTCGAAAGAAGACGCACTCGGGGCCTCTCTCTCGCCCGAAAGAGGCTAATCCACCGAATCTGGAACCACTAACGCAGTTACCGAGCGTGCTACCCACTGCGCCACCGAGGCGGGTCATCTGCGGACCCAGACATCACCTCGCAATTTGCTTTTTATGTGTTAATGTACCGTTGACGTCTCTCTACCCGCCCCGGTAACGTAGTGGTTAGCACACTTGGCAACTGCGTCAGTAGTTCTAGGTTCGATACTGGACCGAGGTGGGTCGGCTTCTTTCGGGCGAGAGAGAGGCCGCGAGTGTGCCTTCTTTCGGATGAGAAGTAAAACCGAGGTCCCGTGTAGGTGTACGATGGCACTTGCACGTAAAAGAACCCTCTCTACTACGCCACGGGTAGATGAGGCAAAAATTTCCAGGTGTAGGAGCTCGTCCCCTGGCGTCGGTAGCATTCCTCAACGAACACTAGACCGACGATAAATAAGTGTACGGGTGCAGCTTCGGCCGGCAACCGGCTGCAGAAAAAACTATGACCCAATATATCGCCCTGTGTCCATTCAGAGAGACAAGATGGGTACCCGACCCTGCCATAGGCGGGGAAAAGGATTAGGAGTTGCTTTGAACCGGTGACGTCTCTCGATGCTCCTTCAAAATGACGATATCGAACTGATGTCCGATATTGAATCATATCGATATGAGTGAGCTTCTTAATGTCTTGCATCTTCATTTCTTTTGTCTTTTATGTTTAAGTAGATTGGAAGCGATGCGCGTCGCAGACAAGAAAATTAGTGTGGGGTAGGGAAATGGGTTCGACAGGAGAGGGAGAGACTAAATTAAGAAAAAAAATAGCAGGGGGAGGGGAAGAAAAGACTATAAATTACCTTAGGATTTATTGGGCTGTAGGGGAGATACATGATTGGGACATGTTAGGGATTGCTACTGCTGAGGAGACATTAATGGTTTATCAGTATTAACAGTTCATTAATTAAAGCAATACGAGTTTCTGGGATTTATTGCCGAGTGATTGAATTAATTGAGGCTCCCCCTCCAATTCCCGTAAATCATTGGAGGGGGCTATACGATGGATACGTCTCCTTTCATTTAAGAAGACAGAAGGGTTGAGGGACATATTCCTCCCCTTCCTCTTTGCTTTCTTATTATGTTGATTACTTATTGCAATTTGACCTGACATTGATGACTTAGGCCCTTGCACGCCATTGTTCGACCTTTTCTGCTTTTTAAGCTGGTTTCTCGTCTTGAGCAGTGTACTGTAACCGGATGACTAGGACGGGGTGAATACTTTACCACATCGGGGAAGTTCTTTATTCAGAAAAAAAGTATCCACCTGTGCTGTGTCGGATTCGAACTAGCTGTCTTCAGCACGGAAAAGTCTGTCTCGCTAGATCGACCGGTGATTAGCCTGAACCCTGTAGATCGATCGGGTGTTCCCAGTTCCGGCGGTACAAATGGATATCCGACCCTGTCATATGCGACAAATCGCTTAAAAATAATGGTGATGACTGAGGTGGGCCTACCTCGTTCTGACAGTTCTTGAAATGCTGCCTGGTTGCTTGGGAAATTTAGCCTTGGTCATTTTATTCGAAAGGCTGCCTCTATCGGCATCAGGGATCAGTCGAGCTCTTCGTCATTCTACCCAATGAAACACCCTCTAAATAGTGGGGCATCTCATTCCTCTCGCGTTAACAAAAATGGCCAGCTGACATCAGTGAGATTTGAACCTGCACCATGAAGTCACAACTCAGATGCTCTAGTATAATTATCTGAGGTAGTAATTTACAACCTAATCGGATGTTTGTTTGGGTTTTAGGGCCCTCCAACTACAAGGTCATTAGAGCCCCGTCCACAGTATAGTTCTGATGCAGGGACTGCACAGACACTACACAAATGCGATGATTTTTGGGTGTTGGCGGTACCCAGTTTTCCCAAGCGGCCATCCATGTCAGTACTAGCTAGAGTTGTGTTGCTTAACTTCAGTGATCAGACGAGAACTGGTGTGTCCAACACAATTCGCCGCTCCCCCTAATCGGTTGAATGACAGCAGTGGGAGGTTGTCAGTGTAGGATAGGAACCGGTGAGAGTTGTTCACTTGTGACTGGCTACTGGAACGCAGTTCGAAGAGGTACGAATCTCCCAAAGGTGGAATGATTTCCTTCGGGTACTAAGATTTGAGATGTAAGCCCGCTGTCCAGAAGTGAACCCATATCCTTTCCCCTCCTATGGCAAGAGGGCCGGGTACCTATTTGTCCCGATGGTACTGGAAGCACGGACGAATTCCTATGCGATAATTTTTAAGCAGTTAACTAGTGACCTAATGCCATAACACCTCTTTATTTATCGTTGTCCTAACTTCTTTCTGGGTACAACTTTTTTTTGCCGACACTAGGGTAAGAAGTCATCTGGGGCAACATCTCTTGTCCGAAAATGGCCAACGGACTTGACTGGAACTATAAATACGGACTCTTATGTGAAGCAGGCACGCCACTGGTGTATTTTTTTTTTCGGTGTTTTAGGGTCCTTCCACTACAAGGTCATTAGTGTCCCGTCTACTGCGTAGTTGTAATGCAGAGTCTGCACTGCACTACACTAATGAGACGATTTTTGGGTATTAGCGGTACCGAATTTTCCCAACGGTCCACCCATGTCAGTGCTAGTTGAGGTTGCGTTGTTTGACTTCCGTTATCAGCAGGGCCGTAACGAGGGCGTGGCGAAAAAGGCGGCCGCCACGGGCTCAACTGGGTTTGGGTCGCAAAATGTTTAAGTTTTTTGTCATTATTGGGTTCCGGGGACGCGCAAGTTAGACAGTTGCCACAGGCGCTTCATACCCCCGTTACGGCGCTGGTTATCAGACGAGAACTGGTGTGTCCAACGCAATTTGCTGCTTCCGCCACTGGTCTAGACGACAGACGTCCATTTCTAGACATTGCAAGGATAGAGCCAAAGCCTCCTAAGGCCTCTAAAGCCTCCTTTAGGAGGTCTTGATAGAGCCTTCGTCGTTTCAGCTCTGGTGACAGGAAGTATACATAGAGCGTATGAATTAGAAGAGTTTAAAATGAACCTGTTTCCTCCTCTAATCTTCTACTTCTCCAGCTTCGAGAGTTCAGTTTTCGTCAGTTGGTAGAGTGAGTTCAAAGATCGTGGGTTCGCTTCTGGTTCATTCTCCGGCAGACGTGAACGAGATGTTTTTAGATAGGGAAGAAGAAACGCTGACGGTGAGTCTTACCCAAAGGCATCGCTGAGTCCCGAAGAATTCTACGATCAATTAGCGCTTAAGGAAACATTGTGGGTTAATGTCCTTTGCGCCCTTCTGTTGTCAGCCCTGACGCCATCCCCCTGCCAACCAACCTCGCCCCTTGGTTCTGAGATACTGAATGAATCACCTCTGTTAAATTACATGTCGTTTGCAGCTTAACGCCCCTTACCCCACCCTTCTCCTTCCCCCACCACTATCCTTTTTTTGTTTCGTTGGTGTTTTAGGGCCCTTCAACTACAAGGTCATTAGACCCCCGCCCACTAAGCTAATGCGACGATTTTTGGGTAGTGGGGTACCCAGGTTCCCTAGCGGCAACCCATGTGAGTACGAGCCGGGGTTGAGTTGCTTAACTTCAGTGATCAGACGAGAACTGGTGTGTCCAACGCAATACAGCCGGTCCCACACCACTGTCCTGATACAGCAATGAAATACTTATGTAGCGCCGTCTTGCGAATTGCATCTTCCTTCCAAACTCAGTTTGAAGAACAATAGCACTGACGGCGTGCCATAATCTTGTGTCGTCCTTTCGTTGTACCGACTTTAGCAGTCACAGTTTACGGGGGACCTGCTGCCAGCAGTAGCCGCCGTCGACTTGGTCTTCCGCGTCATCTTCATCGTTACCGTCTCGCGCGCGAGCTGAACGGTTGTTGGTTGCTATGTGCGGCGATGACGACGACCAGAAACCGCCGACAAACGTTGTGACAGGTGGCGGCGAGTGCTTCGGTTGATGAGCGGCGTGTGCTGTAGCTCACTCACTCGTAGTGTGGCGGCGTTGGTGCTTTGCAGAAGTTGTGAAAAACGCTGTGAAGGGTGTGGGGGCGAGCGAAAGAAATGTGCCATAATAGAGGGTGAGGGTTTTGGAGAGGATAGGAGGAAGAGGAGTGTGTGTGTGGGATCTTGAAGAGGCGATAGGCCGCACTATTCACTAGAGGGGTAGTTTGGTCGTCCAATAGGGACTTGTGGGATTGGGGATTGGAGCGAATGGCAACATGCCCTGTCGTCGTCTCCTTCGTCGCCTTTGCGCTGTATGTGTCTCTCCTTTCCCATACCTCTCCCTTTCCTCCCCTGTTGTCTATCCCTCGCTTTTCTATATGCTCTCACTACCCTCCTCTTCGCATTCCCCACCTCCTCTTTCTTCTGTCTCTCTCTCTCTTGAGCATCTCCGCTCTTACCCACACACCTCCCAGTTGAGATCCACATATGCAACATGAAAGTAACAGGTCAGGCGTAAACGTACATGGTGAATCGGCACATTAGGCATCAGTGCGACCACTTGGAGCGGAAACGAGTACTGGCTGCTACTGGGAACCCCTCTTTTCGCTTCTCTCTATCTCTCCCTCTGTTCTCTTTCTCTCTCTATCCTCCCCCTCCACACACATATACAACACAGAGTCGACCACGATTTTGAACTCTGGCACCGCACTTAGTCACTCTTCTTTTCGGCTCTGAATTCTGCGTGCGTGTGAGTGTGTAGAATCTGTAAGACATCCTTTTACTTTCACCCTCCTCTTTCCTCCCTCCCCGACTTACCTAGAGACCTCGTCCTGTCTGGTTTGTGTATGTGTGCACCATCCTCTCAATTTCTCTCTCTTTCTCTCCCTCTTCTCCATTACTTTTAACCCTTGTTATCTTACCGCCCTCTCTGTCTTCACCGCCACCGTTGTGGATCATTGACGATACCGCCCACCACCCTACTCATCCACTCAACGCGGGGAAAGCAGCAGTTCTGTGAACTGCCCGACGACTTGGCGGACACCACTGTAGTTCTGAAGTTGCACCTTCCCCCGCCGTACAACTTGCTGGACACAACTGTAGAGTGAAGATTCAAGCGCCGTGACGTGAATTTGGAATGTGATTTGTGCCGTGCGTGGGTCAGTTTCGGTTTGGTCTTGTCTGTGCCGTTGAATTTGATGAACTGCCCTCTCCTCTCGTTTTGTGTGGTTCTGCAGTTGAGGAGGGGTCAGAAAATTTCAGACAGATTAAATGTGTGATAACATCTGACCCCTTTCTTTTTTCCTCTCTCTGTCATTGCCGTCCTCCCTCATCTTTCTCTTCTCTCCCCTCTCCTCGGCCTACTAGTGTCGAAGCCGCTACTACTAACACCACTGCCACCCCGTGCTACTTCCGGTCGTGTGATCAGTCAGCCATCTTTTTGTCTCCCGTGTCAGTCGTTTCCTCGATTAACTACTTCTCAGCTGTGACGCCAACACAGTCAAACCAAGTTGGGGTGTCGATTTTCTTTACGTTTTCTTGCTCATCTCGTTGTGTTTTTTGATATGCGCGTTTGCTGTTATTGTTGTTGCTACTTCTGCTGCTGCTTCGTGTGATGCCACTAGTGCTGTTTGATGTTATTATTGTTGACTGCTGCTTGACTCATCACTACCTACCACCATCTTGGTATACGAGACTGTTGCTGACGTCATTGGTCATTGGGAATGTAGATCATCAACTTTCTTGAAGGTATCGATGATGTCATATCTCCTTATTCTTTCTATTGTGGAAGTTAATTTGCACTCCACTCTGAAGCAGACACACATACATTGTCAGTCAGTCGGCCGGCCGGCTTGCTAGTTACTTACTAAAAGGCCCTTTGAAATTTCTTCTTATTCCTATGCTTCTATATATTTATAAATCTCTACATTTTCTATTGCCATATGAGCCTAAATTTAGTCCCAGGTGTAGCCAGTCAGGGTCGTCCGAAAGTGAACTTTTTGATACCTCTGACTGGGGGTTTTGTAAGGGTCACACCGCCTTCAGGCGTTAGGATAGTTGCGGAGTCCCAACCAGCGATTTTATTAAGAGTAGTAGGGATTGAAGGGTCGTTCTGAAAATTCCACATTTTGTTCGGATTTGTATTCGCACATTTCGTTGGTTAGTAGAATTGGTCCCTCAAAACGGACCGAATATCTTAAGATGTTTATTTTGATGGATAATGACGGAAATCCATTTTCCCCGCGTTATTTAATAATCCGACTAAAGGTCCTTAAGAATTTCAATAGTCACATTGGCATGGGACAGACACTGCAATACCGTGTTCGTCGACCATTTTACTACCTGGATGTTGTGTGTGAATTTTTAGGGCCTAATATTATAGAGCATTTATGCGTCATTTAACACAAGACTGAAGTGTCCAATGTAAGACTGACTTCCAGGAGTTAAAGGTCCTTTATGTCTCTAATGAAGGTCAAGATGGAATCATGCATACCACTTAGAAATGGCCTACTTGAAGATCGTGTTTTTCTAACTTAACAAAAACAGATAGGAGGCCCTTACTAATCATCCTCATCATTATGTCTGAGTTGCATGGATTCGTTTTCACCGTTTTTCGGCATTTCACTTTTGTTATTTGCGGACAGTTTGGACCTTTGATGCTCATCGAATAGGTCCTTGTTACTGCGGAGGTTTCAGAGTGAGTTAGGTCCCCATTTTTTCCTCCTTCCCTCTTACGGTTCCCTATGATATGTCGACTTCTCCTTTAGGGCCTTTGTTCTCGCACTGCATCTGCCTGATGATAAGGTATAAAACCCAACCTTTGTCAGAATTTAATCCGCCAATTTCAGGGTACAGCAAGATGGATAACGAGATAAGGTTCTACGTCGACGAACGAGGGTAGCACTGCTACCCTTCGAATAACGTAGGGAGGGTAGGGAGTGGTCGAAATCTTTGAATACCATCTTTAAGATATTGCCTGACCCTCACCCCAACCCCTCCTCGCTCCTCCGTCTATTGAGTCCGTTTTTCGTCGTCACTTCCCCTCCCCCATTCTACCCCAACCAATGGTCTTTAGTAAAAAGAAGCCCTTTTATAGTTGTGTGGAACTATGAGCCTAATTTTCTCTCGACCATCTTTTACCCCACACTTCAACCACCTCTACCTCCTATTCTTTGCAACTAGCAAGGAGTGGTCCAATAAATCTCTTCAATCACGCCGAATTAATTCGGAGGCGCTCCTGCTAGCCGACGTAAGAAGCTAGTATAGGCCAGTACTAATTGTTAAATGAACCTTACATTGGAGACCAAATGTGGGGCCTAATATGATATCTAGAGGTTCCACTCCCATGATGCATGGCTCAGATGCTCTTTGGACACCATGTCGTCATTGGTGTTGCACCTTGTGTTGCCTCTGAAGAGACCTTTAGCATCCGATCATGGTCCCACCTGCTCTTTTTTTTCCTGTCCTTGCCTCTACTGGGACCTTTCATCCTACCAAGAATATTAATTGCACCAAAGGCATTTTTGATGATTTGGATCGAAACCCTCTTTGTTTTTAAAGAAGAAAAAGGTCCTTTGTTTTATTGACGTGTGCTTGGTGACATGGCTCTGTTGATCTGTTTGCACTTTCTGCAAAAATTGGGACCATTTCTGACTTGGCTATCGTCATCGATTTTGGTGTGGCGCAATCACTTCAAGGACCATTTGGAATGGTATTCAATGTGGTCCTTTGACTTTGGGTTATTTCCTCTTCTCATGGTAGGTACTTATTTATTTTTCTTCATAATCTGTTTATCACGAGCATGGTTCTCATTAGACATTTGTCAGGGCTGTCATCTTCAAGAAGGACCAAACGGTCCCATGAAGTCGTTATAAATGTGATAGGATGCATGGGCATTTACCAAGGTTTTGTATTTTATTATTCGGCGAAACGATTTGTATTAAGCATCTTAGGACCTTACGCTGACGAATTTCATTTAACTTATTTGGTTATTTAGCATCAGAATATGTTACGAAGACCATTCACCGAAGTCATAGGGACCCTAGGTCCTGCATCTGGTAATTTTTCCGATCTGTACGTATATATTTTTCTTCATGCGTAACAAGGACTCTTTTCCCTGTAGTTGTAGCGTAACACACACCATATGGACCCATGGAAGACCTGCATAGGGCTTTCAACCGTTTGTAGTCGTCTGCCTGAACCAGGATCGAACCTGCAACAATGGGCTAACGACTCAAGCACGTTAACAATTGAGCTATCGATAGGGGCTCTACCATTTTACCTGTAGTGGTGATATCGCACGCGCCCCACGCGGACACGAAGGCTTTATGTCATCCCTTGCGGCGGAAGTCGTCTTTGGATTTCTCTTTCGTTCTAAGATGGCGCCATCGAATTCGGCTAGAATAGAACCTGCGACACATGAGCACGTGTACCACACACGCTGTCATTTCAACTATCACAGTGGGTTTAACTC
Organism: Trigoniulus corallinus; assembly: GCA_013389805.1. Lineage (NCBI taxonomy): Eukaryota > Metazoa > Arthropoda > Diplopoda > Spirobolida > Trigoniulidae > Trigoniulus > Trigoniulus corallinus. The sequence goes on from JAAFCE010001036.1 coordinate 13,425,420, forward strand.
AACCGGAAATGGACTTCGGTTAGTCACGTGGACACATTTTAGTGACTGTTAAGTGGCCCAATTTCGTGTTCTATGAAAAAAAATGTAGGGGTGATTATGTGAATGCTGCTAAAAGTTAACGGCGAGGAGGCACCTGCAGTGTCCGTTTCAGTTTAGGAAGGGGCCTCCAGTTTTTCACCCAATATCTCTTTTGTAAACAAACCGCGATCAGTCAATTGGTGGTGCGCTAGACTCGACCTCGTATTTCTCGGGCTCAATTTCAAAGATATTGAATGAGCAGTAAGGCCCCTGGCGACCCTGTGTGGTGTGTCGATACCTCTGTTACACGGAATAATGACCGACCTCTTTCTTAGGGATAAAGTGAGATGTGCAGGTCGGTAACAATTTCCAAGTGTAGGTATTTTAATGTAAAAACCAATGACGAATTCGGATATAAGAAAATTGTCGTTTTATAAGACTCCTTGGTATGTATCCTTCCGGTAGCAGATAAAAACTAACTGGCCTTGGCCAGGGATGAACCTGCGTAACTTGAGCTCACGAATAAAGTACACTACGTACTAGTGTAGCCAATTTCTATATCGTTATAATTTTAGTGTGAATTTAGTGACTGCCGACCACCGTTCGGCGCTGTCACGGCTGCAACCGCCGGCTTTAATCGTCAAATCAGTTGCGGAATTAGGATTGGGTAGGATTAGGGTATTTAGGGCATAATGAAGCCGTTGGTGTTGTAGAGTGACAGGGGCACTCAATTTGTTATTAGCCGATTTAATTGCGTCGATTCGGTCCCAAGAGAAGACGGGTGGGGGAGACGGGACGCGGGGACGAGAGAAGAGGGAATTGCTAACAGACGGGCACAATATAATATGTGCCAATTGGCATTAGTTCTGCTTGATGCTTATTTGACCTTTCCCCCTTTTCCTCGTCTTCCATTTTTTTCTCTTCTCTTTACGCAATGGTTCCAGCATCTAAGGGCACATTTTCAGAATTGCATCAACAAGATAGGAAAAGTGGCCGCGTGTATTGCACGTGTATGTAAATACCAAATTTTTAGATTTTCACGCGTTTTCTTTTATTGATTTTTTTTTCAGTCTGATCTCCATCTCGAAGCTAACTTCCTGTGCTCAAAATACGCAGGTTCGCATCCGCCCTCGATCGACTGTATTTTTTTTCAGATCAGGAGCGCGAGGAACTAAAATTACCCACCTTCCCCTGGATATCATTCCCTGTCTACGAACCCTGTCTTAGACACAGTCTGAGTTATTTCATAACGGGATTTCAGCCAGGGTTGAACTGAAATTCTTCACCCCCGTGGAGGGAGCGGCAAATTGCTTTGGACACACCAGTTCTCGTCTGATCACTGAAGTTAAACACTGCAACCCCAGTTAGTACTGACATGGGTGGCCTCTTGGGAAAACTGGGTACCGCTAGTATCCGAAAATCGTCACATTAGTGTAGTATTTGTGCAGTCTCTGCATCAGAACTACACAGTAGACGGGGCTCTAATGACCTTGTAGTTGAAGGGCCCTAAAACTCCAACAAACAACAAAATCAACCCGTGGATGGATGTTGGCACACAGAAATACTGAATTTCTGTTCTCATAGAATTTCGAGCAAAAGGCAACCGGACCCTGTAACCGATCCCAGCAGAGATGACTGAATGTGTATGTGATAGTTTCATTATACGTAAGTTACCCCTTTAATCCCGCTACGGTGGCGTAGTAGTAGTTAGCATGCTCGGTAACTGCGTCAGTAGTTCTAGGTTCGACACTGGACCGAGGTGGATTGGCTTCTTTCAGCCTCTCGAGAGATGCCCCGAGTGCGCCTTCTTTCGGATGAGAAGTGAAACCGAGGTCCCGTGTGGTGTACGATGGCATTTGCACGTAAAAGAACTCTCCAGGTGTAGGAGGAGCTCGCCCCCCCTGACATCCGTGGAATTCCGCAATGGACAGTAGACATACAATAAACAACCATAGGGGTTGTAGCTTTGGTCGACAACCTGCTGCGGAAAAACACTGTCCAGTAGATCACCCTTGTGTCCATTCAGAGGGACAAGAAGGATACCCGACCCTGCTATAGGCAGGAAAAGGGTTAGGAGTTGCTTTGCAAGTTACCCCTTTAAATTGGAATAGGAATATAGCAATAAGGACGTTGTCCCTTGACCTTGAATGGACAATAAATAGCTAGCTGTTCGCGTCTTGAACTCCTAGTACGCGGGATCGTGCCTGAACCGAACCTGTCGCGTTGTGAACTACAAGAGTTGATTCCCTGTGTGAGATGACCTTTTGGCAGTTCCCGACCTTATGCACATTAGTGCTCTAGGACGATGATGTGAGGCTGCAGTTCGCATTGGGGCCTCTGGTAATCGACATGATGCCGATCTGGACAGCTAACAAATGCAAAGGACGATAGTGCTTCGAAATGGCCCTTTCATTCTTCTTTCAAAAACATGGAATTTTTGTAAGGATCCCATGATCATTCCATGGGTGTTTTTTTTTAAAAAAAAATACAGGAAAAATAGAAGTTGGACAGAAAATGGATCATTGTTTCTTTCCAGACTTGTACTGCTAGAACCCTGTTTTAAAAGAAGCAACTTGACCGTAAATTCCTAATGGTTTCTGTGGTTTTTTTCCAAAGGGCACAAAGCCATTTTTTTCTGAATTGGATATCGGATGTCTTTCGTTTTTGCTTTCGGCCGTTGAAGGCCCTTTGGTTCAAGCAGACCCTCGGTTTCATTTTGCAACAAATTCGTTAATTTACATTGTAATGTCTTTTGTTGTGATTATTAATTTCGGTATTTTTTTTTCTAGGAGTTGAAAAGCGCAAAATCGAAATTGGTTTTGGACGACCATAGTCGACGACGGAACGATTGGGCCCTTCATCCAGCGGCAACACCGTCTGTAGCTTCTTCTACGGCTGTAACATTTGGACGACAACTCGTGTATTCATTTAGTGCGTTTCATCACCGACAACGACGACGACGACGCCACCATCGCTGTCGCGGACAATCAGCAACGAAACTGCCGCCGACCTGTCTTCAATGATTAACTCGTAGATAGATTCTATTTGGATCTTTCTATATAGAAAATAAGAAACGCAACCCTTTGAAAAAAAAGGCTATATTCTTCTCCGTCGTCGAAAGGGGTTTGGCAAACAAAGTTCGGTGACAAGTTGGTGTATTTGTGCGTGTTTCGTGTGTTGTAGGGTGTCGTTTCTTTCCCCTTCCGGCCCCCCTCTTCCTACACCTCAGTTTATGTGTCGTTTCTACTCTCTTCTACTTCTCCTTTCTACTGATTCCGCTGGAATTTCTACCGGTTTTCGGTTCGACGCTTTTTCTACGGAATCACATATTCTGTCACCATTGAATCCTTCAAGGTGTGCCTCCTTGATTTGCCGCGCGACTCAACCATCAATCTGGAAGCCTTAGGCTTAGATCATATGCCGCACAAAGGTAAGAACTTCCGTCTCTCCTATGTTTTACTTTCTCTTGATTTTTACTGTACAGAAATAGAAATCGCATATACAGGGTGTCATAGAAGGTCAAAGGTCAGCGACAGGAAGTGATGTGTGTTTCTAGTGCCTACAGCTGAGATGTTGTGGTACAGGTGGTGATTCTGTTTTAAAAAATGTGTACCGGTATTGTAGAGAACTCATTGACCCCATTGTAGCGCATTCCATATAGGCCCTATTCAAATTTCTGCTGGTGGTGTGAGGTTTTGCCTGCCATACAGGTATCCAGAGTCCAAATCCATGGTGCCGCTCTTAGACTATTTGCACGGACTGATGTCTGCTGTGACCCAACTGACTTGTGCAATAATCTGGGGCAGTTCAACAAGTGAGTCGCAAGAAAGGAGTTAAAGGGCAATTTTCCCCATTGCTGTACTGGGATAAAATAATGAGGGCACTTCAGGAAAACTGAAGCGGTATTCATTGCGCCATTCCCAGATTTAGGAAGAGAGCGGCGAGTTGCGTTGGACACACCAGTTCTCGTCTGATCACTGAAGTTAAGCAACGCAACCCCAGTTAGTACTGACATGGGTGGTTGCTCGGGAAAGCTGGGTACTGTTAATACCCAATAATCGTCGCATTAGTGTAGTGCCTGTGCAGTCTATGCATTAGAACTATGCAGTGGACGGGTCTCTAATGACCTTGTAGTTGACTGGACCTTAAACACCAACAAACAAACAAACACAGATTTAGGGTCTTTCAAGAAGTTGTCTAAGGAAATATTTCAGGACCCTGGTTCTAAGGACTGTTCTAGTATGGAAGTTCAAAGCATGTAAAGCGTATTTAGAACGTTTTAGAGATATCCAAGAAATCTGTTTGAATTGTGAGCATCCCGGTAATTCACTAAAAGTGTAGGGCAGTTTAGCAGATTACGCAATCTGAAATTACACGGCAATTCGACAGGTGTGTTAGGGCCGGTGGATGATTTCACTTCTTTCCCTCGTTTTGTAGTTCCGCTGTCACTACATTTTCGAGTGTGGAAGTGGAAATGAGTTCTAGCAAAGGGCCCTTAAGGCTATATTTCCACTACATACTCGGACTCTTTTAATTTACTTATGCTTAGTAAGGGCACTTTCCCTTCAAGTCTATGTTGGCCTGCCTTCTCCCTACTTGAAAAATCATTTCTCTAACAAAGGGCCTTTTAGTTTGACGCTTTAATTTTCATTTCTGAAAAGGCCCTTTTGTTAATTCCTAAAAGCGGCAATTCTTTCAACCCTGAGTTAATATCATAGGTGGTTCTTAAAAATATCTGTCGCAAAGGGCCTCTTTCAACACATTCATTTCAAAATTTGTAATTACGAGTAGCCCTTTGCAGACGTATTACGATTTTAATGCCCGATTTCGTATCAATTTCATGAGTGAGGCACTTTTGGCATCTTTCAAAGGGTCCTAAAGTAAGGACCTGAAGCGTACGGAATGACGAGAATGAATTTGGGATTGTTGTAACTGTTATAAAGCATCATCTCGCCATCAGAAGCATATAATTGGTACATTTTAATTAAAATAAATTGTAGGTAGGCCCCTACTGTTAGAGCCTAGGTCCTTTATCTTGATTATTGATTAATACACGCTCGATAAACTGTAAAATCATCCGAGAACTATAATCGCCTCTATTTTTTATAATAATAGGATTATAGGCTTTTGATAGTTGATATTGTTTTTCAACCTGAACGGAAATTTAACAGAAGGTCCTTTGTCCTTACATCACCTATTTTCAAGACCTTAATTGGCCCTATTCTTTTCTTCGCAATCTTTTGTAGATTTTTCCTTCTGGTAATCTTTAGTTTTCTACCTGAATTTCTTATATGAGTAGAATCGAGTGGTAGTAAATTCCGAAATTGAACGGATAATTCGACGGGGTCCTAACTAGATGACACCGCTGTAGCATCCTTCCTCAGACTTTGTTATACAGGGCACTAGTAGAAAAGGGCATTTTGGCCGAATTTTAGTAGCATTCAAGTTACTTATTGTCGGACTATTTTCTTCTGGGGTTAATGTACTGACCTCTAGGTGAGACGAGATCCCTACACAAGGGAATTTTGTTGATCTCCGTGCTTCTTTTCCGTCTAGGAAGGGTTGAAGGTTTCCCTCCAATTTTTCCCGACGGTAAAAGTCACAGACCCAACCTCATAAGGAACCAAGCACACTTTTAGGCCTAATTGAAAACAAGATGCGTCCCTCTTAATAAGGAATGGTTCCGATTCCCCGGCCCCTGTTGTTCACAGGACGGGTTTAAAGGGGTTGTGACGTCAAATCAGAAGCCTTTATGCGTCGCTTTTACTCGTCAGCTTTGCAAGTCCTCCACCGAACCGGGTCCCACCGAGCCTCATGTTCCTAAATTCGTCGTAGTTCCATCGCTACTGAGGTTTCCGGGAATCATGGATATCCACCGGGAATCGGGATACATGGATACAGTTTGAAATTTTGTCGACACGCATTTTCGTTTCCGTCTAGAAAGGGTTCTGCCAAAATGTTCATGATGACATCGAGCAAGCACTTCATGGGTCTGTGGCAATGCTTCCCTTTCCCAATTAAAGGGTTTTCTTTACGTATTCAGGGCCCGCTCTAAGGGGGGGGGCAACCCGGACATTTGTCTGGGTCGCCATTTTGGCTGTAAGTGTGAGAACAGAGCGCTGCTTCAAGGGGCGGAATTTGTCCTTTTGTCCGGGGCGGCATAAGTGCTAGAGCAGGCGCTGACATTTCTTCCTCTAGTCCGTAAATTTCTACGCCCATCGTGATCAGGATCGAACCTGTGAACCATGAGCCTAAGAGCCCATTTAAACAGAAAGTCTGAAAGAGTCCAGTTGCATGGGAGCCTATTGCCAGTCTTTCCATCCGACAGATGGTTCATCAGATGCATCAAACTCTCGCCCGACAGAAGTATCCACGTGAACCAGAATCGAACCAGGAGCCAAAAACTCACACGAATCAAGCAAATCCTATCTCTAATCCACCTTGACCATTAGAGGGTGTAACAGAGACCTCAGGAACCTCTTTCTGTTCTGCATCGAATAAGGCAGGTGTGCAACCTCCCATGTAGTTACCACAATGTCACTATTACACGGAACGAACCCTGACCACACGGAGTAGCACTATACGGCAATGAAAGAGCGGCAAATTGCGTTGAACACACCAGTTCTCGTCTGATCACTGAAGTTAAGCAACGCAAGCCCCGTTAGTACTGACATGGGTGGTCGCTCGGGAAAGCTGGGTACTGTTAATACCCAATAATCGTCGCATTAGTGTAGTGTCTGTGCAGTCTATGCATTAGAACTACACAGTGGACGGGGCTCTAATGACCTTGTAGTTGAAGGGCCCTAAAACACCAGCAAATAACCAAACAACAATATACGGTAATGAGCCCTTACTTACTACAAAAGGAGCTTCTAATCCTTTCCCGCCTATGGCAGGGTCGGGTACCATCTATATTTGTCATCGGTCTACTTGTTCATTGGAATCTTCCACCGACGCCAGGGGGTGAGCTCCTACACCTGAGAATTTTGCCTCACATGCGAATGCCACACGGGACCTCGGTTTTACTTCTCGCCCGAAGGAAGGCGGGCGCGGGGCCTCCATCTCGCCCGAAAGAAGCCAATCCACATCGGTCAAGTGTCGAACCTAGAACTACTGACAAGAGTTACCTACCGAAGAGGATTAGTAAAGAACCCTTACTACATGGAATATACGTGTAGGTCGAAAAAATTCCCAGGTGTAAGGGCTTGCCTCCAGGCGTCGGGGAAGGGAATTGCCTCCAGGAATAAATAGACCGACGTTCAATAATTTAGGAATTGTAGCATTACGTCTTCAACCAGCTGTAGTAACAATACCAATCTATAGCTCGACCGTGTGTTCCCAGTTCCGATGAGACAAAAGGGCGCTCGACCCTGCCATAGGCGGAAAAGGGTTAGGAAGGATGATGGTGACAATCAACATTATTGAAAACCCGATGACAACGATTAAATTATGTAAAAGAACATGATACACGCAAACATACAAGGGGAATAAGGACCTCCCCATGCGGGGGTGCAAATGAGGGTGATGGGACTCCTCAATAGAGAGGGTGGGGTGCAGGAGGCAAACGGGGAAACAGAGGCTTAAGCAAATGTTAAATATATGAGGAAGAGAAGGGAATAACAGATAGATTATCATATAATATTTCCCAAGGGAGTTTTTGGTGGTTTCGACAGATGAGCCCTACAGAAAAAGACCTACACGGTTCAGGAATTATGATGCTAGGGCCAGATTGGGGAAGGGATTAGGGCATTAGGGATAAATGACAACATAGACATCTAAACGGAAACAACATTTCTAAGAAAGACGACGAGGCAAATCGATGAAGATGATACTCTGGTTACCCTTATCCTCCTACTCTCCACCTCCGCCTGTCTTTAATTCTGTTATCTCTCCATCCTCCCGCCCCAACTACATGTGCCCTAAGATTCTCTTACATTCTATCGACCTCACATTTCACCTCATTTTAAGGGGGCTCAAAACTGTCCCATATGGCAACATGGGGCGGGGAGAATACCGAAGAATTAAGTCTATACTGTGAGGGACGTTCGTATAATACGTTTTATTATTGGGCAATTTAAACGTCATTCTTTTGAAAGTAATTTACGGAGTTCCTTCCTACTTTTGGGAACCTTTGCTCTCTATGTGTTTCTGGACCCACCTGTAGATAGCGTGCGGGACTACTTCGTCAGTGGCCCCAGTTTCGACTCTCAACCTTAGTGGTTGGCTTCTTTCGGGTGAGAGAGAGAGCCCCAGTGCGTCTTCCATCAAATGGGAAGTATAGCCGTGGCTCTGTATGGGTTAAGACCAATGTCGAATTTAGATATTGAGAGGCCCTGGGCTATTTTAATTTTCAGGCCTTTTTCAAACCCTTTTGGGGCTCTTTTCTAGTCTTAAGTTTTGAAGCCCGCTACATGTTGAGGCCCTAGGCTTCAGCCTACTTAGCCTAATGGTAAAACTGGCACTGGTTAAGACGTAAAAGGCGCGTAATTCGGACCTCGTCGATGGAGGAAAGGTTTGTTTGTTTGTTGGTGCTTTAGGGCCCTTCAACTACAAGGTCATTAGAGACCCGTCCATAGCGTAGTTCTTATGCAGAGACTGCACAGACCTTACACTAATGCAACGATTTTTGGTTATTAGCATTTCCCAGTTTTCCCAAGCGGCCACCCATGTCAGTACTAGCTGGGGTTGCGTTGCTTAACTGCAGTGATCGGACGAGAACTGGTGTGTCCAACGTAATTCGCCTCTCAGGAAGGAAAGATGCAAGGGGTTGCATTGAATGCTTCACACCCTGAATTACGGCTTTACTTCCCCTCTATCGGTAGCCAACTTTGGGGCTCACCCTCTTGCGCACGCGCGCGAAAGAAAGCATTTACATCGATCAGAATCGAACCTACAACCCTGGATTCACGAATCAAGCATGTTATCATTGAATTACCCATGTTACTGAATGGACTCCTTTCCAATGGAGAATAATTTACCCGATGATCGGTAAATTCCTAGGTGTAGAAGATCTCTGCTCTCTTTCCCTACCCCCTTTTTCGTCCGAAATCTGTAAATGGATTTAGAAACCGGCAGGGCGCCATCAGGACGTTGGCCTCCTTCAGAGTTGAACTCCAAACACAATGAACTCCACGGTCAACCATGCGTCTACATAGTGTAGGCCTAGTGATTTAAATTTTTCTGTGACCACGGGCGATATTTCAGATTTGGAGAAGCACTCCTTGGATCTTAGGATCGAACCCGAGTATGATGAAGTCTTCTACTTTGAGATTAGGGCTCTGGTGCCGTAGTGGTTCTGTAAACTGACCAGCCGACATTAACTAATAAAGTAGACCAGCTGCTGTTAGTCCTTCCGTTCCGGTTTATGCCCGTTCACTTTAACCCAGTTAGGACCTTCCTGAATCTGTTATCAGACCTTGAAAAAGTGGCCATCATGTTAAGGGCCATTCTTTAAACCTGAAAGCTGAACACATGTTGTTGACTGTCCTGCTCCTCCTCTTTCTCAAATTTTGCCTACAGTGGACCTTCCGGTTTATGCCCTTTGTCAATGCGGAACCTGCTGCAGTGTCGTAATAATTGAAGGACAAAGAAATTGAAAATGAGATTATGGCCCTAAGCTTTTTGATTCTAGTTTTTAATTCTTTCAATTAAATTAGGTTGTTTGAATGATGCCCCATACTTTCCGCACTGATAAGGGACGAGTGAGGGGTGGAGGGTACTCTGCAGGCAGAGTTCGGCCTGCTGAGAATTACAAGCTTCTATTTATTATCCACTAGCGCTTGTCGCAGCTTGATACCCTCCGTTAAGACACGTGCCCATTCAAAATGGGGCAATTGTTTCGCTGACGCGTCAGTGTTGCCGCGTGATTTATGACCTTTCCTCGCCTTAGCACTTCCTGCCTGCTTCTTGCTGTGAGGCTATGGAGAGCCCTTTGACATATGGCAACTGTCCCCCCATTGAAGAGACATAGGGTCTCTGTGACAGGGTGGTGGCGCTAGGAAGGAGTCCTAATCCTTTTCATGCACGTGTGAGTGACGCCTGGCTGACACGTGCCCTGCGTACTGTAGGCGCAACGTCATTCAAACAGATTTCAGAAATGATTCGATCGAGTAAATTTCTCACCTATTAAAAATAAAGATGGTCATTGTGACGTCATTAGGCCGCTCTTTGACATCTTAATAGTCCGGAGACCAAAAAATTCAATAAATGGGCGGATTTTTGCCTTCGAGCAAAACACTTCCGTCCCACGGGGATCGAACTCGCTCGCAATCTTGAATTCTTCAGACATGAACACCCTAATTTTAGCACGTGGTTTTCATTTTCTGCGATGGTGACGTCTACCGTAATGGCGTAATCGGTTTCCATGGTAACCGGAGAAAAAACGATGACAACAATTTCCTTTAGCACTGTGTTAACGTTCTTTTTATGGCTGCCTTCCTTGAATGCCCGAAGCACACGTAAGGGACGGCTCGTGGATTATGGGGGTTTAGGCCCTTAGGGCCTTTTATGAATTTAGTTGAGCAATATGTTTGACTGCTTTGGAGTAAATACTGAATCATGACTCATCTCTACGGGCCTAAAAATGTTAGGGCCGCACACTATTTTGATATTACTTTCAAATCCTCTCAAACGGCCTATGGCATTTGCTATTTCCCAGGACGTGGAATTTCCTGTTGTTTTAGTTCTCGGGCAGTTTTTATTGGAATGGTGTCTCATCGGACCAACCCACCTCGGTGGCGTAGTGGGTAACACGCTCGGTAACTGCGTCAATAGTTCTTGGTTCACTACTGGACATAGGTGGGTTGGCTTATTTCGGGCGAGAAAGAGTGGCCCCGAGTGCACCTTTTTTTGGATAAGAAGTACAACCGAGGTTCCGTGTGGTGTACGATGGCATTTGCACGTGAAGGAACTCTCTCTACTATGCAACGGGTAGATGAGGCAAAATCTCCAGGTGTAGGACCTCGCCCCTGACTTCGGTGGAATGCCCCAACGAAAAACATAGGGGTTGCAGCTTTAGTCTGGAACCGTCTGTGGCTGTGGAAGAACACTGTCCAATATATCGTCCAAATATAGAACCAGTTCTCGTCAGGTCACTGAAGTTAAGCAAAGCAACGCAAGTTAGTAGCCACATGGGTGGTTAGTAGGGATTGTTGTTGTTGGTTTGTGTTTTAGGGCCCATCGACTTCAATGGTCATTAGGGCCCAGAAAGATTTGGCGGGGGTGTAAATGGCCATTCTACCATGATGATTAGTAGGGAACATTGGGTGCTACTAATTTCCCCACTCCTACCTTCCCCTCACCCGCCAGCAGCCTCCAAAGGGTCGGGCCTGTTATGGCTGCTTGACCGGTTACCCTACCCGTTGGCGTAACAAACTATCTAATACCTTGTGTCCATTCAGAGGGACAAAATGGGTACTCGACCCTGCCATAGGCGGTAAAAGGGTTAGGAGTTTCTTGGTGTGTGATAGGACCATATCGAAGTTGGGGAATAATTTTGGCTTTATATTTCGAAGCGGCTCATCCCTCATCTGAAAACGGGACAGCGGGACAGATTCTCTTTAACGTTTCTAAACATCTGCCGCCTATCATAGGGCCGAATTCTGAAATTGGGTACCTTATTGGGCGGAGCTAACTATAAATATCAAATAATGACCAGTAACCCCTGCCGTTCTTATTAGCAGTATGTCTAGCTGTTGTCGTTAGGGGCTCTTGTAATCATAATGAAACTCTGAAGGGAAGGAATGTGGAAATGCAGCTGCCCATTGTGTTGATGGATGCCTAGTGGGACAGAAGCCCTAATTCAAACAAGTACACCGCTGAGTGTTGTTACATGGACAAAGTAATTGGTTTTTATGCCCTTACCTTTCGTTTCCTTTCAGATTTACTGTCTTTCTCTCCCCTACTGAGATATCAATGCCCCCTAAAGTTTTGTTTGAGGTGGAAAATGGCCCTTTGTATCAACATAGGGCTAACTTTCACTAAATTAGCATCCTTTTTTGAACTAGAATCTTGTCATGATTGGCATTGACGAAAATAAGTAGAATGAATGTTATAACAGCGTCTAAATTTAGAACCCATGTTCTGGACTCTGAAGTTTTTGCAGCCCTTTCACTTACCTGCACCTGGGTCATTGGTCCTTTATTCGGTAATGGTTTTTCTTGTTTACTGGGATCACTATTTTGTCTTTATATCGATAAGATCCTATGTAAGAAGAGAGGGAGGGGGGTTTAAGGAAATTCTTTACTAACCTTACACCCCTTTTCACTAGGACAAATGCCCTTTGGCCATCATTTCAACCACTTGTGTAAAAAGCTATACACCAAGCCAAGGCGTACAGCTGATATTGACGTCACTCGGGTGGTTGTCATCAGCAGGACGTCATTGGCCTTTTTCCTGTGTCCGAATCTCGATTTTTGACATAAAGGTCAAAGGTGCACATTGTTCCTTGACCGACCCTGGTGATTTCTTGCTGACACGCCTGCCTCGGGTTCCTAGTTTCCAACTTTCCTGACTCTTGCACTCATCGACTGGAACAGGTTCCATAATACCATTAGCCATTTCGAGTTCATAACCAGGGTTTGGATCAATGACGCAAGATATTAATGAAGGGAACCAAAAATAGAACGCCATAGAATCACTGTGTGGACATTGGAAACATTGGGCCGCTGTTTTCGGCCACGTAATAGGCTTATGGAATAGAATCTGACAATGAATAAATTGTACGGTTCCAATAAAATGGAACGAAATAGAGGAGGATGAAGTACCTTGATAGAATCGGCGTACTGAAATCCAAGAGGAGAAGGACTGTAGTCTGTGCTGCTGAAGTCCACTTCAAAAGTAGCCGCAGTTGACAGGTGATAAGTATTACCGTTGCAGCCACGATACTCTCCTTGTTTTTTTGTGTTATGGAATTTTTAAATAGCCTTCGAGCAAAATATGATATACATTCAAAGACACCGCCAATCAACTTGCTGTTGAATTCTCCCCAAGCTTACCTACTGTGTTCCAATTTTTGTCTTCTGTACTCTTGGCTGATCTGTCAAAGAGTAACCAAGTTTAAATGGCCCTCGGGCAAGCAACATTTCAGCGCCAAAAACCAGTAGCTGAGAATCCCGTCTCAATCTTTCTATTTCCCTGCATGGACTCTGAGGTGATGGGGAGAAGAAGAAGGTAGAAAGACGTTTGAACGAGATAAAGACGACCAGAATTTGCGGGAGGTCTTTTTGTTATTGATTAATTCCTGTCCATTCGAGGATACGGACATGAGACGAGTTCTTCTCAAAGGCCCTTTTTTTCTACAGTTCACTCATCGGCTCACTGGTCTGTAATTGGCGTATACAATCAATGATTGCGGTCTAATTCCTCAAGTTTCATGGTCATTGTCGGCAATTCTTTAAGGCAGAGCATCTTCCAAAGGGGGTGTGTGTGTGTCTCGAAACCTTTCCCTACCCCACCGTCCTCCACCGCCTCTCTTTTTTTCCCCCCTGACATGGATCTTGGCTTATAAGCAAGATCTCCCTGATAATTATATAAGGAAATTTGACGTCCTATTCTGGAACCACACGTGTTTCTGGTTCTACTCACAACTACTTTAGGGCACAACAGAGAAAAGGTCCTTTCGAAATGTTTGGCAGTGATATGTCTAGTTAGGATGATCAAACACAGCCACTTAAGGGCCGATTGACAATGATCTTTCCCCCTATCCGATTTGGAATGTCGAATAACGAAATGACTTGAGATTGGGGCTGTTATTTTGTTATTGAATGTCGGTCTGTCAAATCTGAAAGCCATTAACCGATACTAGGGGACGAGCCCCTGCAGCAGAGAATTCTGTTTATCTCCCCACGGGGGTCCAGAAAAGAGTTCTGTGGCGGAACATAACCAGGGCTTTACTGCCTATTTAACAGGAGACGCACTTGATGTGTATACCTTCGTGTCGCCTACCATTCACTTCTGTCAAGTTTGAACCTCAGCGCGATGAACTTAAAGTCATATGTATTACCATTTTGGACCACGGAAGCAGTCCAATAGAACAGTCTTGAGCCCGAGGGCTCAATTACGTAAGATCCTTTTTCCCATTTTCAGCAGTGCCATTCGAAAAAGTCTTAATGTTTTGCACGCCACAGGCTACGTTTGTGTCTCTCCGGGCTTCTTGGAGTATTGTAATTTTCCTGACTTTCAGTCTTACCGCCCTGAAGATCGGCCCCGATGATGACCACAAGAGTCCTTCGCTCCGTTGCTTAAAGTCCTGACCTGACGTCAGTCGCCAAACATTATCCAGTTTTGAGTTCAGATCTTAACACGTGATCCTAAATTTACCTTTTAAACTGTTTTTTTTGCATTGGTCGGAGTGCTGAAATGTAGCAACGGAAGTCCACAACTGTTGACGTCATTTTTATTTTGGTCCTTAAATGCTTTAAGAAGTTTATTACCTTCCTGTCTACTGACACCTTAAAACCTAGGACACGACCTTATACTTGCGGTTAGCAGTCATCATACCCTCCATATGGAGTCCACACGACTTGATTTCGATTTAACTGGGGGGGGGGGGGCTATATTCCCCTTTAAAGCTAACCCACCCAGGTCAGCGTTGCAGTGGCGTCTCTAGGGGGGTGCGGGCCGCACCGGGTGACACCACTCGCACCATGAGAAATGGAGTGACACCAAAGCAGAAGAAGCGGCTTTTTTCGGGAGAGGGGTGACACCATGGTGTCACCGCACCGGGTGACACTAGCCCTAGCGACGCCACTGCAGCGTTGAACCTGCCTGTCTTATGCCTAGTTCCGTATCACCACACTTCAACGCTAATCACGTCGCCACTGTTAACATCTTGATGACGTTTTGTGCTAGTGCGTTATGAAGGACCGCCAGCGCAATTCCTTAAGTGCAGCGCTTTATTTGGAGTCACCGCACGCCGCCGTCATGTCTCAGTACATCCTCCGCCATTTTTCAAGCAGACAGCTCAACCACCAGCCAATCAAAACGCAGCGTGACTTGCAGGACGCTATGTGAGTTGACCACCTGTCAACTCAACTACCGTCACGCATGGCTGCTCTGCGGCGCCTCAAGTAGCAGTGTGATGTCACCATTTTTTGTGCTGTGTCGTCAGTTACAACGGTAATAACGTTAGCGCGTGGGTATACGGAACCAGGCATTAAACTCATTCGTAAATAGCGCCCGCATTACAGCGTACTCACTCGGGGACTTCTTTCTATCTCTTAATCCTAGCCCTACCACAGCCAACATCGAGCCTGTGTATCAATGCCGTAACGGGGGTATGAAGCGCCTGTGGCAAGTGTCTAACTTTCGCTTGCCCGTAACCCAATAATGACAAAAAACTTAAACATTTTGCGCCTGTGGCGACCGCCTTCTGCGCCACGCCCTCGTTACGGCCCTGCTGTGTATCGATGAGTTCTGGGTTCACTTCCACCAACCTTTGCATTAGAGATACCCAGTAGGGGGCTTTGTAGAACAATTGTGGCAGCTCATTGTGCAACCTTTAATTTGGAACTCGTAATTACTCAAATTCAGTTCCGGCCCAGGCACATGGCTATATCCAAAGGAGTGAGGGAGGCCTGCATTTAAATGAGCCCTTTCAGCGCTGAAGCGATAAAAAATGATCAGGTGTGCGGTCTAGTCTACTGACTTTGGTAAATGCCCTGCGGAGCTGATAGGCTTACATGACCAAATAAACCACTGCTTACTTTCCGAATTTGTAAAGGGCTCCTTTTGGTATTAATTATGTCTCCTGGGTCCCCCACCTCTTTTCCAATTTCATAAAAGGGCCATAACTTGGAGGCCTGAGTGTTACGACGTACTGCCTACCAGAATAGGTGTAGTGTAGACATTTTCGTAAGTGAATGTGCCCATTGCTTTTGAAACCAGTGGTCGAACTGGTGAAGAGAGCTGCCCTGAAGGCTGTGTTGACTGGTAGTCTGTTGTCAAGTGCCCTTTGTGTTACTTTGCATGGTCATAAGCCTTTTCTTTGCTTTTGATTTGAGTTTTGTCAATTTAGATATGAATGCAGTGTAGTGAAAGCCGTGTTCAAACATGATGTTTAAATTAGCTTCTCTCGTTCTAGTTGACCACGGGAGGGCGCTGCAACCGTGATCAGCTCAAACACGTGCAGAGGTAGGACAAAATTCAAATCTTGCTCACCCCTTCCCCTCCCTGGGACCCTTTGACTTTGTACCTTTTTTGGTTTAGCAGCCATTTTAGACTCCCTCTATTGGCCGTTGTTGTGATTATCTCAATTATCTTGTTATTTCTGTGTTTGTTTGCTCGATCGGATTTGGATGTCAGCAAAATAAAATGGCGTCGTTAAGGCCCTAAGCGACTAGACGCACTGAAAGGGATAGTAAGGAAAGGTCATTTCTAATTCACGGGATACTTTTTCTCCTAGTTAATTATACTCAAAGGGTCAATAGAATGACCACCGTTAACAATTAGAGAGCTCATTTTGTTCTTACCGAGGATGTAAGTCATAGCGCCGTCTGCGACTCTAATTGCCTTACTGCGATCACAGACCTTTTATCCCTTTAATAGCAATGGGCAGTTTTATGGTTTCGCGGAAGACTATGTCTTTTTAAAGGACCTTATGGATGGTTAATGGAAAAGAGGACTGTAAGACTCCGGTTATTCTCGATTCATTTCCTTTGCAGCATTCTTTATGTGGACCATTTTAATGAGGCTTAGGCTTCTCTGGAGGAATGATGTCTTTTACCTAGCCCATTGCTGAGTTAGGTCCTAGACTATCTTTTTTGCTTTAACGGCGAAAGCAGTGTAGCTTAACCGATAAACCATTTCTTGGCTTTTATGGGCCTACCTCTGTTGTTATGACGGTCACTTGGCCAAATTCTGATCCAGATGATCGTTACACTGGATTTCTTTTCTGCTAGATCCGTTATTTTCTAGGGCATTAATCAATGATGTTAAAGGACAATCCTTACTTCATGAGTCCATTGGTTGCAGGATCGATCCTGGCCGCGATAAAGGACCTCGTTCAGGCAAGAGTGACACCCAAAGTGCGCCTTCCGTCGAATGGAGAGTACAGCTGTGACCCTGTATGGTGTGTATGATATCATTTATGCGTAAAGGACACTTTCTACGTGTGGATCGGCAATATTTCCAAGTGTAGGAGTTCGCCTCCCGGCGTCGGTCAACGAAATTACCCACACAACTAATATAACTAATGTATTTCAGCATTAGGTAGGCAGCCGGCTGCGTTCAACAGTTCGTCATTGCTCCGGACGTTCCCGACCTTTCCATAGATGGAAAGAGGCCTGAAAAGATGATAACAGGGACCTTGGATGGTCCCTGCAGGGTTGGTCGATTGAACATTGGGTGCAGCAAATTTCCTCACTCTTACATCACGCACTCCTGCCTCCCTCACCCGGGCGCATCCTCCACAAGTTTCGGCCCATTATGGCTGCTTGGCCAACTCCCCAACCCATTGGTGCAACATACCTAGACGGAAAACTATTTTAAATTCGCGAAGGGATAGGGGCACGGTGGACATGAGCGTAACTTTTGTTGCATTGCAGTTATTGTGCAATGTACATTTTGGTTGTGTAATGCGGTGTTGGAACAGTGGGGTAGGCCGTCATCCCCCCACACACAATTCAGCCAATATTTCCTGCGGGCTCCAGACGCCCGGCTGGGGTGGCCCCAGTCAGAGCATGTGCATTGGACCCGTAGACCCGACCCTGCCACAGGCGGGATAAGGGTGTGATGATGATCATGATGAAGGGATAGCGTTACGGTGATTGTGGCGTACAGGTTCGATCCTGAGCGACGCTATCGGTGTCCTTTACGAGCCTGGAGGTGCTAACATCAAGTGCAACTGTGGTCTCCCGAGGTTTCTATCATGCTGCAGACAAGTCATAGAACCCTTCCTACGTGGAAAACTCCAACCCGTCCAATAGGAGAGAGAAACAGAGTCTGCTGCTCGCCATTGAACCCTTTCTAGGCGGAAATAAAATATCCGTTGATTAGCTCATTTTTTCTCCTCTGACGTCATTTAAGGATTTTTAGATTCAGAGCATGTGAAGTTAACTAGCCCAATAGCCAATCATATTTCTCTTGAAGTACTTCCGGTTTAGTAGTAGCTGGAGTATGACGTGCACTTCCAGGCTCGTTCTCGAATGGCTTTATGACGTAGAATGAGGCCTATTATGTATCCTGGAGCTGCTTTATTTGCTGTCATCATCTTCTGTAAAGTGTCGACTGCTCCTTGCCTTTTGGAGCCCTTTTCTTCCAACCGCACCCCTTTCGTCCGGCTTTTATTCATCCTCTCCTGCCCTCCTTGCCCCTGTGTGCACGCCCATGCTCCCTCCTCCTCTTTCTCTCCTACCCCAGCCCTCCCCCCTTCCACTTCTAAGTTTGAATTTCACTTTAAGGTAACCGAGCGGAAAGTTTTAACTAAATTAACTCAGCTTTGCATTGACGATTGGGATGCTGATAAAAGCAACGGGATTAACGACACTGATATTTTCACGCCCGAATTAATACGTATAGATCGGTAGAGGGATTGCGCATGCGCTCTCAGCCCTTCCTACATTGAATTGTTGTGTTTAGAGGCCCTTTGGCTTGTGCTGATATTTGCTGAATTTATTTGTCGATTGATCATGCGCCGTTCAATGCTGCTGTTGGTGTACAGAATGACTCGAAAGTTGCTTATTTAGCATCAACCTCTTATCCCCATTACTAGCCCTTTTCCCACCGATGGCAGGGTCGGAAACCCATTTTTGGTTCTATTGGGACCCAACAGCGATCTGTTGGATGGTATTTTTACGCACCCAACTGCCTACCTAATGCTGCAACCCCTCTGCTTAGTTATCATCACCACATTTTGATTTCTTAGGCTACTTCTTCGCCGACACCAGGAGGCGAGCTCCTACATCTTGTAACTGCAGATAGTTTACTCTATTTGTAGTAATGGTTCTTTTCCGTGTAGTGGTGTGACGTCATACACACCACCCCGACCCACGGCTTTGCTTCCCATCTGACGGAAGGCAAGTGGGAACATCACTATCGTTTTGGGAAGGTTCAGGATCGAACCTGTATCACATGTTATGCAGGCCACCGAAATGGGTGACATGTTCCACTTGTCCACGAAGTTTCTACACCTGGAATCTTTGCCGTCAGGGCTCCTCGTAGTCTCCTCGAAGTAAGAGCTCTTTTCCGTGTAGTAGTGACGTTGTACGCACTATACGGAACCACTTTGTTCCCCACCCGTCTCACTCTCCAACCTGCATCGCGGTCTCACATGTTAAGCACCCACCGCGGCGGGTGACATCATGTGCAGGTGGACCGAGTTCAGTCAGCACCACCTGGTTCAGTTCACAGTAACATCAGAACCTTCTTCTATCGTTGAGGGAGCAGCGAATTGTGTTGGACACACCAGGTCTCGTCTGATCACTGAAGTTAAGCAACACAACCCCAGCTAGTACTGACATGGGTGGCCGCTTGGGAATACTGGGTACTGCTAATACCCAAATATCGTCGCATTTGTGTAGCGTCTGTGCAGTCTCTGCATAAGAACTACGATGTGGACGGGGCTCTAATGACCTTGTCGTTGAAGGACCCTAAAATACCAACAACAATCAATTCTATCCTTGACATTCTGAGGCAACTGTAGTACTGGATTATTTTCCGCCCTGTGGCGGCAGGATACTCGCCACACAGAATACGGCTTAGTTCCTGGCATTCGAAACATCTTTTCCGTTTAAAAGAGGTTCCATTACGTTGCATGTAACTTCCAATAGAAATTATCCGATTTGTTGTTGTTCGTTGGTGTTGAAGGTCCCGTCAACTACAAGGTCGTTAGAGACCCGTCCATTGCATAGTTCTAATGCCTAGACTTGCACAGACACTACCTAATGCGACGATTATTGGGTATTAGCAGTACCCAGCTTTCCCGGGCGACCACCCATGTCAGTACTAACTGGGCTTGCGTTGTCTAACTTCAGTGATCAGACGAGAACTGGTGTGTCCAACGCAACTCGCCGCTCCCAGAAATTATCCGACTTGTGACGCAGTGGGTAACGTACTCGGTAACTGCGTCAGTGGTTCTAGGTTCGACACTGAATTGAGATGGGTTGGCTTCTTTCGGGTTAGAGAGATGCCCCGAGTGCGCCTTCCTTCGGGCGAGAAGTAAAACCGAGGTCCCGTGTGGTGTACGATGGCATTTGCACGTAAAAGAACCCTCGCTACATTCAACGGGTGGATGAGGCAAAATTTCTAGGTGTAGGAGCTCGCCCCCTGGCGTCGGTGGAGTGCCCAAATACCAGACCGGCGATAAATAGGCATAGGGGGTTGCAGTTTTGGTCGGCAGCCGGCTGCGAAAAAGTAACGACCAATGCAGTACTGGACCAATGTATCTCCCTTGTGTTCATTCAGAAGGACAAGAATGGTACCCGACCCTGCAATAGGCGGGTAAGGGTTAGGAGATGCTTTGTACGGGAGAAACCTGTCACAACGAGATCAGAAGGCTTAAAAGTAGGCGTATGGAGTGGTCTGCTCTGGCAATCATTTTTCCGTTTAAAAGAGGTTTGCTTGCCTGGAAATGAGAACCTTACGCATACCATATTGAATTATTGCCTCACTGCTCTCTTCTTTGTCCTCACGTTGCGGACAAAATATTTGCCACTGACCTGTCTTCTTTTCATCAGACAGGAACCATTTTTATCCTTGTGAGAATCGAACCCTGCACAGAATGAATTCTACCACAGCCGGCGTAGACAATAGAATTTTTTCAACATGGCGTCCTTGCTGAACGGGTCTTTTGTACTCAAGGTCTTTAGTAGAATTTCTTTTCTGTGTAAAGAAATTTAGCACAGAACAAACGAAGTAGAAAACATGACGATTTAAAAGAAGTTGTTAAAATTCTTGAATCACAGCGCATGTCTGGTGGAATTCTATCGTCTTTTCTATTTTTTTCCATTACCAATTTAACCATGCGTGTATATTCGGGTCAGAGCACAGGTTCAATTCCCACCCATCCTTGACGTCGACATTTTCATAACAAGAATTTCATTAATGAATTTGCAGTGTTGTTGTTGTGTTTACATCTATAAGACTTTTAAAATATTATTTATTTTAATCCTAATTAATATTATACGATGATTAATTAGACTCATATTTATAGTCATATAAAAGTATGACGTAGTAGCATGATGTCAGCCCCGACACTATCGACTTCGTACACTTCATGTTGACAAATGGTGAGTCTGTCGTGAATTACGTCGTGGGTTTCAGGTTCGAAACTGATGGAGGTTGCCGATTTTTTTTCTTACAAACCAAAAGGAAAACTTCAAGCTGGAAAGCAGGACCGTGATTCCAAGGTCACTGTGTAGAATGTCACCCTTCTTACGCGGAAAGCGAATGTGTACATCGGCAGAATCCCCAGGTGTAATGATTTACCCTCTGCCTTGTTGAAGGGAACTGCGAATTGCGCTGGACATACCAGTTCTCATTGTTTGTTTGTTGGGGTTTAAGGTGCCATCAACTGCAAGGTCATTAGAGACCCGTCCACTGCATAGTTCTAATGCATAGACTGCACAGACACTACACTAATGCGACGATTATTGGGTGTTAGCAGTACCCAGCTTTCCCGAACGACCACCCATGTCAGTACTAACTGGGCTTGCGTTGCTTAACTTCAGTGATCAGAAGAGAACTGGTGTGTCCAACGCAACTCGCCGCTCCCCCAGTTCTCATCTGATCACTGAAGTTAAGCAGCGCAACCCCAGCGAGTACTGACATGGGTGGCCGTTTGGGAAAACTGGGTACTGCTAACACCCAAAAATCGTCGCATTAGTCTGTGCAGTCTCTGAATAAGAACTATGCTGTGGACGGGGCTCAAATGATCTTTGCAGTTGAAGAGCCCTAAAACCCCAACAAACAACAACTCTGCCTTGTTGAAAGTTGTGGTTGACTGGTAACCCGACTTGGTCGTACAGTGGTTCAATTCCTGATTGCCAGTGTTTTTTTTAGGTGGCAAAATATCCTTGTTGCGTGAAGGAACCTTGTCTTCCTAGGAACGATAGGCCGTGCATTTAGATATTAGGGCTAACGGGTGTTTTGCTAGTTTTGTTGGTGTTTTAGGGCCCTTCAACTACAACGTCATTAGACCACCATCCATTGCACAGTTCTAATGTAGATACTGCACAGACACTACGCTAATGCGACGATTTTTGGGTAGTGGGGTACCCAGGTTCCCTAGCGACAACCCATGTGAGTACTAGCCGAGGTTGCGGTGCTCACCTTCAGAGATCAGACGAGAACTGGTTTGTCCAACACAATAAGCCGCTCCGCTAACGGGTGGACATGTAATATACCCTCTTCAACCATTGCCGGGATCGAACCTGTAACTATGCCATTCATTAGGAAAAGTAGACTCTCGAGTAAGCTGCCATTGTTGTGTGGTGTTTTTTTGGCTGTGGTAACCCCTTTTACTTAGAACATGCTAGGACAATTCAGAAAAAGAAAGTGTCACTCCCTCTAAGAAGGGGTCCTTTGTGTACCTCGCCTTGATATTTTATTATTAATTAATTAATTTGAATTAATGAATTATATTTTTATTGTAAATGAATTCCAGGTCACAGCGGCGTGAATCAACTTGGCGGCGTTTTTGTCAACGGACGTCCATTGCCGGACTCCACGAGGCAAAAAATCGTGGAGCTGGCTCACAGTGGTGCACGTCCATGTGACATTTCGCGGATTTTGCAAGTGTCGAACGGATGTGTGAGCAAAATCTTGGGTCGATATTATGAGACGGGTTCGATACGCCCTAGAGCCATTGGAGGCAGCAAACCACGAGTGGCCACTGCCGAAGTGGTGGCGAAGATCTCACAGTTCAAAAGAGAGTGTCCATCCATTTTCGCTTGGGAGATAAGAGACCGGTTATTATCGGAAGGAGTTTGTAACAGCGACAACATTCCTAGCGTAAGTTGACTTTTGACCTCTGATATTCTATTTTTAGTTTAATTTCGAAATATGTGTCCCAAAAAAAGCAGGCGATGGAATTCATATCAGGAAATGAATCTTATACTGCGCATATCTAGGCTTGAGTGCAAAATTTGCTACGTGGGTTTTGAGACTAAATTCATGGAATATTTGACAGTACTGGTCACTTTTCAGTGGGACATTTCGGTTTTCATTGGACAGAAGGCTGACTAAACGACTTCTGACTTGAGACCATGAATGAACCCAAATCGTCTGCTTCTATAGATCATTGGGAAGCGAACGTTATATCTCGGACGCAATTCCTTGAGACGTTTATGATGAATCCTGACCCTAAAAATAGCCCCTTCTCCCCCCCCCCCCCCAAAAAAAAATGAATCTAGGTTTAGAATAGCTCTAAAATTCTCACGTGTAGGTCCTCAGCTTTCGTCTATTAGCTGCGATTGATGGCCAGAATTCTTCCCCTCTGATATCTGAGTCTCAATCTGCATTTCTGATTTTTACCGAGGTTCGCTTTCCACTGAGGGTCGCATTGGTAACATGTAGCCTTCGTTGTCATGAGGGCCATGCAGTGTTGACTTTTTTAGTAATTTGTTTTTAAAAGTACCAACAGGCCTGGTCCAGACGGTGTCGAGTTGTCGGGTCATGACATTTGCCGAAATGGTTTTTAATAATAGTTTTAATCAACGTATGGCACATGGTTAGGGTGATCATTCGTCCCGGATTTCAGCTCTGTGTCCCGCATGGATACGCGTCCCGGAATTAACAATTCGCTTAGTGATTTGTCAAAATTAATTTAGCCTCTTCCCCGTACAAATGGCTAAAGTTGAAACAGGCACGTGCAAAATTTACAGAACTGTCGTTAAGCCGGCTATGCTGTATGGCTCAGAGTGTTGGGCAGTCATGAAGAACCGTGAAAGGAGAATGCAAGTGGCTGAGATGCGAATGCTGCGCTACATCAGTGGGGTGCCACGACTACATTAATGATAGCTTGGGGATGGGAAACATGTGATGAGGAGGAAGTTATTCTCTCCGTTATGGGGCTGCAGGTAATTGGTGGTACCAGGAGTAGGGAAAGACCAAAACGGACGTGGGATTGTTGTTGTCCCATCAACTACAAGGTCATTAGAGACCCGTCCACTGCATAGTTCTAATGCATAGACAACACAGACACTACACTAATGCGACGATTTCTTTTTCGGGTATTAGCAGTAACCAGTTTTCTTGAGCGGCCACCCATGTCAGTATTAGGTGGGGTTGCGTTGCTTAACTTCAGTGATCAGACGAGAACCGGTGTGTCCAACGCAACTCGCCGCTCCCCCGGACGTGGGAGCAGGTGGTGCAACGGGACATGGAGACTTTCAGGGTGGAGGGGAGCCTGGTGGGGGATAGACGGGAGTGGAGGATAAGAACTCGCAGACCCGGCCCTGCCATAGACGGGATGAAGGTGAGATGATGATGAGTATTTCCACATATTGATCGTATTATTTTCGGAGCCTTTCATTGGCGGCATTAGGCATCTAATGATATGCCATTTGAAGCATATTTTTGTGTGTGTGGGGGGACATATCGGCGAAATGCAAGTACAAATATTGTGTGTTTCGTTTTCAGTTACGTATTTATTTTTGAAATAATTTTTTGAAAAGAGAAAAAAAATTCTCTTGGTTGATTGGGGGTCAATATGAAAGGCAAATGCAAGTGGCTGAGATGCGAATGCTGCGCTACATGAGTGGGGTGTCACGATCTGACAGAATCAGAAATGAGCACGTTAGAGGTAGCTTGGGGGTGGGAGACATTGCTGAAAAGATGAGAGGGAACCGGCTGAGGTGGTACGGGCATGTGATGAGGAGGGGAGAGGAGGAGCTTGTTAGGTCCATTGTGGGACTGCAGGTGGTTGGGGGCACCAGAGGTAGAGGAAGACCAAAACGGACGTGGGAGCAGGTGGTGCAAAGGGACATGGAGGCGTGCGGAGTGGAGGATAGGCGGGAGTGAAGGATCAGAACCCGCAGACCCGACACCGCCCCAGGCGGGAGAAAGGTGAGATGATGATAATGATGATGATTCGGGGTCAGTGTCCGGGATTGGCCGGCGGAGATGGTCACCCTACACATGGTGCCCTCATCCAACTGTACCCCTCTGAATAGCAGACTGCATATGTTTATGTAAGGGCCGCAACTCTAGGCTTCAAGGGCCGCCAGCTTGACACCCTTGCTGTAAATGACTAGGGAATCTCTCATTGGTTAGAATTCAAATTTTTCGAACGTCGTGTGCTTTTTAAAAACAGGAACGAAACTGCGTTCTTTTGTCCTCAAACTACCTCCATGTCTGTACTGTTGAAGTGTGAATTTGAATATTGGTGGATCCAGACATAGAATATGAAATTTATAATTCGATGTGGATATATTTTAGTGTTGTCGTTGAGCTGGTCCTTCGAAATTTCATGGAGTACTCATTTCTTGAACGAGTATAGCGTTGTGCAACTTCCAATAATGAATAAACGGATTAGTGATCGGCCGTTGCTAATCAAATTTTCTTTCAATGCCAATGACCGACTTTACATCTTAAAATTACAACCTAGAATAAATGCCATCACGCAGAAGACGAATTTTATCGTCGTCACTGCAAATAGTACGGAAAAAGTGAAATCACCGTTTTGGTTACCAACTTGGAGCTATTTAGGTAGAGTAGAAGGAGATTCAAATAGTTACGTGGAAGGATATTTCGATGAACATGGAATATTTGATGCATGGTTTTATTATCGATCTGAATATTATATCCTGGAACCGTCGAGTAAGAATTTGAGACGACCACCTAATAATACAGTCAATGCTATTCTTTATCACCACCACCACATCTTTTCATGCAATGAGAGTTTAAATTCGTCAACCGACATCTTGTCATCGTCCTTCTCTTCTTCTTCTTCTTCTTCCAACTCGTCGTCGCCATTTTCTTCTTCTATTTGTAATATGACATCCAAAACAATTCGAATTCATCATAATCACTATCCGACTGTCAAATCTCCTGCTCAGTTTTTGATTGAAAAAGCTGATGTCCAGACGTCCAACAAGACGAAGAGGTCGCCCATGGCCAAAAATGTCAACGCTATGTATCCTAAGGCAGTTTGTGAGATAAAGTTGATTATTGACGCCGCCTTTAATGCAGCCGTTGAAAGTAACACAGTCGATTTTCAATCGGTACGTAAGGCAATAACGGATGCTAGCGCTTATTTTCAAAAAGTGGACCTGGATCTGGATGGAACTGAAGACAATCTGGCCTTTTACGTCAAGACTATAGTTCTGTACCGTACTCCAACCACTGCAGAGTTTGATCCTCTTAATTGGAATCGCAGGGCATTTTTCCAGGAGTTGCATTCATACGATTTCAGTGGTCATTGTGCAGGCCTGTTATTAACCCGTCGCCGTTTGGCCAGTACTGGTCTTTTTCGTGTCTCTCCTATCTCGATGAAACAAGGTGCCTGTGCTATCAATTCACCAGAATATCCGCCTGAAGAAGCGGAAGGAATCCGAGATTTTGGGCAATATATTACAAACGCATTGCCCATCAATACCATGGATATGACCCCGATAGATGTTCCAAAACTGACTATGATTGTAATGCATCAGATGGGACATCTGTTTGGTGGCCTCGAAGAAGATAGCTATCACGATCCAGGCTGTAATGCCTGCTTCAGGGATGTTCCCAATACGCATTACGCCTCGACGTACCCCATCATTCATGATGGCGGCGATAAAAACTTTAAATATTCGCCCTGCGTCGTCAATAGTATGAGGGCCTTCTTAGAACTGAATGGACGTTTGTGCCTTAAACCTTGTTCCGAAGGCGATTGCTTAGGAGTAATTGAAGGCTCGCTTCCTCTAGCAGCCGAGTTTATCCCTGGAAAACGTGTCACCATGACAACCATCGTCGAGTCCTGGGACGTAGTCACCAGAAAATCTTTCCTGTCTCCTCCTCCAAAACCGCCGGAAGGGTGGACCTTCTCTCCTCCATGGATAGTGTTTTGCTACCATAATTCGAACCATCGACTACCTGTTCCTGGTATTTTAAGCTTGGTGGCCCTGATAGGGTTACAGATTTACTTAAGAAATGCTAACATGTAATGGAGAATTGGCCTCGGTTCATCCTATTGTCTTTTCTACTACTTCTTGTTGTTATTATTGTAGTTCTTCTTTTAACGTCACCTTTTTGGAGAAGTCTGACCTTTAACCTATGCTTTCACTTTCATTTCCGTTTTTTAATGAAACCAAATATTCATTTCGAGTAGCAGTAGCGAGCTTCACTTGTACAATGTCAACACTGCACAACAGCAAGCAAGCAACTCCTAACCCTTTTCCTGTCAATGGCAGGGTCGGGTACTCATCTTGTTCCTCCGAATGGACACAAGGACGACATATATGGGACACTGTTTTCCCACACCCGGTTGCCGACCAAACCTGCATCCCGTTATTTATCGTCGGTCTACTGTTCGTTGGGGAACTCCACTTTCGCCAGGGAGCAAGCTCCTACACCTGGAAATTTTGTCTCATCTACCCGTTGCATAGTAGAGAGTGTTCTTTTAGGTGCAAATGCCATCGTACACCACACGGGACCTCGGTTTTACTTCTCATCCGAAAGAAGACACACTCGGGGCCTCTCTCTCGCCCGATAGAGGCCAACCCACCTCGGTCCCCACACGCTACCCACTGCGCCAACGAGGCGTTTAATGTCAACCTGCACACGGAATGAAATATACACGGATTAAAATATACTTGTAGACCACCAGAATTCCCAAGTGCACGCCTTCGGAGCGTTTCTTTTTTCTCCCCTCCGTCCCCACCTGGGCTATTCAGGAGGCCGTGGTGTGCCGGGTTCGATTTTGTTTTTTATTTCATCCTAGATCACTGGTTTGCCTGCGGGTCTCTATGTTATGTTCCACTAACGGGTTGGGGAGTAAGCCAAGCAGCCATAACAGGCCGAACCTTTAGGCAAGGCGCAAAATGAGGCCGCAGGGTGACGCAGCCCTGCGAAACTCTGCTAGCAGGCAATCACCGCACATTGAATCGCAGTTTTTCAACATACTGGTTTGCAATTTGCGTCAACTAAAATGGCTTTCAACGTAACAGTGATTGCCTGCTAGCAGAATTTCTCAGGGCTGCAACACGCTGCGACCTCATTTTGCGCCTTGCCTTAGGAGGCTGCTCGCGGGAGATGAGGAGGCAGGTGTAGAGGATGTAGGAGAGAGGAGATTTGCAGCACCCAACTTTCTTTTACCAACCGCCCATGCTGGTACTAACGTGAGCCAGCGCCTGCTCAAGCACTTATGCCGCCCCGGACAATAGGACAATTTGCCGCCCCTTGAAGCAGCGCTCTGTTCTCACACAGCCAAAATGGCGCCCCGGACAAATTCAGTGTTGCCTCCCCCCCTTTAGAGCGGGCCCTGCGTGTGCTTGCGTTACTTCGGTGATCGCACGAGAACTGTTGTGTCCAACGCAACTTGGCTGCACAACTGGCAACTGTATGTTGAGAGCAGGCCCGGCTGATGAGCTTCAGACGCCCTAGGCAAGTGGGTCTATCGCCGCCACCCCCCATTAAATTTAATGCAGTTCTAAATTGTCCGAGCGTCCCTCACGCCCTTGGCATTTGTCCCAATGCCAATGCATTGCTAAGGCTCTGCAACAAGGCGCCTGGAGAAAGTCAACATTTAGAAAAGGCCCCACCAATCGCAGTTGGGAACCCCTGGACTATGAACATTTTATATGACGGATAGACTGCATAGCAAGGAAGTACCTCTGTAATTTTGCCCCCCTAGGCAGTTGCCTAGGTTTGCCTGCCCCATGAGCCGCCTCTGGTTGAGAGGTAGAGCCAGGGTCTTGCATTGCGGAACTGGTAGGGCCTACTATATGCCTATATGTAGCTGCACATATTTACTAGATTATTTTTGCCTCAGCACTTTGTATTTATTTTTCACCAACCGAAATTTTTCTGCATTCGAAAAGTTGTGCAACGTTATTCTTAGCTTTGTTACAAAAAAGTGATGTGGAATATGAAATCTTTCTCGAATTGTGTCAACAGACCATATGAGATTGATTTTATGCAAATTTGACTGTTTGTATTGTAAGTACTGAGACACCCTTGATGGGTTTGAAAACTTTCGAGTTCCTGCCATCATTATGTTGATTTTTCAAGAAAAAGTGGTGAAGATGTTGCGGAAGACCGCAGTCAGACTCGAGACTGAAAGAAACGATCTACCTGGATCAGAATCAATCCCTGGCCCTTGTAGTACTGCAGAAGAAGCGTGATTGACTTGTATTCCCGTGTATGCAAATTTGATCCTGTCCGAGGCGAGTGACTTTTTTCAGGTGAGAGAGCCGTGGCCCTATCTTTATGAAGTAAATTTGCGTGTCATCATTATCTCACCTTTATTCCGCCTGAGCCAGGGTCAGGTCTGCGGGTTCTAATCCTCTACTCCCGCCTATCCCTCCACCAAGTCCCCCTCCACCCCACATGCCTCCATGTCCCTTTGCACCACCTGCTCTCACGTTCGTTTTTGTCATCTTCTACTCCTGGTACCCCCCCAATCACCTGCAGTTCCATTTTGGCCTAATAAGCTCCTCCTCTTCCCTCCTCATCACATGGCTATACCACCTCAATCGATTCTCTCTCATCTTTTCCGTGATGTCTCCCACCCCCAACCTACCTCTGACGTAATCGTTTCGGACTCTCAGCTTGTTACCCCCAAGTCATGTTGCGCAGTATTCGCATCTCTGCTACTTGCATTCCCCTTTGATGGATCTTCCTAGCTGCCCTAGCTTCCTAGCTTTCTAGCTGCCCTTTCATGGTTCTTCCTACCTGCCCACATAGCGGAGCTAACGACCGTTCTGTAAACTTTCCCTTTCAACTTTATTGGGACCCGGTGGTTGCGCAGGACTCCACTGGCCTTGCTCCACTTCAGCTATCCTGCGTTAATCCTGTGGGTCACGGCGGAATATCTCCCCATTGTTCTGGAAAACTGATCCCAAAGTTGGTGGACCTTGCTGCCGTGTCTTCCTTTTCTATTTCCAGTGTCTTCATTTAGTCATTTCCGCTTTTAGGCTGAAACTTTCCGGCATTTAGAAGCATCCGTGGACATTCTCAGGTGTAGGAAGGAGTTCGCTCACGGTGGTGTCCGTAAATTGGCTTCAGCGAGAAAGGGGGTGCGCCTTTGCCTCTATTTTGATGGAATCCTGCATACGTTGTTCTGTAGAGGAGCAAGCCTTTTATCCCATTTCACTTTTGATAGGGCATTGACACCGAATCCCTTAACGGCTCATTCCAGATTCTTGCCTGAAAGCTGTTGTAGTTTTCATGCAGTACTTGCAGCTGGGTGTAGACTCATGTCTTGAATGTTAATGAGCAAGAGTCGCTTGAAAACCAGGTTTCTTAATGTCCTATAGCATAATTTTACTCTGAAATGTTTATATGTTTTTCGTCTGTAGGATTTGTGTTTCGTTACAACGCCTCCTTAAGGACGGCTTCCTCTTTCGTAGGACCTATTAAAGTGATTTACGACAGGCGAATTAAATTAATTGAATATCTGCTCTTGCCCTCTTCTTCATTGAATTTTTCAATCTGAAATTCCTATATACTGGCCATTGTTTTCTACTCACTAACGCGTGCAGTTAGCTATTTAATTATCGTGTTTCGATTGTCAGTGTTTTAGGGGCCCCTCATTCGTCCTTATGCAAAGATCAGGATGTCATGTTTGTTTTATACAGACGACGTTGTATTACAAGAGTCTTTTCTGTTCATTGACATTTGTTATTTAGAGGATTATCTCCTGGCTTTTTTGTGTTTTTTGTCCTTGCTGCTAGGTGGAGCGGCACAAGACCTGAATTTCTACTGAGTAGACTTCACTCGTTTAACGTCGCTAGTTCCTCAAATTAGGAATAGATGGCAAATTGTCCTTAGGGCGATATCTGTTTTCAATAATTCCAAGTTCATCTGTTGTCGATGAGGAACAAAAGCATGGTTTTGTGTGATGTGCACAATGTCACCTGTGCACAGAGGAACCCTTTCTACATGGAAAACAGTCGAATCGACGAAATCTTCCGGTTAATTCTCTTTTCCTTCTGCGCAACCAGTGCGGTGAATTGCGTTGGACACACCAGTTCTTGTCTGATCACATGGGTAGCCGCTAGGGAAAACTGGGAACTGCTAATACCCAAAAGTCGTCGCATTCGTGTAGTGTCTGTGCAGTCTCTGTATAAGAACTATACTGTGGACAGGGCTCTAATGACCTTGTAGTTGAAGGGCCCTAAAATACCAACAAACAACAACAAATCTGCGTAACCAGTGATCAATCGATTCTCACCACTGTCCATAGCAGGTTTTAAAACGTTGATAAACAGATGTTAAACATCCATAGCACCCCACGGGACACCGGATCTTCTCTCCTTGACTGGAAATCCTCCTCGGTGGTATTATGCTAGATGTGTGATTCCATGGTTGCGGATTCGAACCTGGTCCTCGCGAGTTGCCTCTGCACACTTGCCATCTGACGGGAAATAATGTGATTCCTTGGTGTAAAGTAATCAAGCGTGTGGAGCATAGGCATGTAGCGTTGATACCACTTGAATCGACAAATAACGGAAGTGAGCTATCCCATATTGGAAGTTCAAAAATTGCTCCGTGTATGCATACTTATTAGCCTACTTCTCTGAGAAGAGGTGTTTGAAGTGCAGTCTGAACCACACACAGGGCCAAGGCTTTACTTGTGGTTCCTTCCTTGTCTGAAAGGTGCCACTGACAGATAACAACGGGAGCGACTGTATTGCGCTGGACACACCAGTTCTCGTCTGATCACTGAAGTTTAGCTACCCAACCCCAGTTAGCACTGACATGGGTGGCCGCTTGAGAAAACTGCGTACCGCTAATACCAATAAGTCGTCGCATTAGTGTAGCGTCTGTGAAGTCTCTGCATTAAAACTACGCAGTGGACGGGGCTGTAATGACCGTTGTATTTGAAGGGCCCGAAAACACCGAAAATCGACAGAAACCAAGATGCACCTACTCGCAATGATCAAAAGGCTACCAATTAATTTACCGAAGATCCGAACTTGTTCCTTGCTTGTCTTTCAAAACGACTTAAAGGGTTATGGCATTAGCTGATGAAACCAGTAGTTTTCACATGAGTTTCTGGTGTCTTCTTCTTCCCTCTCTTGCCCTTCCGTCTTTTCTGGTTCTGTTACTATTTCTGTTTCTCTACTACGGGTTACAAACGAGTTGGGTGAAGAAAGAATCGGAAAATTGGGAAGAGAAATAAGGTGCCCTAATAGTTTCAGATGAAAGAAGGGTCTTGATTAGCTTCCGAATGCGTTCATCTTTAAATTGACTATTGGTTCTCTATCTCTCTTTTTTCTTGTCAGTAGTGAGAGCGCCTTTGCCCTCGACTCTTGTCATTCTGTCTGAATTCCAACTCATTTTCACGTTTGCAAATGGGATTGAGGGTGACGTGACCTCTTGCAACTGTTCGACTTTGTCGTCGACATCAAATACGGTCATTTGAAATTCAAATGTGATCATCAGCATCCGCCATATTTTTACATTGTTTCCCTACAAGGGAGGAGTTGGGTTCCCCCTTCTTCCTCTCCTTCTCTCTTGTCGAAATTTCTATTTGCAGAATTGTTGCATCAACAACAAGCCTGACTCTCCCATCTTCCCCTTCCCGGTTTCCTACTTTTCGTCTACCCCTACTAAGTCTTAATATCCCTTATTTCTATCAACGTTTCCATTTCCCCAGACTGTCTTTCATTCTTTTTCCCTCCCCTCTTCGTTTCAAGGGCTCTCCCCTATCCATCCACTCCAGAATGGATCCTACAGTTTCTGCCCTTTTAATGTGATGCAGAAGCACAGAAAAAAAACCGACAATATGTTACGACGTTAGTTCGACTTCATGCATACAAATTTATGTGAAACAAATCTGTATGTACTGCTAGAAACTATTATTTCGCACCCTATGACCCATTTTCCGGTCCGCCATCTTTCCTTGTGTACCAGGGTTGATTTCCACTTGGAACTTCGAAAATTGGCACAGAATTTCGTCGTTACGTAACCTTATTTTATCATTATGTTTCTTCTCCGTCCCCTTTGCAGAAAAAAAAAACCCTTTCGCTTTTCTGTAAGCTCAAAATTGGCGTCACGTTACCTGGCGGCAGGAATCATGAGCCTTAGTAAATAAGTCCATGGAGCGGCTGATTGCATTGGACACACCAGTTCTCGTCAGATCGCTAAAGTTAATCAATGCAACCCAAGTTAGTACCGACATCGGTGGTTCGTTGGGAGCACTGGGTACTGCTAATTTCCCCGCTCCTAACTCACCCGTGAGGAGCCTCCACAGGGTTCCGGGAGCCGCTTATCGCGTTGGACACACCCGTTCTCGTCTGATCACTGAAGTTAAGCAACGCAACCCCAGCTAGTACTGACATGGGTGGCTGCTTGGGAAAACTGGGTACTGCTAATACCCAAAAATCGTTGCATTAGTGTAGTGTCTGTGCAGTCTCTGCATAAGAATTACACTGTGGACGGGGCTCTAATGATCTTGTGGTTGAAGGGGCTTTAAACACCAACAAACCAAATCCACAGGGTTAGGCCCGTTATGACTGCTTGGCCGACTCCCTCACCCGTTGGCATAACAAACTAACTGGGCACATTATGGACGCTTGCCATTTCCCTTGAGTATCAAGCGCCGATCGGTCTTATGCTGGGCTGCAGTAGAAATGACTGTCCCATGTTCGGCAAGAGGCTTTTACATCTAAATTAATACCGCTGGGACCTCATTTAGTTGAAAATCTGACCGCTGTCCAGTAGTAATTTTTTATTATGTTATATGACTGGGTACACGACTGTGGTCCTAAGCGACATCAGTTGCTGTTACAAATGAATTAATTTCGCAGTATCGAGTAGAATAGGTCCGTGACATGATTAATATCCCCCAAGTAGGGTACATTTTGAGTTATGTTGTTATAACTTATATATGGTACTATGGCTGTTAGTCATCATATGGCGTCATAATTGTACTAATAGTGTTCTGACGTCGTAGCCTTTGTAGTAAAGCGGGTTCGAAGCTGGTGTGAGCTAGCATCTTTTAAAAGTGGTGCTATGACGTCACAAAATGTATGATGATGTTCAGAGGGCCTCCTCCTAATCGCGTCTGGTTTGGGGGTAGACGGCAGGGGCGATGATATACTGTATATTGATTTGGACTGATCCATTGGAGAACCGTGCTTCCCCCCTTTTACCCAGTGGGCCACCGTCGTCTGATGGGGTCAACACAACGGTAAGAATTCACCACCTTCAACCCATGACGTCAAGCTCTTTGCCACTTTTAATCCGTGATGTCACGTTCTTTACCACTTGTAACCCATGACGTCATGTTCCTTACCGCTTTTAAACCGATGACGTCATTCTTTGCCCGCTATTAGACGTCATCGGAATTCAATGCATTCCCAGTTGTCCTTGATATTCGATGATGTGGAACTTATCACTTGGAACACAGCTGCCTTGAATACTGAAAGAGTCAGTCGCGGTTAGAGCTAAACCTTTGCTTTACATTACCGATGTGACTGCTCACTTCTGTTCCCCAAAACACCGACGAACATTCTCTCAAACAATGTTGCTGTATGTTGGCTGTATTCAAACACAACACGTTTTGATCATTCCTTTGTTTGTTTATTTATTATGCAGGTATCGTCCATTAATCGTGTGTTACGCAATCTGTCGTCCAGCAAAGAGCAGTCAAGTGTGGGACAAGAAACCGTCTACGACAAATTGCGCATGTTGAATGGGCAGGGCTGGCCCCGGCCCACGCCTTGGTATCCTACTAGTCCAACATTTCCACCGATTCCGACCACTTCCTCTACAACTACTCATTGTAGCACACAAGCCGTCCATGAAAATGGGCACCTTAAAAAAGGTAGGAACAGCATTTCGTTGTTCAGTCTTTGCCACTATCCATCTGAACCATTCTGGAGCTGTCATGCCCATGTTGCTTTGCCTGATTAGTCTGAAACACAATGATTTGTTGAAAGACCTTTGACCTTTGGCGTTGTTGGTGGTTAAGACTCCTTGCGTTTAATGAGGACGAAGTCGACCCTGTATCTTTGGACTCGTTATTCGTAACGGCCAATGTTTTTTAACTTAGTTTTTTTTTTACTCTGATTGGAACACTTTTGGGACTCTGCCATCCATCACAATTTTTGTTTTTTCGTTGCCTACACCCCAGTGTAAAGGGAACGAGCGTTTATTTATTGATGGGGACTTGAGGCAGGGATATGAGGAGGTCCATGAGATGGGGGTATGGAACAGTCAGCATTGAAGTTCAGTCAGTCCTTGACTCAACAACAGCACATGGACTTGCAGTGTCAAATACGTGGATTAGGAAGAGGGAGAAGCACCTTATCACTTCTCAGTCACCACAAGGAAGGTCACAGATAGATTTCTTTATGGTCAGAGAGCAGAGGTTTGGGATTGCTGGGCTCTCCCCAGTGAAAATTTTCAAAGCGAATGAGGCCATAAGTTACTTAGAAATCCAAGTGAATGTGGCACATCCATGGAAAGGCAAGCAGGTTATTAGGTGGCTGAAAATGCCCACTAAAACAGGAATTCACCCGGGAAGTGCACCGACAGGCAGACTGGAATTGGGAAACGACAGTTGATTCCATGTGGGACAGGGTCGCCAGAAAAATTAGAAAATGTTGGAAAGCCATTCTAAGACAGGCTAGAGTAGAAGGTTCATTCCAGGGCAGGCAGACATGGTGGTGTCAGGATGAGGTGAAGGCCGCCATCAAACAAAAGATTGCATTCCATAGGTTGATTGAGATAGGAGACCAGGGAGGGCCTGGGACCTGGAAGGATCATTGCCTTGGTCTAACACAAGAAGTATGAGACCCTCTATGATTGGGTAGAGTTCAAGAAGTTGAGAAGTTTTTAAACTGCCCAAGGATAGAGATTGGGCAGCTAAAGATATACCCTGAGCCATAACACTGAAGGATGGCAAAGATAGGGTTCTGTTTCTCCCTGCAGAGGTTAAGAAAGGTGGGAAGAGTATTTCCACAGCCTCTTGAATGCTGTGGTGGGCAAGAACGACACTGACACCAATCCTACTACTTCTTTGGTAGTGGACAGGGTAACGGAAGACAAGGTAGTCAGGGCCCTTAAGAAAATGAAAGGTTGAAAATGGTAGGCCCAGACAGAGTCCCCATTGAAGTGTGGCGTGCCCATGAAATCATAGGAATCAGGTGGCTAAGGAAAGTTTTCAATAGGATAGCTAGCGGAGATAGATTGCCTTCTGTGTGGCGTGAGGGTTGGGTAATAGGGCCTACATCTCTTCAAACATCATCTGACACCTAAGGAGGTATCAAGCTCATGAGCCATCCTATAAAGCTCCAGGAGACAGTATTATAATATCGCCTCTGGGATGTAACCAGTGTCCGTGGATATCGGGTTGGGTGAATGCCAGGTAGGTCCACAATGGAAGTAATCTTCATTGCAATTCAGAAGATAGAGAAGTATAGAGCAGCAAAAGAAAGATCTGTGCGATCTTAATGACTTGGAAAAGGCTGATAACAGTGCTCCACGACAGGTAGTTAGGGAGGTATTATGCAAAAGGGGGTAGAGGAAGGGTTTATTTGGATAGTGCAGGATATGTATGATGGTTCCATAGCCAGGGTAAGGACTCTGGGGAAATATTGGAGGCTTCCCCGTGAAGATTGGGGTACACCAAGGTTCAGTACGAAGTCAACACCTTTTCATTCTGGTTATGGACGAGCTGCTGACGTGAGTAGGAGAATGGGCCCCCTCAGTGCATGGTATTTCCCCACGATATTGGAAATCTCAGCGACTTCAGAGAACAAGTAGAAAAGGGCCTTAGGATATTAGAGAAGCAGTCGAAAACGGAAGGCTAAAGATAAACATGAAGAACACAGAGCATTTCGCTTTCAATTGGGGTGGTCAGGAAAGTGGTGGTGGCGTACTCTCTAGAGGCGAACTAGTGAAAAAGGCGCAAGAGGTAAAGTACTTTGCATCAACATCCCAACGCAGTGGAGAGATCGATTCGGATGTCACCCATAGAATCAATGGGAGTTCGTTGAAGTGGAGACAGGCAAGCAGAATCCTGTGTGGGGTGTTGTCGAGAGCTGATCGAATTAGGAATGTGTGACCATATTAGAGGTAGCCTTGGGGTTGGGGACATCGCGGGAAGAAATGAGGGAGAGTAGATGGAGGTGGTATGGATACGTAATGAGAAGAGGGGCTGAGGAGCTCGTTAGGTCCGTTAGGTTCGTTAGGCCCATCCGGGGTAGGGTGAGTCCAATGTAGTCGTGGGAACAGGTTGTCCGTAAGGATATGGTGGGAGATAGGCGGGAGTGGACGGTTAGAACCCGTGGACCCCACCCTGCCACAGGCGGAATAAGGGTATGATGTTGATGTTGCCTGCATCCCTGGAGTGAGTACGATTAACCCACCCATATATTGACCATTTTTTCTGATTTGCACGTCATCGAAGTATGATTTGTACCCGATCATGACGTTTTAATTACGCGGATTTAGTTGACGATAAGCTGGAGTACGATCATTACTATTCCGCACCGAAATAATTTTTGTATATCAACCAAGTTAATAAACAAAGTTCAGCGTTTTTCTAAAGGGCTTTGGTAGTAAAAAAGAAAGAAAGAGGACCTTTACACACGTTTCTTTGATCCTTTAATTTTTAAAAACTTATTTTTATTTATTTTTATAGAACGAAAATGGGGTCTTAGAACGAATGACGTTTATTCAAATTGTAGTTTCATTCACCATGAGGTTTTATTTTTATCATCCGCCCATCTGCGCAATTCGTAGGGCACCTAAAGCTGTTTATCACTTCGGCATTTGTATCAACTTTATTCCTTTCCCCTCAAACTTATCCCTCTTCACACTCCTTTTATACTAAACTCGGTTTCCCTTGACGACGGTTTTCCGCTCACTCTCCCCTTATTTTCATCGGTCTCTGTGGACCTAATGCCCCTTTAGCGATCAAACCCGTGAAACCGCCCATATCAAACGAACCGCTACTGATCCAATTAGGAATTAATAATAAGTGTCTGTGTAAATCGCATTTTTACATCTCGATCCTATGATTTGGGGTATCGAGGGACATGACAGTAGTTGATACCACTAGTTTAGGGCGCTTGAGTTTCTTGCAAATGTTAATTCATTACAGGCTACTT
Source organism: Trigoniulus corallinus (assembly GCA_013389805.1). Taxonomy (NCBI): domain Eukaryota; kingdom Metazoa; phylum Arthropoda; class Diplopoda; order Spirobolida; family Trigoniulidae; genus Trigoniulus; species Trigoniulus corallinus. Next base: position 13,463,642 of record JAAFCE010001036.1, read on the forward strand.
AAATGACCCTTGTTACAGTTCTGAATGAACGCTTACTGCAGAGGGGTTGCATGGACACGTTCACCTGTTAAATTTCAAGCTAAAATTTTATCACCTGCCCCGTACTGTTTGGAATTGTTTACTCTCTTATAACAGACAATCCTAGTCCTAGTGCGTGCCTTCAATGATATAGGAACTAAATAGCAGGGTACCCTCCATCCAATAGGAAGTAAGGCCGTGGCCCCTTGTGTTGTGAACAATGTCACCTGCCCATAAAAGAAGTCTTTCCAACTGGAGCGTGCTCTGTACGTGTAGCTCGGCAAAATCTCCAGGTGTAGGAACTCACTTTCTGGTTCTCCAAAACGAAAATAGGCAGCATGTGGTCCACAGCCGGCTGTATTAAAATACTATAACATAGATCTCGGGACAAATGGGAGCGTGGCCCTGTCAAAGACGGGAAATGGGTTAGGAATGTGATGTTGAATGTTCACTGTACCATTTGTAAAGCTAAGTGATAGCTTTGTTTCTAACTCGGGATGGAAGCCCGGTATGTGTTGCTGGGGAACACTTTCCTTAATTCGTAACCGGGAGTCCCGGACCCGAAAGAAATCACGCGTGTCGACCAGAATTAGATGTGCGATTATGAGATCGAGAATCAACATCGTTACAGAGACGGGTCGCTGAGGAATTTTATCAGGACCTGATGAGTAGTGTTGGTTAAACACTGGCGCTGATAATTGAAGAAGACCTATCAAATGTTAGTTTGGTCATTGAAGAATTTTGCCTACAGGGTCCCACTGAACTGTCCGGGTTCGAGTGACTTGAAGTTGTAACTTTTAACCGACTTGCAATTGTACTCAGTTGTCAGCAATCAGGAGCAATGCAAGGGGGATTCCCAGTATCAATGTTATTTGAATGGGGTGTTGATTTTCTTCCTTCACCCAAGTGCCCTTTTCTACCATCTTTGGTCTCTTGTATTTTTTTTCCTACTTAGATTGTTATTGTCGAGGCCCACATTTTACAATTTTGAAGAGAAAAAAAATTTTTTGTTTAGTATACTTGTAAGTCAGAATTTCTCCATTTTCACAATGGCGGTACAAGTGGCCTTTTCTTTGTTCTAGTGGCGCTCTCCATCGCCATTGTTGGCATTGTTCTGTTTCGACAGCGTGAAGCCTCGAGGGAGGACTTTTAGGAGTATTTATGACGACTAGGGTATTTTCTGGATTTTATTTCAATCTCCATTTCTGTGACTCGAGCGATCATTTTCGGCCTGGTGTGGGACCTACAATAGGGTGTAAGTTAGACAAAAAAGTTGGAAAGAGAAAGTCTTTTAAAAAGAAACGGACACAAAAACATTACCCTATCCTATGTCGCCTTGGTCGCTTTGTTGTTCACAAGTTAACATAATGCTCCTGTCACTGGTGGCTGTGGATACATTTACAAAAGCAATTTGTACATTTATACCTAGGACCACTTCTAGATTGGATACATTTTGACGTACAAAAAAGAAGTAAGTTAATAGATGTCCTTATGTAGCGCCTACTGGGACCCTTTTTATCGAAACCCCCAACCCTCATTTCGGCTCTTTTTTGCCTTTCCCCCTTTCAAACTTAACGACATATACTTCAAGTAACGAACGAACTACAGTGAAACCTCTCTATGGGTACGCCTCTCATATCGGTACAGATTTTTCAGGCACCGATTTTTTGCCCATAGGGTTAATGCTATTACTACCTCTCTTAACAGTACACCTCTCTAATGGGTACACCCCTCTGTTGGTACAGTAAAACCCCGCTATAACGAATTTGTAGGGGATTGCAATCACATTCGTTATAGCCAGGAATTCGTTACAACCAGGAAAGCTGTTTTTAACCCCAGATAGCTAACCGGTAGTCTGTGACACTACCCCAAATATCAAGAAATTGTGGTTTTGGTAGTTCTGCAAAACATTTGGTTTCTAATCTTTGTGTACCTTCGTATTTACCCCAATGAAACATTTCGGCATGTTTTTCTTACTATTTTAATGCCCGTTGATTTAGTTTTCTTACAGTTGGTATTCTACCAGACTACTGGTTAGCTGTAATGACTGCCCTTAAGTATTGAAGGGCAGTCAATTCTTGAGGAGCACAGGTTATTACGTGTTGGAAACAGGAATTCATGTAGGAAGTAGATAGGCAAGTAGACTGGGATTTGGAAGAGACAGCTGATGCAGTGTGGGTCAGGTTTACCAGAAAAATTAGAAAATTTGGGGAAGCCATTTTAGGTGAGGCTAGAGTAGAAGGTACACTCCAGGGCAGGCAGTCATAGTGGTGGAATAATGCAATAGAAGCAGCCACCAAAAAATAAAAGGCTGCATTCCATAGGTGGGTGGAGATAGGAGACTATGATTCTAAATTATGCTACAGGCAGACCAAGGCCACAGCTAGGAGGATAATTTCTTTGGTCATACACCAGTAGTATGAGGTCCTCTATGATAGAGACAAAGGGGGAATGAAGGAAGAATGTAGCCTGGCCAAGAACAGGGATAGGGCGATTAAAGATTTACCCTGAGACATAACAGTGAAGGATAGAAAAGGTAGAGTCTTGTTTCATACTTCTGAGGTAATAGAGTGGGGAGAGTATTTCTCCAGTCTAATTCCTGCATATGGTAATGGTGGGGTGAATGGGGGATCATGGGGGAGATAGGCAGGTGTGTAGGGCTGGAACCTGCATACCCGACCCTGTCACAGGCGGGATAAGAGTATGGTGGCGATGATGATGATGATGAGAAAATGAATGTTTCTAATATCATCAGCCATTTGTGCATTCTGCCCTAGTAAAATAAAAAGTATGACAAGGCATTCCTGTAAGTGGTGTTCAATTCAATATGTGGTGACCATTGAGTGGAAGTTTGCGTTAAATCCATAAATAAAAATTATTTATAAGGTCCATCATTCGTTATATCCAACCAAATTATCCAAACATTTATAAGTTTTCATCGTTATTACCAGGAAATTCGTTATATCCAATTCATTATATCCGATATTTTTAATATACAAATTCCTATCCTCTTGCCGGGACCTTGGAAACCATTCGTAACATCCAGGAATTCGTTACATCCGAGATCGTTATAGCGGGGTTTTACTGTACACCTCATACATGCCACCACTTTTCAGAAAACCACCTCTATAATGGGTACACCCCTCCATTGGTACATCTAATACCTGTCACCATTTTCAGAAAACCCCCTCTGCAATGGGTACATCCTGCCTCGGTGACGCAGTGGGCAGGGTGCTTGGTAACTGCAGCAGTGGTTCTAGGTTCGATACTGGACCGAGGCAGGTTGCCTTCTTTTCTGCAAGAGAGATGTCCCGAGTGCTTCCTTTGGATTAGAAGTAAAACCATAGTTCCATGTGGCGTTCAATGGCATTTATACATAAAAGAACTTTCTATTATGCAACGGATAGGTGAGGCAACATTTCCAGGTGTAGGAGCTTGCCACCTGGCATCGGTGGAATACCTCAAAGAACAGTAGACCTACAATAAATATGCACAGGGGTTGCAGCTTTAGTCTGCATCCGGCTGTGGAAAATCGCAGTCCAAAAGATCACCCTTTCATCTATTCAGACGGGCAAGATGGCTACCCGACCCTGCCATAGGCAGCAAATAAGAAGGTAGCTTGATTGTAGACAAACGTCCCTTGATTGATTTGTTTGTAAAAATTAAATTTGTGTACTTCAATAATTTTGAGAAATATTATATTATGCCATGCATTTTTATCACAATATATTGTTTTGATTAATTTATATACCCATGCCCCTCTTATGGGTACACCCCTCTGATGGGTACACTTTGGCTAGGTCCCACAGGTGTACCAATTACAGAGGTTTTACTGTACTTTGTGAATGAAATACTGTACATGCAATAGTTCACATCAGTTGGTGGAGCGCTTTGCCACTTAAATTCTGATGCACAGGTTCGATTCTCGCGTTTCTTTTCGTTGTTAGGTCTGTTTTATCTTGTCCTTCTCACTTCGATAGCGTGTGTCCAACTTTGAAGACCAGTAACCCTATTTCTACACCTGAGAAGTTTTAATGAGTTTTGTGTTTATATTCTCAATGTAGAATTCGCCTCAATGGTGCGAAGGCCGCGTGCTAGGCTATACCCGTCATTGATTCCAGGTGGCCGACTTCTTTCGATTTGGTTTGGTTTGTTGGTGTTTTAGGGCCCTTCAACTACAAGGTCATTAGAGCCCCGTCCACTTCATAGTTCTAATGCAGAGACTGCACAGACACTACACCAATGCGACGATTCTTGGACATTAGTAGTACTCAGCTTTCCCAAGCTACCACCCATGTCAGTACTAACTGGGGTTGTATTGCTTAACTTCAGTGATCAGACGACAACTGGTGTGTCCAACGCAATAAGCCGCTCACTGACTTCTTTCGAGTGAGAGAAGTCCCCCAACGCTCCATCTGTTAGATGGGAAGTAAAATCATGGCCCCGTGCGATGTGTACGATGGATGCAGAGTGTTGCAATTCGCTTTCTAACGTGTTTGGGGGAAATTGACCTGACGAAGAAATACTGGCCGACGATAAATTCGAAGTGTTGTGGCATTAGGTTGACAGCCGGGAGCGGCTGCATTTTGTTGGACACACCAGTTCTCGTCTGATCACTGAAGTTAAGCAACGCAACCCCAGCTAGTGCTAGAATAGGTGAGCGCTTGGAACACTGCCTACTGCTAATGCCCCAAAATCTTAGTAACAGCTTGGTGTCTGTGCAGGCACTATGCAGTGGACGGAGCTTTAATGACCATTGTAGTTGAAGGGCCCAAAAACAGGAACGAAACAAAACTTGGCAGCCGGTTGCATAGCGCTCATTTGATCCGATGGGACAAAAATGGGCGCCTGATCCTACCATAGGTGGGAAAAGGGTGATGATTATCCATATAGAAAGGGTTCTTTTTCGTGTAGTAGAATCCCAGGGTCGAATCTCCCAACACTACTAAGTGAGCTATCCGAGTGGAATTACTTTGAGCAAAAGCGCCCGCCAGCCCTACATTGGCCAGGGGTTTCTCGCCCGTAAGTTATTTTAATAGGTAAATACGCCAGCGTTAATTAATTTTGTTGTGTTATGGTGAGGATGACCTCACATTGATGCAGACCGAACTTGCAGTCAAGAACCTCTGAGGTAAGAGTTAGTTTAGTTTGTTTGTTTGTTTGTTGGTGTTTAAGGTCCCGTCAACTACAAGGTCATTAGAGACCCGTCCACTGCATAGTCTTAATGCATACACTGCACAGACACTACAGTAATGCGACGATTATTGGGTATTAGCAGTACCCAGCTTTCCCAGCGACCACCCATGTCAGTACTAACTGGGCTTGCGTTGCTTAACTTCAGTGATCAGACGAGAACTGGTGTGTCCAACGCAACTCGCCTCTCTCAGTGAGTTTAGTAAGGTATCTTGAGACGTCCCAGGCCTCTAGAATTGGCAACTTTGACAACCGTGTAAGTCTATATGTTTTCTTCGTGGAATACATACAGTACAATAAAAAACTTTCTTGGGACATTTGTTAGGGCTATTATCGTAAACTAACACCCGAGGTTAAGAGTTTAATGGATGTCCTTAATGGACCAATGCACCTGTAGACAGCTGAATATGGAAAATTCATTTTTTACCAAATAATCATGTTTTTCATATTATTTGAAATGGTCCCAACAGTCTTTGAAAATGTCTTCGTCGAAAGTACCATCGGCCTGTGTCCTAAATGGGCCCTCTTTGAATATATATTTGTGACATTCTTTCACAGTCTAATAGAGTTTTTACCATATAAATAAACTCCAGTCTAAAGTGGAGGGGCGCAAGAGGGTCCGATAAACCTAGAGTATTGTTCGAAGACGGTATTAAGGTCCTAAATCTGGGAAAGAATTTTCTATGTGGACTAAAGCCCTTACTATTTACCTACTGCTTGTCTGCATCCGATCAAATATTTCAGATAACATTGGTCAAATCTGGTGACACAATGTAGCTAAGGACCAGTATCAATAGGCAAGTAACACAGGTACGTCTTAAACCTACAAAGGTCTTTTTTATCCCTTCCTCCTATCTATTCTTGCTTCTCTCTACCGGTGTTAGGGCACATTAGTTTCCACCTAATTAGATCTCTACATGTGTAACCAGGCGGAAGTGGTTGGACTTTGGTGTCGCAAAAGCACCCCTGACATTCATTCAGGACCCTACCTACTTATCTAGGTAGTGAAATAATATGAAACAAATGTACTTTTTTTGTTAGGCCCAAAGCTAGTAGTGAAAGGGCCTTGTTAAAAAACAGGGCGCCTGGAGTTTTGTCACGAAAAAAACCATTGTTGAATTTGTATTTTTTTGTAGCTTTTGTTTTCAAATGGAAATGGTTTCAAATTATGGTTTTTTTGGAATAGACATATCGTTTTATATAGAAAGATTTATTTAACCACGGCCCTTTGTTAGTTCAAGGACCATTTTTTGTAGTATCCATTTGATTTAGTCACTATGTTGTCAGATAAATTACCTCTCTTATTGGTCAAATCAATTGTCAGGAAGTTCGGCTTTTGATAGCCACAGATGTAAACTTGGCTACGTCCTTTTCCATGGCTTTTGTGCCACACCCAGGGTCAGAGCCTGTCGACAATCAGGTTTTTCAGTTTAGCATAACAATGAGGTTCGGTAGCTTTGAATGCATTGAGCTTTAGTTAACCGCTTGGTGGCACCACTGGCGCCCGCTCTGATATTGAAATACTGTGATTATTATTACTTGGCCCTATGACTACTGTTAAGACAGTCTATCAACGTTAAGATCTACTGACCTTCCACCTGACTGTAGACTCTGTTTTCCTCTGTCATCCTCAGGGCGAACCAGGATCGAACCTGCATTCACCGAAGTACCAGGTAAGAAGTTCAACTATCGACATACAGTTTTTCCACTTTTTTCATGTTCAACCTATAACTGTTGCTATGATAGTAATGTTTATCTTTTGTCCCTTCTGGAGCTCAGGTTCGATCCTGTTCCCACGAAACCACGTGGAGTTGGTTCTAGAAAACGCAATAGAGTCAGGTTTTAGTTTGTTCACATGTTGCTGGTCAGTAACCCTGGTTTTCCGTTTATTATCGGGAGCGGCGAATTGCGTTGGACACACCAGTTCTCGTGTGATCACTGACGTTAAGCAGCACAAGCTCAGCTAGTACTGACATGGGTGGTCGCTTGGGAATACTGGGTACCGCTAATACCCAAAAATCGTCGCATTACTGTAGTGTCTGTGCAGTCTCTGCATAAGAACTATGCTGTGGACGGGGCTCTAATGACCGTGTAGTTGAAGGGCCTTAATTATAGCCTAACTCAGTGGTTCTCAATCTTTTTGAAGTCGGGGAACACTAAACTGACATTTTACTAGCACGGAACACTTACAATTCAACATAAACTTTAAAGCAGTTTGTACACCTTCTACACTTGGTATTTACTACATCATCATCATCATACCCTTATCCCTCCTGTGGCAGGGTTCTGTGGGTTCTAGCCCTCCACTCTCGTCTATCTCTCCCCCAGTTCCCCGTCCACCCCACACAGTCACATCCTTACGGATAACCTGGTCCCACATCTGCTTTGGTCTCCCCCTGCCCCTGTTGCTACCGACCACCTGCATTCCTGGAATTAACCTAACTAGCTCCTCCTCACGTCTTCGCATGACGTGTCCATACCACCTCAGCCTATTCTCCCTCATTTTTTCGGCGATGTCCACCACCCCAGGGTACCTCTAATATGCTCATTCCTAATTCTGTCAGCTCTCGACACTCCACACATGTGCCACAGCATTCGTATCTCGGCTACTCGCATTCTAATTACGTAGCTCGTCCTCATTGCCCAGCAGTGGAGACAGGCAAGTGGTGTCCTGTGCGACCGCCGGGTCCCCATTAAGTTGAAGGGCAAAGTCTACAGAACTGTCGTTAGGCCCGCTATGTTATATGTCTCAGAGTGTTGGGCAGCTAGGAAGAACCATAAGAGGCAAATGCAAGTGGCTGAGATGCGAATGCTGCGCTACATGAGTGGGGTATCTCGAGCCGGTAGAATCCGAAACGATTACGTTAGAGGTAGCTTGGGGGTGGGTATGTGATGAGGAGGGGGAGGAGGAACTTACTAGGCTCATTATGGGACTGCGGGTAACTGGGGGCACCAGGAGTAGAGGAAGACCAAAACGGACGTGGGAGCAGGTGGTGCAAAGGGACATGGAGGCATGCGGGGTGGAGGGGGACTTGGAGCATACCACTGTCCTGTAGAACTTCCCTTTCAACTAGATTGGGATCCTCCTATCACACAGGACTCCGCTTGCCTGTCTCCACTTCAGTGACCCCCTCCCCCATTGATTCTGCGTGTCACATCAGAGTATCTCTCCCTTGCTTTATTTGTGCATTAATTTGCGGAACACGAAGTGGTTTCACGGAACAGTGTTCCGCGGAACACGCTTTGAGAACCACTGGCCTAACTTACATCGTTGAGTTCATAATTTGCAGGCTCGATCTCAGCTGAGACTAGCGTGAGTTTTTGGACGGAATTCTCTGAGCAAAAAAACTTGAACACCTTCATTTGAATGGAGAGAAGGAGCAAATGCACCTGATGCCACCCGAAAGTAATGTAACCCTTTCTATGCGGAAAAGGAAGTGTGTAGATTGGATAGCTTTCCGGATGTCAGGCTGAAATAAATCACACTTTAGCAGATTGAAGACTTAGTCCAGGGGTTTCACGTTCGCCATCTCTGTATCGTCAGTTATGCTAAGACTGATGACTGCTTTCGGACGATTGTTGTTTGATTGTTGGTGTTTTAGGGCCCTTCAACAACAAGGTCATTAGAGTTCTGTCCACAGCATAGTTCTTATGCAGAGACTGGACAGACACCACACTAATGCGACGATTTTTGGGTGTTAGCAGTACCCAGTTTTCCCAAGCGGCCACCCATGTCAGTTCTAGCTGGGGTTGCGCTGCTTAACTTCGGTGATCAGACGAGAACTGGTGTGTCCAACGCATTTCGCCGCTCCCTTTCGGACGAGAGGAAGAGAAAGCCGAAGTGAAACTCCTGGTGTGGTGTTCACCGCGTCGCCACTTTACAGAAAGGACCTCCTCCATTGGCGGAATACCCAGGAATTCCCGCCAATGGACGTTTGTCTCAATATCCCAGTGGTTAGAGTAGGCCTACTTGATTTCGTGAGTCCTTGACCACTGGATCAGTCCTAGTCGATATGCAGTACGGTAGATGAGTTTCGGACAAGAGCGAAATGCCCAAAGTGCTCTTTCCGACGGAAGGGGAGTAAAGCCTTGACTCAGTGTGCCTCTCGCACACAAAACATATCTGTGCAGCCAAGTTGCGTTGGACTCACTAGTTCTCGTGAGATCACTGAAGTTAAGCAGCGCAAGCGCACGTTAGTACCAACATGGGTGGTTGGTAAACAACGTTGGGTGCTGCAAATTTCCCCTCTCCTACATCCTCTACACCTACCTCGTCATCTCCCACGAGCAGCCTCCTAAGGGTTCGGCCTGTTTTGGCTGCTTGACTTACTCCCCAACCCATTGGTGTAGTGCAGTGGTCTTCAAACTTTGTCGGCTCACGGAACCTTTGGAACCACGCGGGGATCCAGGCTGAGGTTTTTGGGGTTGCAACCTCCCTCCCCCGACGAAAATCCTGGATCCGCCACTGCTTAGAACTACAGTATAAGATGTTTCGGGAGAACCCCATTCCCAGCTTTAGAAAAGTATATCTTGCCGCTGCTAACGAATTTTCATTTTGACTCGCGGAACCCCCAGAGATGTATTGCGGAACCCTGGGGTTCCGCGGAACACAGTTTGAAGACCGCTGGTGTAGTGTAACATTTGCATGTGCACACATTTCCTCATGTTGAACGTGGGCGACGTTAAATAAGGGGTTGAAATTGCGTCGGCAGCCGACTGTGGTAAATAAAACCTGTCTGGAGCATCGCCCATGTCTCCCAGTGAGACCAAGTTGCGTTGGACACATCAGTTCTCTTGAGATCACTGAAGTTAAGCAACGCAAATCCACGTTAACAACAACATGGGTGGTTGGTAGGGAACCTTGGGTGCTGCAAATTTCCCCTCTCCTTATCCCCTACACCCAGTTCCTTTTCACCCGCGAGCAGCCTCCTAGGGGTTCGGCCTGTTATGGCTGCTTTGCTTACTCCCTAACCCATTAGCGTAACATAGAACTTAGAGACAAAATTGGGCACCTGACCCTGTCATAGAGGCATGGTTGGCGGGGTGAAGCCAAATCCGTTTTGGGTCGAATCACGATTTGAAGATGGCTTGGCATTTTGTAAGGTGTGAATACCCCTGTCAAGTGAACATAGAAGTGGTGTGTGACGTCATTGACTGTGTCACTATTGACAACGGGATCCGGAACGTTCGCCCCCGAACATTTCGCCCCTCGGATGTTTCGCCCCTGGGAGGGCAAATGGCCGGGTTTTTTTTATTCCGTTTTAGGTAAGGAAAAATCGAGGGCTGGTGCCAACTGACCCTTGAGTCAATGCCAGCCCCTAATTTTTACCTTATTTTGGCCGGGTTTTTTTTTTGTTATTCTGTTTTTACCTAAAACCCGCCGCGGTGGCTAGCACGCTCGGCAACTACGCCAGTAGTTCTAGGTTCGATACTGGACCGTGGTGGGTCGGCTTCTTTCGGGCGCGAGAGAAGCCGCGAGTGTGCCTTCTTTCGGGGAGAAGTAAAACCGAGGTCCCGTGTGGGTGTACGATGACACTTGCACGTAAAAGAACCCTCTCTACTACGCAACGGGTAGATGAGGCAAAATTTCCAGGTGTAGGAGCTCGCCCCCTGACGTCGGTAGCATTCCCCAACGAACACTAGACCGACGATAAATAAGCGTAGGGGTGCAGCTTTGGCCGGCAACCGGCTGCAGAAAAAACTATGACCAATATATCACCCTGTGTCCATTCAGAGGGACAAATGGGTACCCGACCCTGCCATAGGCGGGAAAAGGGTTAGGAGTTGCTCTGTTTTTACCTAAAAAAAGAACAGCATTGTTCGTTCGGACCTTTTTCTGAGTGTTTCAAGGAATAGGTAAGGTGAAAATTCAGCAATTTCGGCATGAATGCTACGCATTGTGGAGGACATCAACGATAGAAATTTAATAGACTTTCTGAAAGGCATAGCCTAAATATCTGGAAATTCACTTTACCATCTAATAAAAAAAATGATATTAATTTAAAAAACCACTAGTGCCCTACAAATCGATGTTTTCGGCTATATCTTTGCCGACTCCGTTTTTAAAATTCGGACATAAGGTAGCGAGCGACACGCGCATGCGCCAAATTTTACGTTGGTAGTTTTAAGCATCGACGCTGCCGCTATTTTTTAAGTACAATTTTGCAGACGAACATCACTTAAAAGACTTTGATAACGTAAATTTTACGTTTTAAGTTTGCGTTTACGTCGTTTGCCCAAACTCTCTATTATTACATTAAACAGAGCAACAAAAAAAAAACCGGCCATTTACCCTTCCAGGGGCGAAATGTTCGGGGGCGAAAAGTACCCAGGGGCGAAACTTCCGTAAACCATTGACAACATGCCTCTTGAGAAATGTTTAAAAAAATACCGCTAGTTGTGTTGTCGAGCAACAGCTCTCGATTTCTCACTTGCATTCCTTTTTCATCTCTACCGCCTTGCGTGTATCTCTCCTCGGGACACGTCTTTTCCGGTCCCCCTCTACTACCACCACCTCCCTTTCACCACCGACACTACACATATCCCGCCAGAAAGCATAACTAAAAACCACTTTTCTGACCAAAAATAATTTGATGTTGGTGTCGATCAATGTTGACAATTTTCAGGCAAATTCATGCGTGATTACATTTTTGGCAACACAAAAGATATGATGGTTGTGACACCCCTCAGCCCCCGGACACCCTTTTGAATTATTTCCTTCCTTGTTGCTGCTATAGTTAGGTATCGATGCAATCGGTATTCCAGTACTACCGTCTCGTTATTGTTACTAAACCCTAGCTCATCCGCCTCGTCCACCCACGCCACTTTAATTTAGCTATGGTATGCAGTTTCTAATGATGTTTACCGCATAGTGAAAGTGCGGTAAAAATGTAAGCTTGCTGCAGGGGGAAAACGGTTGACGAAGAGAAGGGGTAAGGGGGAAAGGGTATGACTGTCAACAGGATGGGGAACGGACGGGAGAAATGAGGTAGTGCATTAAAATTGGAAAATAGGGAACTCCTCAGAGATCAAAGAGAGCGATTCCGCTTCAAACTGATAGTGACGGTGGTGTGATGATGAAGAGATAGAGGTAAAAAAAGCAGGGTATTATTTGCCCTTAATCCCCTCCTCCCTTTTCTTTTTTTTCGGTCAAACTCTGGAGTGGGTTACACTGTAGGAACACTGATGTCAACACACAGGTAATTACCGAAGTGTGATCATTGCAAAACTAGTCACTACGGCTAGAGAGTGGTACAACGCATCTCCGACTCAACGTGCACAGGTTTCCGCCTGGTCGTGGTCTGCAGATTTCTTTCTAAAATGTGCCTTTTTGTCAGGTAGGAGGTGATTATCTTTCCTGCCTATGTCAGGGTCGGTAACCTTTTGTCCTATCGGAACTTCATCATCAACATCTCACCCTTCTCCCGCCTGAGGCAGGGTCGGGTCTGCGGGTTCTAATCCTCCACTCCCGCCTATCCCCCACCAAGTTCCTCCCACCCCACACACCTCCATGTCCCTTTGCACCACCTGCTCCCACGTCCGTTTTGGTCTTCCCCTACCTCTGGTGCCCCCAATTACCTGCAGTCCCACAATGGACCTAGTAAGCTCCTCCACTCCCCTCTTCATCACATGCCCATACCACCTCAACCTACTCTCTCTCATCTTCTCCGCAATATCTCCCACCCCAAAGCTGCCTCTAACGTAATCGTTTCTAATTCTGTCGGATCTTGACACCCCACATATTCCCAGTATTCCCATCTCAGCAACTTGCATTTGCTTTTCATGGTTCTTCCTAACTGCCCAGCACTCTGAGCCATACAGCATAGCGGGCCTAACGACGGTTCTGTATACCTTACCCTTCAACTTTACTGCGACCCGGCGGTCGCACAGGACCCCACTTGCCTGCCTCCACTTCAGCCATCATCCATTAATTCTATGGGTCACGTCGGAATCTATTTCCCCATTGCTCTGGAACACTGATCCTAAATAACGAAATTCTTGCACTGCTGGAATCCCCTCTCCCCCACAATGAATCTCTCCCCCTTGCCCCTGGTCACTAAAATTGAACGCTAGGTACTCAGTCTTCATGTTTACCTTAAGGCCCGTTTTTTTCCACTGCTGGCTTAAGATCTTGTAGGCCTTTTTGTGCATCCTCTTTGGACTCCCCCACCCTTCCTACATCATCGGCAAACACCAGGCACTGAGGCGCCCTTTCTCCCACTCCCGTCAGCAGCTCATCCATTACTAAAGTGAAAAGATATGGATTAAGTGCCGACCCTTGATGCACACCCACCTGCACATTGAAACCTGCAGTGTTTCCCCATGCTGTCCTAACCCTAGTAATGGAATCCTCATACATATCCTGCACTATCCTAATATGGCCCTCATCTACCCCTTTCTTTCTTAAAACGCTCCACAGTACCTATCTAGGGACACTATCATAGGCCTTCTCCAAGTCAACAAATACTGCATGGAGGTCCTTTTTTGCTGCTCTATGCTTCTCTATCACCTGTCATAGAATAAAGATTGGTTCCATGGTGGACCTACCCGGCATAAACCCAAATTGGTTTCCCCGGACGCTTGTTTGGTCTCTGAGGCGACATTCTATGACACGCTCCCACAACTTCATAGAATGGCTCATCAGCTTTCTGCCTCTATAGTTTCCACAGTCCTGTGCATCACCTTTGCCCTGGAACAATGGAATTATCCAACTCTCTCTCCATGCAGATGGCATCCTATCGCCATTTGCTAACTTATTAAATAGCTTCCCTAGCCATGTAATTCCTGTGGTCCCCAAGGTGTGCCAAACATCAATAGGGATCTTATCTGGGCCTACTGTTTTGTGACCTTTCATTTTTCAAAGGACTCTGACAATTTCAGCCTCACTCACCCTATCAACTGCTTGAGGGGTGACTGGGTTGCCTTCTGTGGCTGTAGCACAGGTGGCTGAATTTAAGAGGCCCTGGTAGTATTCCTCCCACCTTTTCATTACCTCTGCTGGCTGGAACAGAACCCTACCGTCTGTATCCTTGACCGTCATAGCCCTGGCAAATCCTTACTCATTCTATCCTTGGTCTTAACCAGTCTAAAAACTGCTTTCTCTCCTTCCCTTGTCCCCAAATTTTCATATATGGCCTCATACTTCTGGTACTTGGCCAGGGCAATGGTCTTCCTGGAATTTTTCTTTGCCAGAACATAGTCAATCCTTGAAACCTGATCCCCTATTTCTCTCCACCTATGGAAAGCTACCTTCTTTAGTTTTATGGCAGCTTCCACCTCCTCATTCCACCACCATGTCTGCCTACCCTGATAACTTCCTCCTATTCTGCCCCTACCTAACAGTGCCTCTCCACACCTCCTAATCTTCCTAGCAACCCTGTCCCACATGGCATTGGCTGACCCATCCCAGTCCCAGTCAACCTGGCTGAGGACCTCCTACTGGAATTCCACTGCCTTGGTGGGCAACTTCCACCACCTAACAGCTGATTCTCCCTTCCAGGTATGTTGCTTAACTGTCCCCTCTATTTTTAATTCCATCATAAGCAGCTTATGGTCACTGTCCTTCTGAAAATCCTCACTGGGTAGCACCCAGCAGTCATGAATCTCGGCCCTGTGCTGCTTCCTCCATGAAAAAGTCTATCTGGGACCTCCCCTGTGGAGATTGGAAAGTGATTAGGTGATTTTCCCCATTCTTGAACCATGTATTGGCTAATGCAAGGCCATGTGCTCTTGCTGTCTCAAGAACCTTCTGCCCCTCAGGGTTGATCATGCCATACCCCCACCCTCCATGAACCTCCTCATAACCTGAACCATCCCTACCCACATGGGCATTAAAGTCACCCCCAATAATTAAGTGCTCATTTCCCTTGCCCTGTCTAATTCTGCTGTCTACTGACTATACTACTTCATCAAAGTTACTCCAAAAATCCACTTTATCTGTGTCACCCAGGCCTGCTTGGGGGGCATAGGCACTTATGAGATGTAGCCCTATGCCCTGCCAAACTACTGAGACTAACATTATCATACTGCTAACTCTTGTGACTGAGGTGATCCCCTGCTGTAAGTCCCTACTGAATACAATGCCCACCCCATTTTGCCCTTCTTCACTGCCTGTATAAATAAGTTTGTATCCTTTCCTCAGCATCCGTGATCTATTTCCCCTCCATTTAGTCTCCTGTAGAAATGCAATGCTAATGTGCCTGTGCCTGAGGGTGTTCACTAGGGCGCTTTTCCACAGCCGGTTACCTACCAAAGCTGCAACCATTGTCCTATCAGAACTGGGAACATTATTAGATGGGACGCTGCCCGCTACTGATCTAGTTACTTTATCGTGCAGTGGGGTGGGATCCCATACACCAGGCATGTCAAACATGCGGCCCTTTACAGGCAAACCTGTAGCCCGCGATGCAAGAAAAACTACTCACCCTAAAAGCAGATGAATTCCAACTGCACATGCTCCACAATCTAACCATGTTGTTATAGCAGTAGTAGCCACATTAATTAACCTTTTTCCGCCTATGGCAGTAGTAAACAAACCAACGGCCAACACTTATTACCATTGCAGCAGTGTGGGTGTTGCCCTCATAGCAATGTATGTTACCAATGCGACCCCTGGCGTAACCCCAGCTTGACACGCCTGCCATACACCATACAGAAGGTGCGGTTGGAACATCTTGCTCTCTCTCATTCGAAAGATGCCACTAGCCTCGACCAGTGTCGAACCTGCAACCACCGAGACGGCCCGTTTGTATCATAATTTGTTTGGTTTACTGTTCTTATGCAGAAAACCAGCACTGACAGTGGAAGGCTGCGCGAAGATAAGGGGAGAGGGAGCGAAGTCCTACATCAGGGAATTTTGCCAATCTACGTTCTGCATGGAAGGCACACTTGAGGTCGCCACCTTGAAAGTCGGAGGAAGTCGAACTTGTGGCCATCAACTCAGTAGTTTCTCTGTGCCATCTGCCTGTCGCTGAACTTTGGGTAGCTGATACGAATTGGTGTACTACATGAATGCTTAGGGCACTACCTTGTATTCGTAATGCCGCTATCAGGCACCTCTTTAAGATGGAGAAAGAAAGGCAGGGGTCATTTTTAATTGGACAGGGGTGGGCATGAATTGGGTGAGACTTTGATTCCTTATGCAAAACGGCGCACTTCACCGTGGTTACCATTTTTGATGTTTTTCTGAAAATTTAAATGTCGTCTCAAATTTTTTTTTAAGAGGATCCACTTCTAACAAATAAGTGGCTGTTGAGAGCTATAGGGCGCTGCACTTATTAGCTACAGGAGACTGATCAACAGTATCCATGCATACAATTATCTCTCGAAGAAACGGACCGAATAACAGAAATTCTACGTTTTAATAGAAATGTTCTGTATTTCGGGTAATTGAAGGGCCCTTTTCCGAATTTTGAAAAATAAATATCCGATGTTTGACAGTTGTTTAACGCAGAAAATTCCACTGCCACAACTAAAACTTAATTGGCAAAGTATGTTTTTCTTTAATAATGCACCTTGAGTGTAAGAAGATGCAGGTTCGCGGCTTGTTTATTTTTGCTTAGAGGAAAACCTCAAGTGCACTCTACTCTCTCTGAGTGAGGCTGGATTGTTTGTTTGTTGGTGTTTTAGGGCCCTTCAACTACAAGGTCATTAGAGCCCCGTCCACTGTGTAGTTCTCATGCAGAGGCTGCACAGACACTACACTAATGCGACGATTTTTGGATACTATCAGTACCTAGTTTTCCCAAGCGGCCACCCATGTCAATACTACCTGGGGTTGCGCTGCTTAAGTTCAGTGATCAGACGAGAACTGGTGTGTCCAACGCAATTCGCCGCTCGTCAGGCTGGAAGTTGAACTACCACCGTGAGAGTGAGGATGTCACCAGGAAGCTGATCCAGACATTTATGGAATATAAATTACAATTCAGGTGATTTCTTCTGCCCGTTTTTGCCCCATTTCAAAATGCAGAAGGTTATCTAGGAACAATTTAACCCTTATCATGCGTCACCAGGTCTTGCATTTTCTGGATTTCCTCTTATGGACCTCATTAGCTTCCTGCTTTTTGGCATACAGCCATTTGCTGGAGAGATTGTTTATTCCATTGTGTAGGTTTATTTACAAAAATCGCAATTAAATTGGGTAGTATGCTTGATTTACTGCGCCAGTGATTCCAGGTTCGATACTGGATCGACGTGGGTTGGCTTCTTTCACATGATTTACGGCCCTTTAACAACAATGGTCATTAGAGCCCTGTTGAGTGTTTAGTTTTATGCAGTCTACACAGACACTACACTGTTATGACGATATAGGGACAGTATTATCTGTATCTAGTGTTCCCAAGCGGTCACCCATGTTAGTACTAACTGGGGTTGCGTTGCTTAATTGCAGTTATAAGACAAGGAATGGTGTGTTCAATGCAATACACCCACATGAAACACCCCGAGTATGACTTTCTTCAGATGAGAGGTAAACCCAAGGTCCCGCATGGTGTACGATGGCATCGGCACGTAAAAGAACACTACTATGCAACAAGTAGATAAGGTCAAATTTCCCGGTGTAGAAGTCCGCCCCCTGGAATCGGTGGAGTGCCCCAACGAACAGTAAACTGACAATAAATAAGCAGTGGAGTTGCAGTTTTGCTCGTGCAGCCAGCTGCAAAATCACCTGTCCAATATATCACCTTTGTGTCCATTCAGAAGGACAAGATGGGTACTCAGGTCCCTGCCATAGGCGGGAATAGGGTTAGGAGTAGGTTAAAAGAAATGTGCAACCTTGAACATTCGTTGAATAATACTGGAATTGATGCCAGTTTTGATGGTCTCCTGCTGCACTGTGCGGTGGTGCCGCGTGCTGCGACCTTTGTCACATGCAGATCCTTTTGAAAAAGAACCCTTTCTACATAGAATTTCCAGAGTTCGGCAAAATTGTAGAAGCTCGCCCTACTAGTATCGTTGAAAAGGAACTCTTCTCAGTATATTGTAGCATTAATCCAACAGCTCGGAACAAACGGGGACCTATCTCTGCCATAGGCAGGAGAGAAGTTAGGAAGGCACGGAAGATGTTGTTGAACCTTTTCTACCCTGAAAATGCACACAGACTCTGAGTTATACAACGGCCAGCGCTGGAAACTGCATCCAGGTAAATAGGCGAACAAATATCCTACATAGAAGTAGCCCCTTACCCCTCCCCCGACCTTCCGTAATCCAGAATTACAATTAATGGCCTTTAGAACCCAGAATTACCAACCTTTAAAGCCCTGTCCAAGCCTTATTGATCTCTTTGTTTCTGGTCTTAAGAACTGTATTGTAGGCTTGACCATTTATCATTGATCATCTGGCGGGTGCCTTCACATGTAACGACTTTTGTGGACAGGTGTAATCTCCTCAGCAATTGAGAGGCTTTAAAGACCTTAAACGTTGAATGTCCAACTGGACCTTGGTCATTTTCAGTGATTTATTAGTTGGATATCTCTCGCACTAGGCATTGGAATTGTTTGGTAGAGTGATATCCCCTTTGTGGGAATAAGTCCCAGCCGAGATTAAATATCCGTGGATTTTAATGCTCGCTGCATTGAAAAGGGTCCTTCAGATTTTTCTGCATTGATTTATTGGACTGCATTAAGTGACGTCACTAGATTTCTTAGGCGAGAAATCACGTGGAGGTAGGCGTCTATACATTTGTATTTCGCGTACGAGAGGTTATATCGTTGTCATTCGACAAGAGGCTATTTAAAGCTTTTCTCTGACCCAAACGGTTCATCCGTCTCGATCAGGATCGAACATGCGATCAGGATCACTCTCATAGTCGTCTCATATACTGTATAGATAAACCATTTCCCTTCCTAAGGTCACGTTTAAGTTGGCCATTGACCTAATTCCTCCTTATACTGCGGTCCAATGGAGAAAATGACCATTATCTCGGACTAAATCCTGGCATGCTTCACTCATGAGTCTGTAGCTGCAGATTCAATCCTAGCCGAGGCGAATGGCCGAGCTCGATTTACTGAGTCAGTGGTTCCAGTTGTTGTTTGTTGGTGTTTTAGGACCCTTCAATTACAAAGGTCATTAGAACCCCGACCACAGCATAGTTTTTATGCAGAGACTGCGCAGATACTACACTAATGCGACGAGTTTTGGGTATTAGCAGTACCCAGTTTTCCCATTCGGCCACCCTTGTCAGTACTAGCTGGAGTTGCGCTGCTTAACTTCAGGGATCATACGAGAACTGGTGTGTCCAACGCAATTCGCCGCTCCCCAGTGGTTCCAGGTTCGATACTGAAAGTGAAGCCCCGAGTGCGCCTTCCTTCGGATGAGAAGTAAAACTGAGGTCCCTTATGGTTTAACGATGAAATTTGCACGTGGAAGAACCCTCTCTACTATGCAGATCGCTCCCTGGCGACGGTGGAGTGCCCCTGAAAACAGTTGACCGACGATAAATGAGCATAGGGGTTGCAGCTTTAATCGGCAGTCGGCTGTGTATAACTACCGTCAAATATATCACCCTTGTGTCCATTCAGAGGGACAAGATGGGTACCAGACCCTGCCATAGGCGGGGAAAAGATTAGGAGTTGATATTTGCGAGGTGCTTGAGTGTACGCAAAGTGTACGAATGACTCAGGCTCTTGTCCAAGCTGTGAACCATGACGGCTTATTGCGTTGGAAACACCAGTTCTAGTCTGATTTAGTGATCAGACTAGAACTGGTGTTTCCAACTGGGGGTAGTTAAGCAACGCAACTCCAGCTAGTACCGACATGTGTTGCCTCTTGAGAAAACTGGTACTGCTAATACCAAAACGTCGTCGCATTAGTGTGGTGTCTGTGTATTAGAACTACGCAGTGGGCGGGGTTCTAATGACCTTGTACTTGAAGGGCCCTAAAACACCAACGAAACAAAAGCAGGTTTTTTACGTGTAGTAAGGTGACGTTGTTCTGATCAGACGGTACATTAGCTTTGCTTGCCTTTCAACAGAGGGCGCACATGGAAGATTAGAAGTCAGCGCCACTTGCTTTTCAAAGAGCGGAAATGAAAATTGGTATTGAAAGCCAGGCTGGTGCCCTATCGTCGGTTAATAGCCGTCATCCGGAAGGCAGAAAAAAAGTTACTGACCTCAGCCAGAGTTGAACCTGTATCGCAATGCCCCGAGGCAAGCACGCGCCCCGCTGTTCACTCTGCACGTATCAGTGTTACCGCCAACTGTGCCTTTCTTGATTACAACGTCCTAAGTGAAATTCACTTTGCCCTTTCAGGATCTACCTAGGATCTACACCTCCGCTTTTGATACGTTATGGGCCCTTTGTAAATAGAGCCTACTAAGGACCCCTTTCGCTTGTAATAAATCATGATAGTTGACTCCATTGATAGGCTGCAATGACACTCCATTTTACAAAAAAAAAGTCACTGAAAAGGTGCGAGGAAAACTAAAGGCCCTTTGTACCTCTGGTCTTAGGACTCTTAAGAAAACTACTAAAAGTCCATTAACTAGCTATTTAGATTCGCGCCGCAAAGATTTTATACGGTTTTTATTCAATAAAGTGACCACTGTTTAGTAGTGTGTGGAAAGAAAAAGAAATCATTGAGCAAAAAGGCCCTTTATGGCGGCGTCTTTGGTATCAAAAGGCTCTAAGTGCCTTTTATTTCATCAAGTTGATGGTCTTAATAAACTCGTAGGTAAAAATTCTTTAACAAAATACATCATCTATCTTACTGAAAGACTACAGGGTCCTCAAAAAAGAAATGAAGTAATTGAAAAGGTCCTTTGACAGGATAGGTACTAAAAACTGTTTTGGTCTTAGAGACGCAACTTGTGGTCCTATTGTATTTTTACTTTGAAGAGTTCCCGTTTGAACTAACGGCTCATAGATAGGTTTTGTTACCTACGACGTGTAGTGTCATTTTCTCCACCGACCTCAAGGACCTTTCTTCTCCTTGTTTTTCTTGTAAACCCTTGGACATTTCCCTGGTGTGAGCTATTGCCCAATAAATGAGTTTGAGCTCAGAGAGGCCCTATGATCAGATTTGGTAAATAGTCACTTTTTTGAGAATGTTTACTGAGTCGGACCTCACAACGCTGAAATACTGTAGGGTATAATGATGTGATGAATTCAGTAGGTCGATCAAAACTAAACAGGTACCAATAGAGGTACCCAAACAGAGGTTGACGTAGCCCTACGGATCCTTTCGCCCTCGCCCTAACTCACGAAATAGGCCAGCTTAGCATGGAAATCCTAATATGGTTGATTTTATCCGAAATTCATGATCATTTTTCAAATTGCGCTTACCCGTTGATCCTGCTAAAGTCATTAAGTTACAGTCATTTGGTCAAAACGGCCGCTCGCTGCGCCCTTTGGCGAATTTCACATCTATGGGCCGAAGTTGTGTGAATAAATTAGGGAATATTTACATAACTTGTTTGAATATTGACATTTGGTAGATTATTGAATTTAGAGATTTTTTCCATGTGTAAAGTCTAGGCCCGGCGCCAGGGGCGCAAGGGCATTCCTCTGAAAATATTGTGGATTTTCAATGTTTTCCGTCAGGGGAAGGTTCATCTGCGTATTAGTAATATTATTTAGGGGCCTAACCCTCTTGGAATCGGGATTTACTTTGTATAAAGAGGTCTCAATGGCCGTCTGAATGACTAGAATTCCTATATTTTTACTGGTTGTATGGTTGGCTACACGGTGCGCAAGTTCGAGCCTGGTCGAGGCCTGTTAGCAGTTTTATTCTGATTTTAGGGAATCCTCACAAGTACAGTATTATGTTTACAATGTCAAGATCTTCACAGGTCTCCAGGAAACCGCCCTCAAATAACAAACTGAAGCAGGGAGCGGCTTACTGCGTTGGACACACCAGTTCTCGTCTGATCGCTGAAGTTAAGCAACGCAACCCCAATTAGTACTGACATGGGTGGCCGCTTAGAAAAACTGGGTACCGCTAATACCCGAAAATCGTCTCATTAGCGTAGTGTTTGTGCAGTCTCTGCATTCCAACTACGCAATGGGCTCTAATAGAACCCTGTCCCCGACCTTGTAGTTGAAGGGCTCTATGACACCAACGAACCAAGTGGAACGGGCTCTAATGACCTTGTAGTTCAAGGGCCCTAAAACACCAACGAACAACAACGACAACAAACTGAAGCAACCAGTCCCCGGAAGAAAATTCAGGCCTATACCGCAATTAATCCTTCGTATCAAAACCTTAAAGCGACTACGAAGCGCACGTTAGACGTCGCTTTTCGTTGGAATTTACCGCCCGCCATTTTCTTGCGAGTTTGATCGATTTATGTTCACGACATGGTCATTTGGTCCCTCAAATTAATGACCCCTTGGTCAATTCCATTCATTGCAAGTCATTGACTAACTTCCGACTGTTTTATTCAGTGTTGACATATTATTGCAGCTGAGTCGTAAGTCTCCTCTTCCTGAATAATCGGGGGAGCGGTGAGTTGCGTTGGACACAGCAGTTCTCGTCTGATCACTGAAGTTAAGCAACGCAAGCCCAGTTAGTAATGACATGGGTGATCGCTCGGGAAAGCTGGGTATTGCTAATACCCAATAATCGTCGCATTAGTGTAGTGTCTGTGCAGTATATGCATTAGAACTATACAGTGGACGGGTCTCTAATGACCTTGTAGTTGACGGGACCTTAAACTCCAACAAACAAACAAACAAGCTGAATAATCGGGGATCGATTCTGGCTGGGAACCCATCGATTTAAACACGACTGCTTGCCGAAATTCTGTTTTAGGAACCTCTGGCGTCGGCAACTCTACACGACTAAGGCTATTTGCCGTCCTTGTCGGAGCAGGTTATTTTATGTGAAGGCCACATGTTGAATACTATACCGACAGATGGCGCTGTGAAGTAAGCTCTCCTTCACACTCTCTCTCTGCAGAAAAAGAATGTCACGTACTTGCAGGTTCGAACCTACCAAGTACTTCCGTGAATTTTTTCTCAGAGTTGTGGAGGAGGCTTAGTTTGGCATTCTGTCACTTGTCACTGCTCTTACCAGGGTTCGAACCACTGCTCGGCTACTGACGTGGCCGTTTAACCGATTGAGACTTCCCCCCCCTTGCCGAAGCCGTTGTCAGCTAGACGAAGGGGGGGTAGTTCATAAATGATAGAGATTAGCAAATTATACACCAAAAGTCAAATAAACATAGAATCGATTGAATTATCGATTGATTTTTTTTGCTTCGCAAAATTTCTACGTAGAAAATTATTTGCAGAATAAATGTTCTGAAAGTTTCTATATTTAATGATGTTCCTTTCCACGCCCATTTTTATTATTTGCGTAGTATCAAGCGGCGACAGTGTTTTATCACTGTCAAATTAGGTGACACATGAAAATGGGCCGCCAGTATCGAACCGCCTCCTTCGACTTAGTAGAAAATGCGTCATCGTCGAAACATTTTAAGAACGTAGACAGATTTTCTATGTATTTTAAAAAAAAAATAAAAGAAAAAAAAGATAGTACTAAATCATTCATCATTTAACTTTTAGGGACAATTGAGTTTACGATGGGTGGTGGCCCAAGTCGATTTCCTCTGCCTGGGGCCTGTGTGACGAATGACTGCAGAAGATGACAGTCACTACGGCCGCAGGCTGATTGGTAGTTTCAGAACTTAGCTGTCAACTCAAGACACTTGCAGCCATTCATCATCAATTTGCCATTTAGTACTTTCCATTAGTGACGTCATTTTCTTCTTGACGTCCAACAATTGCTGACGAGATTTGCAAGACCCTGGCAGATGTCAGTTTCTCAGTGCTCTGGAGGCTGTATCTTAGGCCTACTAGTTGCACTGAAAAGGATTTTCACCGCTTGCGATGGAAAAGGAAGTCAGTTGTAGGAACGGAATGAACTACCGAGAATTCTACCAATATACATATGTATTTTCCGGGTAGAAAGGGTCCTTTGACTTGTAGTGATGGCACATCACGCGGAAGCTCAGTGCTAATACTCATTCGGAATCAGTAAGAGGCATTGAGACTCCTATGTGAGAAAAGTGACCCATCACCACCCGTTTGACCCACCAGTCAACACTGTGCCACCATAGCATGCTACAAACTGAAGTTCATTATTGCTGGATTAATTTCATGTGTTGGGGAGTAAGCCAAGCAGCCATAACAGGACGAACCCTTGGTGTAGAGGACATAGGAGAGAGGAAATTTGCAGCACCCAACGTTCTTTACCAACCATCCATGTTGGTGCTAACGTGGGCTTGCGCTGCTTAACTTCAGTGATTTCACGGGAACTGATGTGTCCAACGCAAATTGGTTGCACATTGCGGGATCTATTCTTGTCTGCTTTAGAGTAGAAGGCAATATTTAACATGAATGGTTGGTAAGAACATGGGTGGTTGGCAGGGAATGTTGGGTGCTGCAAATTTTCACGTCTCCTACATCCCCTACACCTACCTCTTCCTCATCCGCGAACAGCCTCCTAAGGGTTCGGCCTGTTATGGCTGCTTGGCTTACTTCCCAACCTATTAGCATAACGCACCTAACTCAGTCTTATGTAGTGTCCTACAGTAGTCTTATGTAGTGTCCTAGTGCAGCCAAGTTGCGTTGGACACACCAGTTCCCGGAGATCACTGAAGTTAAACAGTGCAAGCCCACGTCAACACCAAGATGGGTGGTTCGTAAAGAACGTTGGGAACTGCAAATTAACCCTCTCCTTCTTCCCTTCACCTACCTCCTCATCTCCTGCAGGCAGCCTTGTAAGGGTTCAACCTGTTATGGCTGCCTGGCTTACTCCCCAAACCACGAAACTAATCCAATCCATAAGACTGAGTTCGGTTCGGGGGAGCGGCAAATTGTGTTGGACACGCCAGTTTTCGTCTGATCACTGAAGTTAAGCAACGCAACCCCAGTTAGTACTGACATGGGTGGCTGCTTGGGAAAACTGGGTACCGCTAGTATCCAAAAATCGTCGCATTAGTGTAGTGTCTGTGCAGTCTCTGCATCAGAACTACACAGTGGACGGGGCTCTAATGACCTTGTAGTTGAAGAACCCTAAAGTACCAACGAAAAAAATGCGGTTCGGGGTAGGTGAAGTCACCATTAAGCATGGAAATAACCCTGTTAACCGGGAGAAAAATACTCGTGCTCAGGTCTAGGAGGTCGCCTCCTGACGACAGTGGAGTAGGAGTACCCTCAACGACGTTAAATAAGCATAGGGATTGCAGCATTGGATTTGGCAGCCGGCTAAAGAAAAATTCTGCCATGTGTCTCAATGCAGCAAAAATGGGCATTCTACTCTTTCATAGGCACGGGAAAAGTAGTGATGATGCTGACTGCCGATGTGCAGTGGGAACTCACAAGGAATGGGGAAAGGAGGGTGGGTCTCACCCTGTGGGACATGATATCAAAATGGCTGCCTACTACGGTGTAGTTTTTTTAAATCGGTTTTTTTCAGTGTGATATGCGTGTGTTTTTAATGGTTACCCAGTTAGTACTTGTAGCAAACCTTCATCCCAAGATCCTGCTCCATACTTTGAACCCCTGTTTTGCCCCCTCTTGAATGGTTTTTTTTTTTGGTTGTTGTTTGCACCGTGGGTGTCATTTGATGCTCATAAACTTGAATCGCCTTCATTTTTGTATGTTCGTAAAAAAGAGAAGTTGGATGGGAAATTAAAGACCACTCATGTGGAAATATTATTTGGTAGAAATAGATAATAGTCTTCGGGCTAATAGCGTTGTACTTGGGGCTCTTTTCCCTGCAACCTCCTTTTGCCGACTCTGTCACCCTCATGTACCATTAGTCTCACATCCCTGTTGTGCCCCTTATACTGGCCCTATACTTTCCTCTCTGTAGACTGCAATTCAGAAGTTTTTCATGCACTAGATGGCGTAATGAAACTTATTATCCAAGCAATTCTTTTTCACCTCTCCTTTGCCGTCAATTTACCATCGTCGGTGGCGCCCTGGCACTACTGCGTCAGTGGTTCCAGGTTCGATACTGGATCGACGTGGATTGGCTTGCGTTGGACACCAGTTCTCGTCTCATCACTGAAGCTAAGCAACGCAACCCCAGCTAGTACTGACAAGGGTTGCCGCTTGGGAAAGCTGGGTACTGCTAATACCCGAAAATCGTCGCTTTAGTGTAGTGTCTGTGCAGTCTCTGCATACGAGCTATGCTATGGACCTCTAATGACCTGGTAGTTGAAGGGCCCTAAAACACCAACAAACAACAACAACCCCATCGTCACATTAGCATAGTGTCTGTGCGCAATCAATTTTTCTGTATTGTGAGCTTCAGTCCCTATGCCTTGAGGGTGACCTTTGGGCCTTCCTCTCCGTCTCTCCTGAAAGAAAGCCACCCACCTTAGTCAGGATCGAACCTACGTATTATGAGCGCCATAGTAAAGTATGCTACTCGAAGCCTGATCAACTGTCGTGGTTGATAGTTCGTCCTTACCTGCTAATCACGTTTGTGTGAAGCCTTTAAGTTCTGAGGGTCGGTGAGGGCTGCTGGGCTAAACTCATAGACCAGAACATGTTTGTCGGGCCTGATGGATTTCTGACTATTTTTCGTGTACTGTATTTGGGTTTGCTCTAAAGATAATTTACCGATCCTCCCATTCGGACTCTTACTGAAGTTTTTCCGTGTTGGAAAGGGTTTTCCTTATAGGCCTACAGTAGTTACTGGATTCAAATTCTTTTCGTTTTCCTCGGGAACCTGATGTTAGAGGCTCGTCCAAGGTCAGCGCCATCTGTCTCTCAGTTTATTGCATATTGAATTTTTGATCTCGTTGTGCAGGAGTTCGATCCTGCTCCTCAATTGTGTCATTCCCCGAGGAGTTGTTTAACAGGAATAATACGTCCTCTCTCACTTCTTGGAGCTCATTTGTTACATACTTGACTTGTGAGATCATGATGTGCAGGTTTGATCCCAGTCGGCGAGTTTTGTTCCTTTTCCGCAATTTGGGGACCCAACGCGAGCCTTTCTTTTCAGATTGGAAATAAAGCAACTGTGGTCCTATATGAGATTGAGATGTATTCCCATCGTCAGCATCATTACCTATACCTTTCCCCACCTACGGCAGGGTCAGGCTCCCACTTATCCTAACGGAACTAGAAACACAGGTAATCTATAGGACGGCATTTTCACGCAGCCGGCTACCGACCGAGTGCTGCGACCGTACAGTGCTGACATTTTATACGCTGCACGGAGAGGACCCTGAGGTTTTTCTCTCGGGCTCAAAATAATCCACTCGTGTCGGCTAGGATCGAGTCTGCAACCACGAAAGTGTAGGCGTAAGGGCATGTGGGCACGTTCTGAGAAGGGGGAGGAGGAGCTGGTTAGGTTCGTTACAGGGGTGCAGGCTATTGGATGCACCGGGGACAGAGAAAGACCTCAGCGGACGTGGGAGCAGGTTATACGCTGGTGAGAAGCTGGTGGGTGAAAGGCTGTAGTGGAGGGTCAGAAGCCATAGAGCCGGCCCTGCACCAGGCGGGATAAAGATATGATAATGTACTTGTAGGTCGGCAAATTTCCCAGGTGTTTAGGCGTTCGCACTCCTAGTGTCGGTAAATTACTTCCAAAAAAACACGGAGGCCAAAAATAGAGGATTCATTAAATAAACCAAACCAAAGCTATTTCTCTGTAGATGGCGCTGTTGCTCGAGTGCAGTTGCCACCCCTGCCAAGAGGGAACAGAAGGTCGACGGTAGATAATTATTTGGAGGATGAAAGATGACGATGATGATAGAAAATGGATGTCGAATGTTGCGAGCGTCTCTCTCTCTACTTTGCTGCACATCAAGCCAATTATTCAGTGGAGCGGAAGTTTTAGATTTCGTTGTTGCTAGCATTATGCGTTCGCATCCCCCACCCTCTATCTTCAATTTTTTTTTTGTCGAAGGGGGAAGAGTAGAGGAGTGGAAAGGGAAGTGTATGTGTACGATGAGATGAAGAAGGAGTAAGAGGAGGGAATTGGGGAAACGGGGAGGGGGGCCAAGAAGAGTAGGAGGAGGACTGCATAAGAAACGATAAGCGTTGTATTAAGTGGTCTTGCTGGTGACGTTGTGTTATTGTAGTTGTGCCACATGCACTCCGCCATCAACGGAGGGGATACAAAAAGGAGAACAAGGGGAACGGGACTGGACTTAAAGTGAATGGATTGAGGAGGGGGGGGGCTATAGTAGTTATCTATCGTTTAGACATGCCAAATTGTGATACTAGAGGGAGCTAGTGAATCACCACCAACAACCGTCTCTATCTTTTACTTCTGTTTTGGTGGCGTTTTGGCGGCCTCCACCGTCCGAAAATTGATCGACTAACGATTAACGTAGCCAACCGGAAGTGTTTGATAACCCTGAACCTGTAACATTTAACGGTTTGAGTTCCATTTTTTTTTCTTTTTTAGTTTATTTGTTTACCACTTTTTTCCTGTAAATTCTTGACGTGTGCTGACCGTTGTTTGTAAAGGTTTTGTTTGGCGATTGAAGGTTGTTAGCAAAATGGCGCTTCTTTTAACGTCGTTGCTTTTTCTCCTCCTCCCATTCCTTTCCTGGACATTTTTCTTCCATTTCCGTTCAGCGATATCACACACATACTATCGTATCATTCTGTGATGATGGGTTTTATTCAGTGTTGGTATCGCCTTTGAAACGAGGTGCACTGGTCGATCCTGACTTTGATACTTGGTTTTTCCTTTGGTCAGCCATTCTCTTGGTCATCCATTATTGCTGGCACTGTAGATCAGCGATTCTCAACCACTGTACCGCGAGATTCATGAAATGTGCCGCCACCGCGAATACCCATACATAAGTGACGTCAGACAGGTATTTCAATCAGTTCTACCTTCCTAGGAGGGACTGGCTGAACCAATGGGCATGAATTTTTTCAGTTCTGACTACTGGCTAAGAAAGCTATAATGTAGTATTTATTATACTAGTCACCCGCTTGATGTGTGCATAGGGCTAGGTTACAAGTAACTTCTAACGCTCTTCCCGCCTATGGCAGGGTCGGGTACCCATCTCGTCCCTCTCAGTGGACACACAGGCGATATATTGCACAGTGTTGTCTCACGCTTGCCGACCAAAGCTGCAACCCCTATGCTATGTATCGTCTTTCTACTGTTCGTTGAGACATCCCACCGAAGCCAGGAGGCGAGCTCCTACACCTGGAAATTTTGCTTCCTCTACCCGTTCCATAATAGAGAGGGTTCTTTCGCGTGCATTACATTCCGTCGTACACCACACGGGACCTCGGTTTTACTTCTCATCTGAAAGAAAGCACTCAGGACTTCTCTCTCGCCCGAAAAAGCCAACCTACCTCGGTCCATTATCGAACCAAAAACTACCGAAGTAGTTACCGGGCGTGCTACCCACCGCGCCACCGAGGCGAGGTTTTGCATAGGGTTAGGTTACAACTTATACATTTTCTTTGGCGTTTGTGTGCCCCGAAATGTGTCGTTGTCAGTGTGCCGCCAAATTTTTAAATTATTAAAAGTGTGCCGTGACGAAAGAAGGGGTTGAGAATCGCTGCTGCACATGAAGGGCCTGTGGTCAAGTTTTTCAAACCTTATACCTAGATTTCATCGATTATTCCTACCCCTTTTTATCCAGGTTATGATTTTATTCCGACTTAAGTAGACCACCTGAAAAGTATTCCAATCGACGCGTTGTTTTCTGCGTAGATAACCTTTGGGGGCATGATTTTTACTCCAATCTGTTTTGGAAGGGTACAAAGGAAAAAATGTAATCTAGACTGGGATCGAACCTATGCATCTCAGATGATGTCAATGGACTATAAATACAGTAGAAAACATGCTTTAAAAATTTTTATTATCCGGAATGTGTAGTATTTGATACTATTAAAGAAGGTTTTCCACTTCAGAAAAAATATAAAAGGCTTGATTACTGTTAAAAGGGTCCTTTGTTAACTTCCTTCCCCCTCCACTTGGGGGCTACTCCATTTGAGTCGTATCCGAATGAATTAATATAAACGTCATATCATTTGATCCGTTATATGAAATATGGCAGATGGCAATCGGTGTAAGAGTGATCTCAGCGGAAGTGTCTAGTCGAAGAGGAAGTCCGCCTTCAAAGAGCTATTGAAAGTGTAACTGGAATCGAGACCTGACCCCAGTGCACTTTGACATTCCTTGTGCGCTTCATTACACATGTACCCCTGTCTATTTCCGGTCGGGTAAAGTTGTCTGTCTACTGCTTCACTGATGGGTTAACTGGCTTAAAACATTGAATCATAGGCAGAAGGTGTGGCTCTTTCATAAAGTACGAGTACCTGACACTCAGTGCCGGATTTAGATTGTGAGAGGCCCTAGGCTATTTCAATTTTACAGCCCTTTTCGTCAGTTTTGAAGCCCGCTAAATGTTGAGGCTCTAGGCTTCAGCCTACTTAGCCTAATGGTAAATCCGGCACTGCTGACACTGTTTCACGTGATCTGTTGTCTCATGGAACTTTCTTGCCTATGACGTCAGTTACAGTTACCGATGGTTGAAGTGGAGAATTAGCATTTTAAAGTAGCAAATAGAGATCATCATAATAATACCCTATCCCGCCTGTGGCAGGGTCGGGTCTGCAGGATCTAGCCCGCCAGGTCCCCGTCCACCCCACACACACTATGAGACGATAAACTAGATATGATTCACCTTCGGGTCACTTAAAATTGCACGGTGGGTCACAGGTTCGCCACCACTGGCCTAGGGCTTATTGAAGCTCAATAAAGTTGCACTGATTAAAATTAAAAAATATACTATAAATAATGATTATTATTATATTATTAATATTAACTACTTTTTACTATGCAATAAGTGCCCATTGTTAATCAAAAAGTATTAAAATATAATAATTCGATTTTTTTGTGAGCCCTTAACATTTGGGGGCCCAGCGCTAAATCTCTATTACTCCCTATGTAGATCCGCCCTTGGCTGCGGTGCACGGATGGGGTGTCAAGAGCTGATAGAATTAGGAAGGAGTTTATTAGATGTAGCCTGTGGATGGGGGACGTCGCAGGAAAAATGAGGGACAGTAGATTGAGGTAGTATGGGCACATAATGCGAAGAGGGGAGGAGGAGCTCATTAGGTCTATTACTGGAATACAAGTGGTTGGGAGAAACCGGGGCTAAAAGAGACCAAAACAGACGTGGGAGCAGGTTGTCCGTAAGGATATGGTAGTGTGTGGGGTGGACGGGTTTGTTGTTGTTTGTTGGAGTTTAAGGTCCCGTCAACTCAAGGTCATTAGAGACCCGTCCACTGTATAGTTCTAATGCATATACTGCAGAGACACTACACTAATGCGCGGGAGCGGCGAGTTGCGTTGGACACACCAGTTCTCGTCTGATCACTGAAGTTAAGCAATGCAA
The DNA here is from genome assembly GCA_013389805.1 of Trigoniulus corallinus. Taxonomy (NCBI): domain Eukaryota; kingdom Metazoa; phylum Arthropoda; class Diplopoda; order Spirobolida; family Trigoniulidae; genus Trigoniulus; species Trigoniulus corallinus. The sequence continues at coordinate 13,495,186 of JAAFCE010001036.1, forward strand.
GCCCAGTTAGTACTGACATGGGTGGTCGCTCGGGAAAGCTGGGTACTGCTAATACCCAATAATCGTCGCATTAGTGTAGTGTCTGTGCAGTCTATGCATTAGAACTATGCAGTGGACGGGTCTCTAATGACCTTGTAGTTGACGGGACCTTAAACTCCAACAAAAAACAAAAAAATACACTAATGCGACGATTATTGGGTATTAGCAGTACCCAGCTTTCCC
>JAAFCE010001036.1:13495507-13552264 GCA_013389805.1 Trigoniulus corallinus
ACCCATGTCAGTACTAACTGGGCTTGCGTTGCTTAACTTCAGTGATCAGACGAGAACTGGTGTGTCCAACGCAACTCGCCGCTCCCAGGGGTGGACGGGGACCTGGTGGGAAATAGAAGAGAGTGGAGGGCAAGAACCCACAGACCTGACCCTGCCACAGGCGCGATAAGGGTATGATGATGATGATCCATGATGATCCCTGCCGTTCGTGACATCCAGAAATAGGAAGACTGACGTTAGGATGAACAAGAGATTTGTTACCCAATGTGATGCCAGCCTTCCGGGTTCTTGGCGCAGATGTCCATCCCTGTCACGTTCGGTTATTTATAAAGGGGCCCTTTTTACGCGCAATTCTATTCCTGGTAAATTACTCATTAGACGTTTAATTAGTCGTGTTGTCACGTTATTAAATTACATAATTAATTGTGTCATAAGTTCATGAAATAACAGCTGCTATCCTTCTCTATATAGACGTCAGCCTTGAACTTTGAACCTCGACTGGTTTTTAATTCTCAGTTTGAAAATTAGATGTCACTTATCGCGGTGGATACGTGTCACTCGTCCTAAATTCGCCACTTTTGTTGGGAAGTAAGGCCCAGCGCATGAGACGCAGTCTCCGCAGGTTACGCAAGGTGACTCAGTATAAATTTCTGTAACTTCCATGATAGTATGTAGTTGCACATGTTAAATCGCAGGGTAACGTGACTCAGTGCCTGCGCCACGTGACCCTGTGGAGCGCAGTGTCAATGCCGCAGTTTCCTGCGTGAAGTTGGCGTGACAATAACAAAAAGCGGTGCGAAGCACAGAAGTTCTCTTGTTATTTGATGCAAGTATGGTGAAAAACTGCGATTCAATGTGCGGTGATTGTCTGCTAGCAGAATTTCGCAGGGGCTGCTACACCCTGCGTCACCCGGCGTCTCATTTTGGGCCTTGCCTAAATCTGAGGCTCAGTGCGCAGAAAACCCTTTTGCGATGGAGCGGCCAAGTTGCGTTGGACACACCAGTTCTCGTGAGATCATTGAAGTTAAGCAACGCAAACCCGCGTTAGTACCAACATAGGTGGTTGGTAAAGAACGTTGGGTACTGCAGTTAGTGGGCGCTATTAACCGCTTTGTAACATGACGTCATTGCAGCTCTTGAAACTTCAGTATCATTTATAAAGTTCCTGTCTTTAGTAGCTTCTTTTTTTGTTTTTAATTTCGTATTGTTACTTTCTGTATTTCCGGTAAGAAGGTGATCACAATTCTGACGACAGCAATTCGGGCGACGCCGGAGATGACGACAATCAAGCCCGATTAAGGTTAAAACGGAAGTTGCAGAGGAATCGGACGTCATTCACGAACGAACAAATCGAATCATTAGAAAAGGGTAAGTCATAGTTTAATGTAGTTTATGATGGTTAATGAAGAATTGGTAAAAAGTGTGATGCTTACTTTTCTACGTAGAATTCGAGAGGACGCACTACCCAGATGTTTTCGCTAGAGAACGACTAGCGGCCAAAATAGGACTTCCGGAAGCGAGGATACAGGTCAGGAACCACTAATTTCTTATTGGGAAATAAAAACTTTTGACATCAGGAGTCAATTTCTGTTGTACTTCTGTTGTAAATTCATGTTTCTGGGTTCGAATCCCATCCTACATTGCGTTGATCTCATATTGACCTTTGAATTAGTCATTGGCGGAGGAGGACAACTTTTTTTTTGACTGAGAGGATTCTACAGCCCTCATAGCCAACGCTGGTGTACTTTTTGCATCGCAGAACCCTTTCTACGCAGATAAGAAGGGTTAATTAGAAAATTGTCCTAGTTGATCATTCGGTCCTAGCTTCAAATGACATTGTCAAATCTAGCGAATGGAATGGGAGGGGGTCACAAGCCCCAGGGAAATCTCCAAGCAGGATGATTGGAGTCAGGGTTCTGATGATTGGTTGAGAATTCAATAGAGCATGCAACAGCATGGAAAGTGACCGGTGATTCTGTGGTGTGGGTGGCCATCACCGTCAGGGCAGACTGCATCGCGGGTTAGGCCAAAGGATCTAGAGACTGGTGGCCTAACCCACGATAGTCTGCCCACACCACAGTGGTGACCCGGACGTGATCGTTTGGTTTTTGGGAAGGAGAGAGTGTGGGACAGAGAACCCACAATTCAATGCCTCTGAGGGGTCCGAATCTGTAATTGGCCTATCCCAGATATGGTTTCTGACTATAATCATGTTTTGAACAGTTAAGAGACTGATGTTTTGTTTTGTTTTAGGTATGGTTTTCCAACAGGAGAGCAAAATGGCGGCGAGAAGAGAAATTACGGAATCAGCGTCGCGCGGCGGAACAAGCTGCCACGGTGTCCACTACAGCGTCCAGTCGGTTGCCTATCAACAGTTCATTTGCCAATATGTATCCAGCAATCCCACAACCCATCGCATCGATGACAGATTCTTACAAGTAAGCTTGCAGGACGTCAGTGTTCCTAGTTTACATTGGCTTGCGACCGACCTCTCCCCAGAATATACCCATGGGCAGTTGGCAATCATTTATAAATTGCGCATGCGTTGTTCTAGTGTGACGTCGGACTTTCAGTTAAAAGAATATAAGACGAATCCGAAACTCCTTGGGGCAGCTGTTGCCTAGGAGCGGACGAGATACGAGGTAGCCTAGAACCTTGCCCATATTCCGACTGTCTTTCAAAATATCGTTTGCGTGACTAGTTCTGGCATTCTGGCCTTGCCATTTACTGAGGAGTTGTTGACCAGGAAGGCTGGATCAACATTAAATCACTAATACTGACTGATAAACCTGTTTTACGCCTATAGCAAGGATCAGTAACCTTGAATTTCAGATATCCAGGGTAAATCCCCATGCCATAAGTGAGCAGAAATAGAATGGGAATTTCGGACGATAGGTTGGACCTTGGTTCTAATTGGGGTGTTTTGAGTTCGTTATTGGAGTTTCGATCCTGGCCTAAGCGGATGATAGGTAAAGATACACTAGCTATTTCTTCCACCCTTGGTGGGGGAACAAAGCAAAGGTCCTTTTCTACATAACTACATGGTGTACAATAGTAAAATCCCTAGGTAATGGAGCTCTCTCCCGGGCGTCGGTAAATTACCTCCATAAGGAGATAAGCTGACTAATTCAACTTGAATTTCAGCTTCCTTTCTAAATGCACGAGACTAGGGCACTGCCATCTCAATTGTCCATAAGGCCGTTTCAAATACATGTTATGACGTCATGTGTACGTTCCCAACCCTAGCACATATACATATCATTCAGGGCCATTCATAAAAGTTGCACTAAGCAGACATTTCTTTTTTGAATTTATTCTCTAATTAGTTCCATTCCACCTGTTCCAAGTTTTAGCATGGCTAACAACATGGCACAGACAGCGTGTCTTCAACAACGGGACGCCTCTTCGTATTCCTGTATGTTACCAGGAGCGGCCGCAAGGGCCTACGATCATTTGTCATTGGCCGGCTACTCCAGACCGACGTGTAATCCAGCTCCAAGTCATATGATGCAACCGATGAACGGACAGTTTTCAGCGATGGCTAATACAGGCGGAGCATCTACAGGTCAGTAGTCTGCTTTAATAGCCCACTATTAGAATGCCTCAGTTTTGGGGTGGAGGGAGCGGCAAATTGCGTTGGACACACCAGTTCTCGTCTGGTCACTGATGTTAAGCAACGCAACCCCAGTTAGTACTGACATGGGTGGCCGCTTGGGAAAACTGGGTACCGCTAGTATCCAAAAATCGTCGCATTAGTGTAGTGTATATACAGCCTCTGCATCAGAACTACACAGTGGACGGGGCTCTAATAACCTTGTAGTTGAAGGGCCCTAAAACACCAATAAACAAACAACAAAGCCTCAATTTTGGGTGATTGAAGGTTCGCTTCTCGTTGCATGTAATGAGTGCGATAAAGCTTGAATCCCGTGGAACCTGTTCTACGCGGAAATGTACTGCGTAGATCGGCATGTAGAATTTATTCGTTGATGATTGTGAATAACATTCACTGCTGGCAAACTGATGTTAACCCTCAAGAGTGCTGTCTCTTGGCGAAAAAATGCTTCGATAGGGTTTCATGCACAGGCAACACAAATACACCCAATATTTTGTTGGTCAAAACTTGGTCAAAACTTTGTTCAACATATCCTTAATAAACAAGCATTTGCGTTTTCTTTAGTCGTGTTACCAACATGTTTGTTTGTTTTCTAGCGGCAATCTTGCAAACGGTTAATGTTTGTTGAGTGTAAACTAGTTGTTGGTCATACATTTCTATAACTCCTCCACATTCACTACAAACATTTGTGGTTTGATTACTTAAATTATAAGAATGCTTTTGATTTTGGGAGTGTCAATCAGGTTTTACACCGCTTGTGTTCGTCGATGGTTGTTTTGTGTATAAGTAGGTGTTGCGAACATGTTGCTCAACTTAAGCTCATAATGTGTGTTTGCTCTATACAGTTTCCAAATCAAGTTTTTATAATTATTAGTGTGAATAGCTTTTCAAGTGAGGGAACAATAATGTTTGTTAAGTGTTGTCGAACAGTTGATGTTTGCTGTGTGTTCATGTGCAGCAACTAAATGTGGACACTGTTTGTCTTCTGTTTCCAAACAGATTTTATTCCTTGACAAGGCCCATATATTCCCAGTGGTAACTAATGGCTCCTTTAATTCGAAAAAAATTGTTCACTAACAAATATCTGAGAACACTTGACAAACACTACTTTGGTTTTCTTTCTGTCAAGTGTGTTTACTAAATGTTTGCTTACAATTTGCTTTGGAAATGAATGACTAATGTTAGACATTTGTTGACATTTCAGGGTTGATATCACCTGGAGTTTCAGTACCAGTGCAGGTTCCGGGACAGACAGTGGACATGTCATCGCAATATTGGCCACGGATTCAGTGACACTGTTCATCATAATCATTTGTGAAATTCATATTTTGGACAAACAAACATTTTGAAAAACAAAAAGAAACAAACCAATGGACACTTATTTCTTGTATTATAAAATTCGGTAAAAAAAAATATGTTTAGTGGTCAGAGTTTCACTTGACCATCGAAACAAAACGTGTCAGAAATGGCGTTTTCATACTCTCGTACAATTTAGAGCATTTGTATGGACACTTGATTTTTTTTCGTATTTCTTTTAAAAATCTCACATTCTCAAAATATTTGTGGAATTACTGCTAAAATAGATTATGCCGTTTGAAGGCGACATCCATGGTCAGATTTTGTCACATTTTTTCTGATCAACTGTGTTTATTTGTTATGCATCTTGGGCAGCTATCAATCGTCAGCTAAACAATAATCTTACAACCCTAAGAAAGTAGTGTGTGCGTTTTATTCGTTAACTTCAGCACCTGGACCACGAAATGACGTCACCCCATGTTTCAAACGATTGTTAATAAATTCTGCATTTCCGGTTTGATGGATGACTTCATAAGGTGAGGGTCTTATCTAATAAATGACTACGCCATTTTTGGGAGGGTCCGAATTAAATTAACGAAAAACGTTTCATGAGCCGTTCAAACAGCGAAGATTATTTCGGATTGGTGCCTTACACACGAGCAAACAAATGTTTATCGCAACAAGGACATATTCGCCATTAACCTTACGAATGACACAAACAATGTTCAGAGCACAAACTAACGCAGATAACTGGGTCCCAAAATCAAACTCTTTTATTCCTTCCACAAAACAATACAAATATTACATGATCAGGAAAAGCGAACATCAACGATCTTTGTTCTGCAAAGAACTGACGGTGGAAAGAAAACGGGAGCAGCTTATAGCGCTGGACACACCAGTTCTCGTCTGATTACTGAAGTTAAGCAACGCAACCCCGACTAGTACTAACATGGGTGGCCTCTCCGGAAAACTGGATGCTGCTAATACCCAATAATCGTCGCATTAGTGTAGTGTCTGTGCAGTCCCTGCACTAGGGCTATGCAGTGGACGGGCTCTAATGACCATGTCGTTGACGGGCCCTAAAACACCAAGAAAAAAAATGAGAGAGCACTTTCATCGACGTTCGAAGATGTTCATTTATGTTTGCTGTACCACTGTTTGATGATGCATTTACAGAACCGTTCACGGTTGTTCGTTAGGTTGGAACTGTAAGAACGCAACCCGATCATTTAAAATGACCCATTGCGAGCCAGAATGTGATGATCGCAGATGCTCATCGGGCATGGGCGCTTTTATTTTGTTCATGGAGCATAAAATGTACGTCAAATTCGTTCAGCATCAGTAGCCACCATAGCTTCAGATGGGGGGGTCTTAGGTATGGTTTAGAAAGTTGTGGCCCGCTCTTATATTCTCATTTAACCGTTAAATAGTCAAGAGATAATTACTGTGAGCAGACATGGATCGGCCTATTTCTTTCGTGGGGCACGTTCTTCACCGACGTGAGGCTTGTGGTGGGTCTCGAGCTACAGGAAAGCCCCAAGTGCATTTTCATCGCATTCGAAGGTCATCCTATTTCCCATCTTTAGGAGTTAATCCCCTGCAGGGCCCGCACTACGGGGGTGTAACCCGGGCATTAGTCCGGGGCGCCATTTTGGCTGTGTGAGAAAAACTGCTGCTTGAACTTGCATTATATTCTTACGGGGCGGCAATTTGTCTTTTTGTCCAGGGCGACGTAAACGCTAGAGCGGACCCTGTCATCCGTAAATTGCTCCACAGGTATGCAACTTCTTAATATTACATCTGCACATTTGAGGGGGATGAAGATGTTACATCGAAAAACGCAACCAATACACTCATTTGTTTGCCGCGTAGGAAGGGTACACACGTTTTAATACATTCCTGTATATGTCGCTTAAGGAGCGGTACTCCTAATAAATAAAAATTAGGGTTTTCAATGAGGATGGTGCCTGGATTGTGGTTACGGCAACCACGTAAGTTGACAAGTCAGGGATTACTAAAGCGGGTGATATTTTTATTTTGTAATATTTTTCTAAATATTGAAAGGGAAGTTTTACAGGACAGTGGTTAGGCCAGCTATGCTATATAGACCAGAGTGCTGGGCAGTGAGCAGATAGAATTAGGAATGCATATATTAGTGGTAGCCTGGGGGTGGTGGACATCGCCGAAAAGATGAGGGAGAATAGGCTGAGGTGGTATGGGCATGTTATGAGAAGAGGGGAGGAGGAGCTCGTTAGGTGCATTCCAGGAATGCAGATGGTCGGCAGCATCCAGGGTAGAGGGAGACCGAAGCGAGCGTGGGAGCAGGTTGTCCGGGAGGACATGGCGGCGTATGGGGGGACGGGGACCTGGGGGGAGACAGACGGGAGTGGAGGGCTAGAACCCGCAGACCTGACCCCGCCACAGGCGGGATAAGGGTATGATGGTGATGATGAATATTTTTCTGAATACGCCAAATATCTGTCGATATCTGGATTTGGTTTGTTTTTTCTACATATTAAAATATTACCGTGTCATTCAACCTACGTTCGAAAATAATTGTCGTAATCAACTCGCAATTTGTGGATGACCCTCCGGGAAAAGTTGTGTTGCGTCACGATTTGCCGTTACTTTTTGCATCAGCTGTGTTCGATTTCGGCGAGTTCTTTTTTGCAAATGGCGACTGTTGTTGTCTGTTTAGCATTTTCAGTGTACACATTTTGTTTTATGTCATTTATTGATTATAACACATTTCAAAATACTACGGGCTCAACAATATAACTCATAAAAAATAAGGCGATATGATCCATTTCAAGGTAAGAATTTCCAGAGTAGTACAATAGTGACGTGCTTCAACCAACAGTGGACTTGTTAGTATGTTACGCCAACGGGTTGGGGATTCGGCCAAGCAGCCATAACGGGCCGAACCTTGTGGACGCTGCTCGCGGGTAAGAGGGAAGTAGGAGTGGGGCAGGGCCGGCCTTCTTTATAAAGGGGCCCGGGTGCAAAAATCCTTTTGGGGCCCCAAAATATTTTTCCAAATTTAAAAATAAAAGGATTCGGAGTAAATGGACTCCTCTTAGATGCCCTCCTATCTCATTCTGAGATCCTTCCTAATTTTGGAAGGTGTTACATTTCTGGATGATGCCATGTGTCCCAATATGTCGCCATCGCATTTATGAGTTGGTCTGAAAGCTTATGTGGACGTCCACACCTTGGAACATTTTCAGTTGGATTTGTGTCATTATATTTTTTATTACCCTTCTGATTATTAAAGGCTCTTAACCTCTAATTCTGGGTTGTCCAACCTGTGGCTCATGGTGCATCATTTCTAATTATGCATTATAGCCTACCTGCTATGTAACACCTAACGTTATCTTCACCCGTTTTGGTTCTGACAGCCTGTGGCTGGCAATCAGTTCATGGAGTAGCCGAGTGACCCACAACACCAGAAAAGTTGTACAACCCTGGTGTAGTTCAATGGCAGGGTTGTTAGGTTACGTTTAGGTTATGTTGCATTGGCAGGGTCGAATGAGCGACGTTGCCCCTACAATGACGTATTAAACTTTTAATATTAGCAATGATCTGGGCCCTGATGGGTACTGATGATGGGGCCCCCCTCAATCGTGGGGCCCGGGTGCAATGCACCCTCTACACCCCCCGGATGGCCGGCCCTAAATGGAGGTATCGGACAAGGGAAATTAGCAGCACCCAACGTTCAACCAACCATCCATGTAGGTACTAACTTGGGTTTCGTTGCTTAACTTCAGTGATCTGACGAGAACTGGTGTGCCCAACGCAACTCTGCCGCCCAACCCTGCCATAGGCGGGGAAAGGGTTGGGAGTTGCTTTTGCTCCTCCTGCTACGTAGGACATACAGTAGGTTGACCTATATTAGAGAATTTTCTGGCTGCGGTTCTACCCGACGTACGCTACGTAATGCAGACGAATTGTCAACTGCGCAATCTCAGACCCTGCATGCGTCTGCACTGCGTAGCGTACGTCGAATAGAACCGCAGCCAGAAAACTCTAATGACCCAGTGTGCTTGCGTACGGGAGCGGCGAGTTGCGTTGGACACACCAGTTCTCGTCTGATCACTGAAGTTAAGCAACGCAAGCCCAATTAGTACTGACATGGGTGGTCGCTCGGGAAAGCTGTGTACTGCTAATACCCAATAATCGTTGCATTAGTGTAGTGTCTGTGCAGACTATGCATTAGAACTATGCAGTGGACGGGTCTCTAATGACCTTGTAGTTGACGGGACCTTAAACTCCAACAAACAACAAAAGCTTGCGTACGAACTCATCTGCAGCTGCTTTTAAGAACGATCTCTAAAGAGAGTCATTTTATATAACATAGGAAACATTCACTATCATAACTTCCAATCCCCTTTCTTACTTATGGCAAGATCGGGTACCCATTAGTCCCGTAGGACCCAACCCGCAAACACACGGGTACGGTCGACCTAATGCTGCAATCCCTTGCTTATTTAACATTGAACTATTCTTTTCGTTCATTGATGCCAAGGCCAGAATTAATCTTCCAACCAGGTACTCCCGAAGTCAAGTGCGCTAACTACCTAGTCACCGTGGCAGATGTGCACCTCATGAGTACAGGACCACGAATTTTCACTGTCTGGCACAAAACCATCAGCCTTTGTCACGAACAATTAGTTCAGCCGTGAGACTACTTAGGATGGTTGAAGATAGTAAAAACGAATAATCTACAACATACGACTTGTTCATTTTTGATTGGCGGGTCAGATTAAGAATTTTGCGATGGCCGGTGTGCCTCAACACAATTCATGGTACTTTTTTTTAAAAAAAAATTACACAAATGGTAAACATTGCAGTGGTTTCATAAATCACATTTATTGAAAATTTTTTTATTGTTCTTGCTCGACGGTTCAACACTTTCATGAAATCCCTCCGCGGGCTGGATAAACTCCACTGGCGGGCCGTATGTTGGAGATCCCTGATCTATAATACGAGGGACTGACCTTCATAATTCAGTTGGAAAATTTAGTTGTTGTCTTTGAATTCACGGTATACTGGTTCGCCCCTGCCTGTGGGGTAGGCCGGCATCCCCCACAGACAACCCGTCTAATATTTCTGAGGGTTCCAGACGCCTGGCTGGGGTTCCCCCAGTCATAGCAGTCCCATCAAGGGCGAGAGTTCCTATTTAGGAAGAGAGGAACAAGCACCTAATCACATTCCAGTCGCCACAAGGGAGGTCAAAGTTATATTTCTGTATGGTTGTTGTTTGTTTTCTCATGTTTTGGGGCCCATCAACTACAAGGTCATTAGATCCCCGTCCACTCAGTTAGTACTAATGCAGAGATTGCACAGACACTACACTAAAGAGACAAGGTTTGGGTATTACCGGTACCTAGTTTTGCCAAGCGGCCACCCCTCTCAGTACTAGCTGGGGTTGCGTTGCTTAACGGCGGTGATCAGAGGAGAACTGGTGTGTAAACGCAATTTGCCACTCCCTTCTTTATGCTCAGAGGGTAAGATAGAGCAGAGGTTCGCGACTGCTGGGTACTCCGGAGTGAAAATTTTCAACAAGAATGTGGCCATAGGTTACTGTAAAATCTCACCTAGAGTCCACGGACTATACGCGTAACAGGTTCCGTTAGTGCAGACTAGTCCGCAGGCTATATATGAAACGTACCCATCGCTAATGCGGACTATACATGGGTACGGACTATATTTGAGGTGCGGACTCTACGTGAGATTTCACGGTATTTATAGGGAGATTTAGCAATGCGTTTTTTGAAACGTATGTCACAGTTAGCAGACGAAAATGGAAACGCGCAGGCGCAAACACCAACTTGAGATACGGAGCATGTACGCTTAGACGTACGATTTGCCTGACCTACAGAGGACCGTACGATTCAACGTAGCATTTGAAACAATACTTTTCACGCTTCCTTTTGCAAATCACTAGGTGGCGCTCACAGCCTAATCATAAGTGGGTGCGACATCATTGTGAAAAAACTCATTTTTAAACATTTATCGTACGTTGGTCACGTGGTGTTCTGACATTAGAGAGTTTTCTGGCTGCAGTTCTATCCGACGTACGTGACACAATGCAGACGAATTGTCAACTGCACAAACTCAGATACGGCGTGAGTCTGCGCAGTTCCCGATTCGTCTGCATTGTGTAACGTACATCGGATAGAACCGCAGCAAGAAAACTCTTTAATGATGCGTGCATACGTTTTACCTAGCACTAAAGAGAGGGCAGCGGCAGGCAAGGCACGTTCATGGAAAGTCAAGAGAGTGATTAGGTGGTGGAAATTACCCACCAAAACAAAGGAATACACACAGGAGGTACACCGGCAGATAGACTGGGTTTAGGAAGGGACAGCTGATGCTATGTGGTTCAGAGTCACCAGAAAACTTAGAAAATGTGGCGAAGCCATTTCAGGCCAGGCTGGTGTAGGAGGTACATTTCAGGGCCGGCAGACATGGTAGTAGAATGATGAGGTAGAAGCAGCCATCAAGCAAACGAAGAGTGCTTTCCACAGGTGGATGGAGATTGGGGACCAGGAACCTAAAATACAATATAGGCAGGCGAAGACCACAGGTAGGAGGGTCATTGCCTTGGCTAAACACCAAAAGTGTGAGGCCCTCTATGACCAGATAGAGCAGTGTTTTTCAACCAGGGTTCCGTGAGGTCCGCCCAAGGGTTCCGCCAATGGCAAGGTAAAATATGAAAATTACAATGAAAACACAAGAAACGAGATCAACTTTTGTCTGTGGAAGATGAACTTCGGGTGTCTCTCTCAAACATTAGGCCACGAATTCAACTGCTTATGCTGACACACAAACACACACCTGTATCAATTAATGTTTTTTTTCTGCCACTGTATGGGGTCCAGTGATGGAAATGTCCCAAAGAGTTCTGCGAGAAGTCTAAATGCTCCAAAGGGTTCCGTTCCAATAGAAAGGTGGTTGAAAAACACAGAGATAGAGACAACGGAAGGTGAGAGAGGTTTTTAAACTGGACAAGGCTAAAGATGAAGCAGCTAAAGATATACCCCGATCCATATAAATTAAGGATAGCTAAAGTAGGGTCCTGTTTCTCCCTCCTGAGGTAAAGATGAGATGGGAAGAGTATTCCCACAACCTCTTAAATGCTGCAAGGGAAGAGGACGACATTGACACCCATCCTACTTCTGGGATGGTGGGCAGGTTACCGGAGGAGAAAGTAGTCAGGCCTCTTAAGAAGATGAAAGGTCGAAAAGCTGTAGGCCCAGAGTCCCCATTGAAGTGTTGTGAAGCCTAGGCATCACAGGAATCAGGTGGTTAGGGAAACTTTTCAATACGATAGCTGGAGGAGATAGAACGCCTTCTGTATGGCGTGAGAGTTGATAGTACCACTCTTCAAAGTCAAAGGTGATGTCCAAGATTGTGGTAACCACAGAGGTATTAATTAGGCGAATGAGCCATTCCATAAAGCTCTGGGAGAGAGTAATGGAATGTCGCCTCCGTTGTCCGTAAGGATATGGTAGCGTGTGGGGTGGACGGGGACCTAGTGGGAGATCAGATAGGCGGGGATGGAAGGCGAGAACCCGCAGACCCAACCCTGATATTTCACTAGCAATCATGAGCATATAAAAAGCAATATTGATACGCCATGGATTTTGTCGTAATATCCATGGTCGTGTTCTCATTGATTTTGAACTTCGCGATCATGCAAAGGCATAGCCAAAATTTGGTTTGGTGGTTAACCCTTAAACCCCCCGCGCTCAGTGCCCAGTGCCCAGTAAGCCCTTGAAAATGCTCGTTTGGACTTATTTTGAAGTACAAGCAACGCCAGTTCAGTTCCCCAAAACCCTTAGGATCTTTGAAGAATTGAAATGACCGAGCTGATTCTCTTCCTCTCCCCCTTAAAGCATTTATTATTATTGTCACTAGATGGCGATACCGGTCCTACCAATCACTTACCCTTCAACCGCGATCTAGGTTTCTTTTCTCACTTTCCTAATCAGGCAGCCTTTCATTTTAGATCGAGTAGCTGCCCAATTGGACATAAAAGACCATTGATCTTTTTCCCGAAAAAAAGCAAGCAGCAGACCGAAAAGTGTCTTAAGTCCTTTTTAGGATTGTTGTCCATTCCGACAACAATCCCAGACAAAAAAAAATCGCCACAGGTTTCCCATGCAAAGGGCTTCTTCGACTCCATAGGCCTCTTGCTCTGCGTCTCTTACTTCTCTCTAACTTAAGATTTCTGTGATGTGATGAAGCAGAAAAGCAGATGGTGCCTCCTAAGGTGCCGCTTGCCATAAGCCTTGAAAAATATTCACCTTGCTCATCAAAAGACCTATTTGGTTGTTCTCCAATCTTGCAGCATCTTCTTCCACTCGACTTGATCTATTTAATCATATGTAGATTCCGGAAGGAGGTAAAAAGAGAGGAGGGAGAGGAAATAGGTAAGGTCCTACAAATTGGAGGTAGATAAAGGGGACCCTCTGAAGTCAAATCATAACAGACCCCTCTCATTCATTTCCTTTCCTCTTTTGGCCCCTATTTTTCTTGCCTCTCTTTCTGCCCTGCGACACTCTAGTAGCTACCTTTTCAGAAAGATTTTTTGTTGTATTATCCAAAAAAACACGGCTACATCCACACCTGAGTGATTCTATTGGATAAAACTCTTTAGGGGGTCCTTCTGTTTCTCCTCCTTGTTTTACGGACTGAGGAAAGTGTAGGGGGTGGGAGTGGATGGGGAAGAGGGATCTAACAATCGTAGCTTGCCAACACAATCAACTCAACACACATGACCTGACTCTTGCTTAAATAATAAGACGGTAGTTAGTTCTTTGAGGGGAGAAACGTCAAAAGGCACCGCCCCTAAGAGAAAGGACCTTGGTGCTACCTGAGATTGCAAACAAATTCGTGCGCCTGTCACCAATACAAGGACAGAACCCTACATGGGAGAATGGTAGATCATTTCGGACACCTTTCTCTATCTCTCTGGGTTCCCTTGAAAAATTAGGGTAGAATATTATGTTCTCTTTATGGTCCTTACCTTTTTTCCCCTCCACTGTCTCTATACCAACCCCTCCTTCTCTAACCCCCTGTCGAGAGAAATGGAAAACGGAGATCTGAAGCCACACGTCTGTACTTTTTCCTCTCTCCTTTGAAGAAATGCCCTTTCTTGGAGATCGAGGAGAGTCTAGAAAGAATAGTGTCCTTTTTTGTAGCTGTTGTTGTATATGCAGAAAAGTGTCCCATCTACAAGAAGAAGAAATAAAATTCTATAAATCTATTGGAGTACTTAGCTTGACCAACAGCCGTTAAGTGGCAGTAGTCCATTGAAGAAAGAAAGGACCTAAAGAAAACAAGTTCAGAGGCGACTGTCAGGGTTTGAGCATCATATGAGTCTTATTCACAGATAGATTCAGACTTTTATTTTGGTTTTGCACCCCTTCTTCCTTCCATCACCCTGCCAATATTTGTCCCGCTGTGTGTTGCAGAGTTTGTAGGCCATCTCTCTCCCACCACGCCACCCACCTGCTCGCTCTCTATTTCTTTAGGCTGCCCTTTCCTAATGCCTAGGTTTTTGTCCTAATCCCCATGGGACTTGTAGAGATCTGAGACTCCGTTGCCGACGACACAAGATAACACTGTTTCGATAGCTCTGCTGTTGATGTTACACACGAAGAAGCATTCATGCTGAAATTTTAATGGACTTCGGGTGGATGTTGAATGCCCAGAAATAGAGTGGGGGGACTAGTGGGTCTGCGCTTACCTCACCTCGATAACTTAATTGATGAAACGCACTTGCCGCTGGGGCTACTCAAAGTACATAGGTTCGTTCCTGAGGATTTTGGTGGAAGTTTTAAGGTTACCTTCGTGTTATGGTGTTTCATGTGGACGCTCCAAGTCCGTGGGCGCAGGCTCGTTCGTGGTTGCCTTTGGACGAGAGAGTGGGGGGGGGGTCCCTAAAGCGCGATTTCCCTTTCGGATGGGAAATGAAGGTCTCCTGTGCGCCTTTCAGCGCATAGGAAATTTCCTCCAAAATTGCTCCTTCTGACAGACGGTAGGTAAAATGATGAATGTTCTTTGTCCCGTCCACAAACCCTGTCCACCTCGGATCAGGACATGTTGGTTTTAAAAGCAGGGGTGCTCTATAGTGTTGCGATCAACCAAGGAGTGGCTTATTGCGTTCGACACACCAGTTCTCGTCTGATCACTGAAGTTAAGCAACGAAACCCCAGTTAGTACTAACATCGGTGGCTGCTTGGGAAAGCTGGGTACCGCTAATAAACAAAAATCGTCGCACTAGTGTTGTGTCTGTGTAGTCTCTGCATCAGAACTATGCAGTGGACGGGGATCTAATGACCTTGTAGTTGAAGGGTCCTACAACACCATCAATTGGAGCGTTGTTGTAGTTCTTACCCTCAACTTCAAGGGGTTGTCCTGCCTCGGATTCTTAGCCATAATATTCGAAATATTCGGTACTAAATACATTCGGGTGTTCTTATCCTCTCCGAGTGTTCTTATCCTCTTGGCCAGAATGGATCCTGCGCGCACTATACATGAGCATCCGCAGAAAATCTTCCAAGAGTGGGGATAAGCTTTTGGAGAATGATTCAGGAATCGGGCATCTTGTTTATCTGAAAGCATGCATTTTGACTCCAAATTTTTGTTGTGGATTTTTTTCGATCCCAAAAGGAGGGAGAAATGCTCCGTTTGGCCCCCTCTGCGGACGCCGTTGGCACTATGGACATCAAAAGTAGCCACGCTAGAGTTAAAATCTGCTGGACATGAGTGAAATGAGCCATTTTGAACTAATGTCTTGCCATTGCGCTCGTTCTGAGCCTTGTAACCTGGTACAACTAAGATCTATAAAACATTGAAGGCCCGCCGTTGTTGTGAAAAATCTATAGTTTTAAAAAATAGTGCCTCTTTGTGACATCTGGTTATACAGTAGTAGTCACCCATTTTCATTGGTCCCACTGACTTTAGGGCCGAGGCTTTAGGTCACTTGGTGTGCTTGACTGGAAATTCCTGAATTGTTGCTGACTGGGGCAGTTAAGTTTAGACAACCAAAAGTCGGACTTGAGTAGAAGGGTTCACATTCAAGAAGACGAGCGGAAGGAAGGAAGGAATCTGGCAATACGTCATCTGATGGCCCTTAAGCTACGGGACACCCTTTTTTTCTCCTCTCCCCCTCCTTTTCTATCGTACTCCCTACCTCATCTACTGCGCCCTAGTGTCCCGTCTGAACACCCTTTCCCCCTTCCTATTATCTACACTATTACAAACAAAAGACACGTAAAGCGGAAATTCGACAACAAATTTATCCGGACGCAGTCAACTGCACCGTCACTGACAGAGGACAGGATCTGGGACAAATGAATCCTAGCGATATGGACTAGTGCAAGAATTTCAGACCGGAATTTCCGGTATGATAGCCTTTCTCTCTCTCATCTTCTTTTAGATAGATAGTAATTTTTGAGATATGACACCCCATAAAAGACAAAAAAAAAGGGAATCGTAGACGAGGGTAAAGGGGGTGGGCATGTGATGATAGCGCTCCCTTGTGGGCGTAGAAGAGATCGGCAAAGGGCTAAAGGTCATAAAGCCAGAACGGAAATGCAGATAGGGAATTCTTTCCCCCTCCTTGATGTGGGATTTCTGAAAGGGGAGCAATTGCAACCTCTCTTGCTGCTTGCCGTGTGGGGGTTCCTACATCAGTCTATACCATAGCAGGCGTTAGTTATGGATTCTGTTCCCATTCACTTCCCCCCCCCCGCCTCGCCCTCCACCAAAAAATAGGGAGTAGTTGGCAGGGAGGTGTAGTGTAGATGGCTAACTTCAGCCCTGTGTCCCTATGAAATGAGAGCGCACGTTACCGGATTGTGAATGTATTTGCATATAACTCTGATATGGCAAGTTTGAAGCCACTGAACCTGAAATGAACCTTATCTAAAGACTTAGTGGAGGAGTTCTTTGTTGGTCCGAACCGAGAGGGTGGTCCTTTAAGGCTATCTAAGGTCCCCCTCCCACATCTACTCTACTCCTCACTTGCCGAAAACTACCAATCGATCATCATCATGCGTCATTTCTTCTTTTTTCTGTGTTAGTCATATTTCTTATTCCTTTTCCACTCTGAGAGGGCTAATACTAGTCCCACCCTCCCCTACAATCTTACCCCTTTTCTGCGCACTGGGCTCCCAACCTCAACTCTGGAGGTTGTATATTTCAAAACCAGAGGGCGATTTACTACACTGAGAGGTACATTGGCCTGTTGGTGTTTTAGGGCCAATCAACTACAGTGGTCATTAGACCCCAGTCCAAGTGGTCACCCATCCTAGCACTGTCTTGGGGTTGCGTTGCTTATTTTCAGTGATCAAACGAGAACTGGTTTGTCCAACGCAATACAGCCGGTCTGAGTGGAACACATTTGGTACCTCGATATCTTAACGGGAGCGGCAAATTGCGTTGGACACACCAGTTCTCGTCTAATCACTGAAGTTAAGCAACGCAACCCCAGTTAGTACTGACATAGGTGGCCGCTTGGGAAAACTGGGTACCGCTAGTATCCAAAAATCGTCTCATTATTGTAGTGTCTATGCGGACTCTGCATCAGAACTACACCGTGGACAGGGCTCTAATGACCTTGTAGTTGAAGGGTCCCTAAAACACAAACATCAACTCGATATCTTAACTGTTGATCGCCTGATAGGAGGCTTGACTCTCGGCAAGGGGTTTTGTGGAGTTACAGGGAAGCCTTCCACCCTTCTCGAAAGCTATTGCATTTTTCGTTATGAGAAGTAAAGTCGTTGTCCCGTTTTGGTGTGCATTACGATGATCCCACGATATGTCCAGATCTGGAAAGCTTGTCGAGTTTAGAGCCTGATGCTCCGTGAGTAAAAGTTGGGTTTGTTCAAACCTCTATATCAAAGTGTTCCCCCCACATAATTGCAGGATCTGTGAGTCCTTAGGTTCAGGATCGATCCTGGCTGAAACAGGTGACTGCTTTCGGACAAAAATGGGAAGTAAGGCCCGATGCGGTATGTACAACGTCAGCACTTCACGGAGTGAAATATGCTTGTAGATAGGCAAAATTTCCAGGTGTAGGTGCTTGCCTGTCTGGTGTCAATGATCGAAGCTGTCCTCACCATGAAGATTGGCAGGGCTTGCGGTATCTTGCGTGTAAACGCAGTTAACAATTTGGCGATATATTCCAAGTTCTAAAGAGGTAAATAAGTACCTGACCCGACCGTTGGCGGAAAATGGTTTTGAAATTGTGCTGAATTACATCTTTTATGTCCGCAGTATCTACCCAGCTCCCACCTGGCCCCAGCAGCTTATTCTGCCCTCTGTTCACGACTTCCTGATGTGAAGCTGCGCAAGTGTATTTCTGAAGACAAAGAAAGGTCGGGGTGACGTCACGCATACTGTCAACAAGACACGCCTTCTGCCAGCTCTGATATCATTGATGTCCGACAAAGTGATCCCCTACTTGGAACTCTCAAAGCGTGGTTCATAGTTCCATTTTGGTAAGTTTGTCAACAGATAAGACTTATGGATACTGTACCCTAGAACTTCCGCCGTTGTCTTGCGGACAATGCGTCAAGATGGCAATGTTTCCTCTTCCGATGTTAACATGCAGCACGCGACTGACATCAATTTTTGTCTGAGGGTTGAGACCTCTAGTCAGTGACAGACTATAGAGTACTTTCTTCTATACCCCATCCTACCGCCCATTCCTCCATACCCATTAAAAGAGGGTGTCTTATACCCACACAGTCACTGCGCATGGCGATAAAAATGCAAACGGGCGTCAGAAACAACCGGAAGTACGTTACTAGCGTTCGAAGTTCATTAGGAAAAAGAGGAGATGAGCATCATTTCCTGCGACACTCGCAGTAAAATGATCGACCCACAAAAACAAACTGGGGATGGAGTCAGGCGCGCGGAAAAAAATCGGTGGACTCGATCTCTCTGTCTTGCAGAAAAAAATGAGGAAGGGGGGAGTAAGTAGAGCTACAGTAAGGAAACTAACCCTCTTCCCTCATCTCTCCCTACTTCACTCATACCTCCCCCGCACCCTCCTTCTCGTCGAATCCTACTCTTGATGGATGACATCATTGATGGGACTTAAAGCGACAGTAGTTTAG
Organism: Trigoniulus corallinus; assembly: GCA_013389805.1. Classification (NCBI taxonomy): domain Eukaryota; kingdom Metazoa; phylum Arthropoda; class Diplopoda; order Spirobolida; family Trigoniulidae; genus Trigoniulus; species Trigoniulus corallinus. Next base: position 13,514,555 of record JAAFCE010001036.1, read on the forward strand.
AAATGGCGATAAAAATTCACATCTTAGTCCCTTCTGCGCATGAGCAGTATTTCCATACAACAGTAGAACCGGAATAAGAAGTGTTTCAAAGGACCCGATGTCTAGTGGCCTCTTAAGGCGGGAAGGTCTTTTAACCGGGAAATTGCTTTTTACACATTTGATAATTTAAGTAATGAAAAATATAATCTTAAACTTTCCTACTTTTCCTAATGAATTGCATAGTTACAGGTTCGATCCCGGCAATGTTTCGAGAGGGTATATTACATGTCCACCCGTTAGCGGAGCAGCAAATTGCGTTGGACACACCAGTTTTCGTCTGATAGCCAAAGTTAAGTAACGCAACCCCAGCTAGGGGTGGTCGCTTGAGAAACTGTGTACTTGCTTGTTTGTTTGTTGGTGTTTAAGGTCCCGTCAACTACAAGGTCATTAGAGACCCGTCCATTGCATAGTTCTAATGCATGGACTGCACAGACACTACACCAATGCGACGATTATTGGGTATTAGCAGTACCCAGCTTTCCCGAGCGACCACCCATGTCAGTACTAACTGGGCTTGCGTTGCTTAACTTCAGTGATCAGAGGAGAACTGGTGTGTCCAACGCAACTCGCCGCTCCCAAAACTGGGTACTGCTAATACCCCAAAAAAAAAATTCTCGCATTGATGGATCGGTTCGTGGGTTGGGGAGTAAGCCAGGCAGCCATAACAGGTGAAACCCTCAGGAGGCCGCCCGCGGGAGATGAGGAGGTAGGGGAAGAATGAAGGAAAGGGTTAATTTTCAGCACCCAACGTTCTTTACCAACCACCCAAGTTGGTATTGACGTGGGCTTGTGCTGCTTAACTTCAGTGATCTCACGGGAACTGGTGTGTCCAACGCAACTTGGCTGCGCATTGGTGTGGCATCTGTGTAGTCTCCACATTAGAACTACGCAGTGAACAATATGCTATTGTTCCAGTTGTGAACTACTCGGGTTCGAACGTGTGAGCTACTGAGCTTCGATATGAATGAAACTCGTGTAAATGCGTATGCTGCATGTAAAGACCCCTTGCTATATGGCAGGATTATGCGCAGGCAAAGAAAGTACACGAAAGATGTCGGACTTCCGGTTCGATGCCCTTGTTTTTAATGCAAAAATTATGATCACACTACAACAGGTGAAAAAGGTGGGACTGAGACCATCACAGGAAGTACAGTACAACCAAAACTAAACGGTAAACTCTCTGACTGTAAACTGGCGGATGGTAGACTGATTACTGGCACCCCCAAAATATGCCATTTTACATTTCCTAACTGGCCAATCCTGAGGCCCTTGGCTGTGCCTGGGCTCTTGTGATCAAAGGGTACCCGTGACTCACTGCCAAGGAACCATACAGGATACCCCTACAAAAGATTTTGGCATTGCACCATTGCAGGGACCTATTGCCATGCACAGGATGGCATAACAATAGAGGCCAGATAAAGAACCGCATCCGTATTTGGACCATCCAGACTGTCCAGATGGTTTTTGACTGGGGTATGTGAGAAGGATCGTTTCCCTACAAGTTCAAGCCGACAAAATTCCCAGGTTTAATTAGCCTTCTGGCAATTAGCGTTCAGACTCGTGAAGTTGACGGTAAATAAGGGAAACAGTACATGAGTAACAAAAGCGTTTCATCGTCTTGTCAAAGGGATCGATCCTCGTCTCGGCTTCTGAAGCTACTAATAAAGTTATAAGATATAGAATACCTCAAACCAGAAGTCGGCATCACGTAGACCTTCCCCCCTCGTTCAGATTGATGATGTCACAGGGTCTGTTGTTAAAGGGTCTAGTGACTCTAGTCTGTCAGAAAGCAAATTCTTTGGAATCTAATTTACATGTGGAGCTGCGATAGTCCTTTGAAGGTGATCTGACTTGGGTAGGCTCTCTGGACTGTCTGGATGTTGGATTTCTGGACTGTTAAGGTGATGTTGTGCGGGTTCGACTCTGGCCCGAGATTTTATAGACTGGTGGGCCTGAACGAAGCGGAAGTCAGTTCGAGAGAACTTTTAAGCTCCATGTCTTGGAAGACATGGAAGTTTCATAATTGAACTTGGCAACTGATTGGATGACGTGTGTCTTCCTGACGGTCCATAAATTCCGAGACAATCGTGTGGGACTTTAGGATCCTACAGAAAGTTTACATCATTTGGAGTTGATCCAGCAGCTTAGTTGATATAGAAATTTATGTCATAAAATATTTCTTAGTGGCGGTGGAAGCAGGGGATGATTCTTCCTCCCACCGTCATTCATATCCCCACCAACTTTTTTGGCAGACATTATCCCCTCCACCCTCCTTCCGTCCTTCCTTCTTTCTTTTTAAAATGTTATGGCATGAATTGTAGGATTTCAAAGTCAAGATGATGCCAGACTTTCTCTAACTTCACATTGAGAAAATAAGGTGTCAGGTTTTATATCCAACGTCTTCCGGTCCATAAAATTCAAGAAAGTTCCTTCCTTTTGACGCCATTTCAGAACTTTGGAGGCTCTTTCTCTTTCTATTAGTTTTCAGAATCTTATGAATATCATTTGTTTGCAATGAAAATATTTTTTCCAGAGTTGCGCCGGGTTCAAAAGGGCCATTTATTATTAGGGTATCAACATAGGCGGCTCATGGGGCAGGCAATCATGTAAAATGTTCAGAGTCCTGGGGTTCACAAACTTCTCTGGCTTTCTTGAGGCCCCTTGTTGCAGTCATAGCAATGCATTGTTAGTTTGTTACGCCAACGGGTGGAGGGAGTGAGCCAAGCAGCCATAAGGGGCAGGGCCCTGTGAAGGCTGCTCGCGGGTTAGGGGGAGCTAGGAGTGGGGAAATTAGCAATACCCAGTGTTTCCAACCAACCACCCATGTCGGTACTAACTTGGGTTGCGTTGCTCAACTTCAGTTATCTGACGAGAAGTGGTGTGTCCAACACAATTAAGCCGGTCAATTAGTAATGGGACAAATGCCAAGGGCGTGAAGGACGCTGAGACAATTTAGAACTGCATTAAATTTAATGTGGAGGCGGCGATGGACCCACTCGCCTAGGGTGCCTAAAACTCACGAGCCGGGCCTGGGTATCAACGTCTCATACATTTATTTTTTTCCTGCGGGTTGTCCTGGCCGCCATTTTGCAAGAGGGGCTATTCTCAAATTATGGGAATTAGCATGTGGAAAATGTGATAGTCTACCTCGGTGAGTAGGTTGTGTCTGTTTGACTAGTGCGTTTATCTTTGTTGCAAGTTCGATCCTGTCCGCGGTGGATGGATGGGTTCCCTCGAATGAGAGGAAGCGCCAGGTGCGCCATCCTATAGGAATATCTACACTGTCTTTCTCTGCGCTGTAATTCTCCAGAATATACGGCACACCGGTTGCGGAGCACTGGTATAAAGGAAGGTAGGCCAACGTTAACTAAGCGGCAGTTGTAGCATTTGGTCAGCAGTCCACAGGCGTGGTTCTTGTAGGTAATTTGATTGATTCTTGGCTTCACACCGCTTGGATATGGACAAGGGCCTTTTCCATCGGACGTAAGATCAGACTTGGTCGCCTACACATTTAAGGAGAGCTCTTACAGCGTGGAAAAAGACAGTGTAGATCTTCCAATGTTTTTCTCCCTCCTCCTGCTGACCCTTAGTGTCCATTACAGAATGAAAGCACGTCGTTCAAAGACCGTTGGTCAAACTTTGAAGTAAAACTTTCGGTTTGTCAAGTGGTTCATAGATGCACCAAATGTTGACCCTAGAAGAATAATTCATCCGATGCCCCTTTCTCCAATAATGACCAAAGGACAGCTTGTTGAGTCCTGAATGCAGCTACTCGTAAGAAATACTCAAGAGAGAAGTGGTTCTACGGGATAGTATAAAATCTCAAGATGTCCTTTGTAGTTCTTTTTATGGAGAAATGCAAAATTAATGGTCTCTACCTTTAGAGACCCTATAACAAGGGGTCACCCGAAAGCAGGCGCTGGAGGGGAAGGAGTTGATGGATCCATGACTTCTATCATATTTTAGTACGCGTATACACCTGTTATGAATGACCCCCGTTTCCTTACCTAAATAAATATATTTTTTTGGTCAAATATTCTCAGTTTCATCCTAAAGGTTCTTTAAAAGGACCCACAACAACACTCGAACCACTTGAGCCCTTTAGAAAGTTGGTGTATTGATGATCAAAAAGGTAACCGCAACGTGAATCACGTTAACAAATTTGTGACATGTTTTACACGAATTTCTTGGTTCCTAAACAAAAGATTTAAGTCTCTTGTCCAAGTCGGCGTCAGAGGCGTGGTCCTAAGACAGACACCCCGTGAGGACCATGAAAAGAAGCCCCTCTTTTCTGCCTCCCTCCTTCTATCTAACTGCTTGTAGGGTAGAGAGGGTGCACTAGAAAATGGATGTGAGACCCTCTCTCACCCGTACTCCATTTCTTCTCCGCCCCTTTCTTCAATTCTCACGTCTCATTTCAACGTAGTCGGCCCTTACTATGGTCTTTAGGGCTCTCTAGAATTGACATATATACGCCCTCCCGAACTTTTTCTCATGAATGATAGGCATGCCGTGAAAAGACCCGATTATAGTGAGCGGCTATCAGGAGGCCTGATGGGTTTAGGTTGAGATACTTGGCTTTCCCTTTGTCAACACAAAAAGGACCTAGGCCCTAATCAATCATAGTTGCAGAAAAATCAAAACAATATCCAGGTGGAAACAGGGAAATCAATTGTGTCTATAGTCCGACTCCACCACGCTCTTGAACCCACGTCGTTCATCTTTCAAGTAGTCAAACGTTTGAGTCGTCCAAGAGGCAGTCAAACCACGCCCATCTTGCGTCAGCATTCTGACTCTTACTGGGTCTATCCCAGGGCACCCTAGGCACTTTTTCTTTCAAATGGCATACGAGTCCATTATGTTTTATGCCAGCGAAATCACTTAAAAGCAGCGTGGAATGTAGTTTTTCAAGAATGCCACAGTCTCTAGTGGCGCTTGTATAGGGAGCGGCGAATTGCGTTGGACACACCAGTTCTCGTCTGACCACTGAAGTTAAGCAGCGCAACACCAGCAAGTACTGACATGGGTGGCCGCTTAGGAAAACTGGGTACTGCTAATACCCAAAAATCGTCGCATTAGTGTAGTGTCTGTGCAGTCTCTGCATAAGAATGTAGGGACAAGATCCAGTGGACGGGGCTCTAATGACCTGTGTAGTTAAAGGGCCTTAAAACCCCAACAAACAGAACAAATAGGCGCTTGTGTACCCCCAGGTTAGCACGGAACCGGGAAAGAAATGAGCAAGATGAATTACGAGTGACTAGGGTTCTAATATAAGCAGATCATACTCGTAAATTCACCCACGAAATCACCGTCGTTATACCTAACCCTTTTTCGGCTCATCACGGGGTTGAGTATCCATCTGTTCCAGTGGAACTAGGAACACAATAACTGCCGACCAAATGTTGCTGTAACCCATTGCTAATTTAACATCGGCCTTTTTTTCTTTCGTAGAGGCAATTTCTTTCATCGACGTAAGGGGGCGAACTCCTACACCTGGGAAGCTTATCCGATCTACATGTTTAATTCTCTCTGGGTAGAAAGAGTTCTTAAAACGGTGCAGGCGAGACAGTAAATTATACAAATGTAAGAAATATTTCCCCGTTGGTTGTTTCCGTTTCCGGAACTTAAAAAGGGACGTTCACGTTTCTAGCAGAATTTCAGTTGTAGTCAGGGGTCACTCATAAACTGGTCTAAAGGAACAGAAAGTTTGTCCAATGTAAATAAGAGAACAGTAATTTTCCTGAGAAATAGATGAGAGGTGATATGACGTCATTTGCGTGTCGGGGACACGTCATGTTTGGAAAATTCGAATGACGCCAGTTAATTAGCAACAATATGGGATTTGACCTCACAGATTACTTGAGGGATGGCCTCACATGAAATTTTTAGTGCTCTTAGAGTGAGCCTGCTGTCAACAAAGCTTTAAGAGTGACGTCACAAACACCGTTCAAGCTGTTTCCTCCTTATAGTTCTTCAGCATTACTACGAACTGACTTCATTACGAGGCTCGGACTGTGATGTCATTTCCTCTAACTGTGACATCACAAAGGCTTGACTTCAGCCCTAATAGAAGTTGTGAATGGGGTATCAATCATCTGGATTGCCTGATCGTGCATCACTAGAGGTCCTGACTGCCTCATCATTCTCTGATTATGACGCTGCTCTAATAGCAACTCCTAACCCTTTGCTCGCCTATGGCAGGGTCGGGTACCCATCTTGCCCCTCTGAGTGGACATAAGGGTTATTGGACAGTGTTTTCCGCAGCCGGTTGCCGACCAAAGCTGCAGCCCCCATGCTTATTTATCATCGTTCAGCTTTTCGTTAGGGAATTTCACCGACGCCAAGGGGCGAGCTCGTACACCTGGAAATTTTGCTTCATCTACCCGTTGCCTAGTAGGGAGGGTTCTTTTACGTGTAAATGTCATCGTCCACAACACGTGACCTCGGGTTTTAGTTCTCATCTGAAGGAGCACTCGGGGTCTTTTTCTCGCCCCAAAGAAACGGACCCATCTCGGTCCAGTATCGAATTTAGAGCCACTGACGCAGTTACCGAGGATTCTAGCTATGAGGTGGCGAGGCACACACTGGCCTCATCTGAAATCGACCATGTGAGGTCACCAGTTGTTCCAGCAGGTTGTCGTCCTTCGGTGGTGTCTGCTACATGTATACTTAAAATCTGCCTTAAATGACTTCAAATTCACTTGCGACAGGGCCCGCTCTAAGGGGGGCAACGCGGACATTTGTCCGGGGCGCCATTTTGGCTGTAAGTGTGGGAACAGAACGCTGCATCAAGAGGCGGCAATTTGTCCTTTTGTCCGGGGCAGCAATTTGTCTTTCTGTCCGGAGCGGCATAAGTGCTAGAGGAGGCGCTGCTTGCGAAGTAAGAAATATGACGTCACGTCGTAGTGGTTGACTGATGCCATTTTATTTTCGTCCATTTTCAACACTTTAATGCGTTTAAGTGTCGGACATGCGCAGTGCTAATGACCTCTGTCGACACGCTTACGTGCGACATTGCCGGACACGTTTCGGGTCGTTAATAAAATACTTGACCTAATGTGATGAATTCAGAAGGGTTTTTTTTTTGTATATAAGGGCTACGTCGTCGCAGCATGGAAGAAACCTTGAGTAGTGATGGGATTCGGAAGTGAAATTAAATGTTGGTTTAAAAGTTTGGTCTTGATTGAAGGGCCTATCAAAGTCGTAGGACCAATGACACATGAAATAGCCGAGAACTTTGACAATAATGCTGGAGGCCGAATCAGTTCCAATCAAGTGAACATGTATGCAGCCATAAGGGCAGAAGAAAGAATGCTAGGCAACAATAATGAGTTTGTGACACCCTCTCTTTCCCTCTGAACCAAAATTGCACTCCAGTGTGGCAAGCAGGAAAAAATCGTGTAATGGAAAGGTGAAGAATGAATGGGACCTTAAGTTCTTGTCGCCAAAGGTCTCTCTTTCTATCAATTTCCCAATAGTTTTTTTACTTGTCTAGAAAAATTAATTTTACAGAATATATAAAAAGTGAAATTCGGTCAGGTTTTAATCAGAAAGGGATCAATTTTGTTTGGTAGAGAAATGGCTGGTTTTTTTATACCCGAGAGTAAGGGCCACTTTGTCTCCTGAGCGAAAAAAAAAAGAAATGGACCGTTGTGTTCCGCCAACACATCACCTTTCAGTTGAAATTGTCGGTAAAAATAGGGGGAGGTCGTTCGAGACATGAGAAAAAAATTATGTCAACCGTGAAATTTGACTTTTATTTCTTTTTAGGCCCCTGTGCTGTTTTCTCAGGCCCTTTTCTGTCACTCGCGTTATTAACACTCCACTGTACCTTCGATTCTCATGGTGTGTATAGCTGACCTTTAATCTGATTTGTCCATTGCTTCCAGATTAGATTTCTGCATTCATATTCCTCTTGCCCTATGCCGTAAGCCCATTTCTTCTTTCTTTTCGAATGGACCTCTGGAAACCTCGCTCAAAAGAATTATGGACTTACTATCCATAATCTCTCTTATAGGCCCTATTGCTTAAAAAGTCTTTCAACGTTAGGACTAAACTGCCCTAACCAATTCCTCCAGGTTTTCAGGCAAGTTAGGGCCGTTTTCCTTTCTTGAAGTAATTTGCGTCCGCTTATTTTTTTGGCACTTTCTTTTTAACTGCGTATAATTACGTGACATTGTCTTAAACTGAGGCCCTTTTTTGAAGTGCAGAGAATTTATTAGGGTCTATGTCGTAATTAAGACCCAGAAAATCCACTATTATCTGTGCATTGCTTATAATAAGTCTAATATTAATTAGGGCTATTTTGGCCCTTTTGCTTTGACGCTAAACGGATGTAGATAACATCGATTCATTAATCCAATTAACAAGTATGCGAGTTATTTGAATAATTTCTTAGATATTAAAAGAATTTCAATTAGCTTCTACATAACTAAAAGGACCCAAGTGTTCTTATTGTGCTTAAACTACCTAAATGAAAACGAGGGGCATGACTACAAGGGCACTTGACATATTCATTCTGGGTTGGGACAGAAACGCTGCAGGTAGCGACAGCCTTCATTTTTTTGATTGACAACTTGTCTGACATGGCTCCGCCTTGGGTCGTCCTCCGTTCTGTGATTGATGGGAACAAAAGTGGAAGAGGGGAGCCGCCTTCGTTGAGCGGGCGAATGATGACTCACAACGCCCGATGATTGACAGCTGGGTTCGATATACAATTCTTTCCCCTCCCTCTTTGGAGATGGCAGATACAGAGTGCTACAAAAAAACAGTACAAATCTAAATAAATACCGTAACTTAGATTACCGCTGGTAATTGTTTGATGTATTTTACCGTTCTGTAGAAGCGGCAATAATTGATGTGAATGGTAATATTTACTTGAATTGATATGGATACATTTGTTCACGGAAACCCATTCTCGGCCTCTACCGAAACTTTCCTTTCATTCAATGAATATTGTGATCCGTATTGTACCCGATTCCGTTGTGCAAGGTTCTGAGGAGACAACACATGCCCAAACATGGTTCTGCAGCTATTTTACTTCCTGTCGGTTTGTGATTCTCAGGTCTTCTCCCTTCCCTTTGAAGAGCGAGAAAACACAATCAACATAAGTTAGGAATGAATTTCGGCACTTTTCAAATCAAATGGCGGGCAACGGAAGCGAGCGTTCTCTGTTGCATCGGAAGTGCTAATAAATGCTCATTTCAAGTGTGTTGTCCATGCCCCGGAATTCCTTTCCACGCAATGGTAAGCGCAATTGTGTATCCACGATTGGAGATTCGACCCTGAATGCGCGAGTGGCTTTTCCTGAATGAGAGGGAAGTCTAAGGTGCGCCTTCCATACATTGCCCCTACTGCATCCTTGCCCACCTGTGACCCTTAATTTAAGCCCAGCGCAAAATGAGATGCAGTATCCGCAGGTGATGCAGGGTGACTCACTATAAATTTCTGTGGCTCACATGATAGTATGTATAGTTGCGCATGTTAAGTCGCAGGGTGACGTGACTCAATACCTGCGCCACGTGACCCTGCGGAGCGCAGAGCCAATGCCGCAGTTTCCTGCGTGAAGTTAGCGTGACAATAACAAAAAGCGGTGCGAAGCAGAGAAGTTCTCATGTTATTTGATGCAAGTATGGTGAAAAACTGCGATTCAATGTGCGGTGATTGCCTGCTAGAAGAATTTCGCAGGGCTGCTACACCCTGCGTCACCTTCGCCACCTGCGTCGCATTTTGCGCCTTGCCTTAAGGAGCTGTCTTTCACCTTTAGCTGCTGGGTTGGTAGATTCGGTTTTGGTCGAGCGGATAGTAGCATTTTTCTAACGAGACTGGTACCCGTAGTGCTCCTCTTCCACTGAGACGAGTATCCAAAGTGTATTTTCCGTTAGGTGGCAGTTGGATCCATGTACCGATGTCATCACTAGGTGATCCTCCACTGTTTCCAGGGCGAACAAAAATTGGCTGCCCATGTTTCCTAATGAAGAGGTTTACTTGGGAGCTAGGCCTACTCCGTAATCGAAAGGGTCAGGTGGCAACGTGGACCATAGTGGACACGTGGACAACGTCAACCGATGGACAGGTCGGTATAGAAGACATTTTGTTTCTCCACCCCCCCCCCCCGCCCCCAACCTTCGACAGGAAGAGATCACCACATCTGGTCCGACTTTTTGTATCAGGCGCTCGAGAGTGAAACAGCTTCCATCGGCCGGATAGAAAAGCCACTTAGTTGTATAACTCACCCTGAGGGCTTGACCATTCCAGTCCTTATTATCGTCATCATTTTCCTATCCCCCATTTTCTCTACCCACCTCGTCTCCTCAACCCCCTCCAATTTCCCCCATTTGAAGGTTGTCAAATCATCTCTTGAATTGATCTCGCGCAGGCGGAAGAGAAAATGTTGCGGAATCAGCAACATTTTTAATAAAATGAAATGTTGATGGAATCCTGGGGCAGCATCGTCCAGAGTCAGTGTAGCCCTCAAGGCTTGTTCCATCGTTCTCTCTGAATATGTTTATTGAAGTATGAGAGGGACGGGGTGTGGTAGGGGAATGAACACCCCCCCCCCCCCAAGAATAACAACATTAGTGCAAAACTCGATCAAGAATCGCAGGGGATAGAGCATAATGCTATTAATTCGTCCTAGCAAATTATCGTCACTGAGAGAGGACAAAAACTTGTTTTCCTTGAGTTGGTAAAAATGTACTGTCTCAGGATGGTCAGGTTGGTTAGGGGAAGGGGTACCCCTTTTCCCCTCTGTCCGAAATTTCTACCGTGTGAGATCAAATTGGAGAGAACCTGAACGCAACTCATTCCTGATGAGGAAAATCAGACGTTCGTCATATCTTCACCCTTTATTTTCCATCATCTCTCCCTTCACCCCTTTCCTTCCCCCTACCCCTCTTTATTCCCCACCCTCGTCTTCCATCACCCACGCACATGTATACAACTGCTCACACGCTTGGCGAATGCTGATTTAATTTCGACCGTAATTACGATCGAAATAAAATTACATTTAGATCGCATCAAGTGAACGAGGTAAACCAATTTCGCTGTGGCTGAGCTAAGGCTGTAGATGCGCATGCGCGCTTGTCATGTCCGTTTAACAGAGGGAGTGACAGAAAGGGAGAGGTGAACCTGGATAAGGGCATGGAAACAAATGATAGTCATTATCGTTGACTTTGTAAACTAAATTGTGTTTGTAGGCAACAAGAGGGGAGAGACAGAGGAGGAGGAATAATGTGTCGGTTGATGTAAAAGTGGACTTGCCCCATGGTCTGGGTCGTTCGTTAAAAAACTGTAGTTTTTAATTGTCATTTGTCCCGCACTACCCCATCTAAATAATCTGGTCCTCCAGGAGGGTGGGAGCGGCGAATTGCGTCGGACACACCAGTTCTCGTCTGATCACTGAAGTTAAGCAACGCAAGCCCAGCTAGTACTGACATGGGTGGTCGCTCGGCTTGTTACGGTTGATTTCCCTTTCCCTCATGAAAAACTCGGTTAGAAATTTACCCACATCCGCTGGGTTCGAACTCAAATCCATCGCAATGCGATCTATTCCTATTTGGATGGGGTGATCTATCGAGGCTGTTTACCAGGGCACCAGAGGGTTTATCGATTGGGTTGCGTGCTGACTGTCAAACCCAATGTTTACGGTTTCGATCCTGGACTAGGTGGGTTTCGGTTGGTGGTGTTACCCATCACGAAGAGCTGAAGCATTTGGGTTGTTGGTGTTTGTTAGTATTTTAGGGCCTTTCAACTACAAAGGTCATTTGAGCCCCGTCCACAGCATAGTTCTGATGCAAAGACTGCACAGACGCTAGACTAATGCGACGATTTTTGGGTATTAGCGGTACCCAGTTTTCCAAAGCGGCCACCCATGTCAGTACTAGCTGAGATTGCGCTGCTTAACTCCAGTGATCAGACGAGAACTGGTGTGTCCAACGCAATTCGCCGCTCCCGCAGCATTTGGGGCTCCGGCCTGCACCGATCTCGCGATTATAAAAATAAGCACTTGTGTTATTTTTTGAAATCTCTGGAATAGGGGAAGTTCATAAACGACGGCTAGTGATATTATTGGTGCGTAGGTTTCCTGTATATGAAGGGGTCTTTTTAACACAGTGCAGATGATATACACCCCACAGAAGTAGCACGGCTTTACTTCCTATATCACGGAAGCGATACTAGGGGTCCCCCCCTTCTCCATCTGAGCCTTTCAGCCTGAAGTGAGTCGGCTTCTTAAATCCGATAGAGGGTGTCGAGCGCTCTTCACGGAAGCACGACTGTTTACTTTCCCGTATTCCTGAGGTGGACTTCATGACCTCAGTAATTTCAAAGCATGGAAAGATGCCTTTATCCTCTATCAGGGTCCGAACCTTCATACTTTGATCTCAAGATGTAGCGCCTACATTCCCCTCCTGGTTAAATGAAGGTACGCTTTAGTTCTGGTGGGCTCAAGGCTCACCTCCGTGTGGTCTATTGGTCCTATAGACATGCACACGCCAGGAAAAATGTAATAGGTCATATGTTATGGATCTATTGTTGACTTTCCTCTGGGCCCGTTGTTCTCCCTTTGGTCACCCTCTTTAAAAGTCCTAACTCAATGGCCACAAATTTTGGAACAGTTAAAATTTTCAGATACGGTGCAGCAGAAACGACAACTGACAAAAGGTGGAATTAAAGCTCTGGTTTCTGTCGTCTAGAAATAGACCTAAAAGTAATAGGGCTCTTTCTAATTCTGTGACAGAAGAATAGGCCCTAACCTTTCTCTCTCTCTCTCCCCCTTTCAACTTTTCTTTATGCATTTTCTGCTTCAAATAACATCAGATGCGTCCGCCCTAAAATGAAGGCCTTAAAACCGTTGAAAAGGCCCCACCTTGATTACAATATGTACAGTCTTTTTGTACAACAAAAGGACAATTTAGGTCCTTCTATTAAAGATGTTGTAAAGACCTCATGTTCCCCACCTCTTCCCCAAGTCAGATGTTAGGTACGTAATTAAGTTATTTATGAAAAAAAATCATCAGTCACATATTTAATGATGGGCTTCCCTCTCTCTCTCTTTTTTTTCAGGCCCTTTTCTTTCATGCCCTATGCTCTACTTTTCATCAGCTGTTAAATGTGCCGTCGCTCATACGTGTGATATGCTACGTCTAAGTATATAATCTCCATAAATTAACAAAGCAGTGCATTTGCACTCATTTAATGGCTTTCTGCACACAGAAAAGGCCCTATGTTGACTGTTGGGAGAGAAGTGGGAGGGGGCCAGTGAGAATCGAAGTTTGGTAAGAGAAAGCCCACAAAGGACCCTCAAATCGTATATCATGGCGCGTGTCACAAGAAATGTGTCTACTGTATTTTTTGCCCCCCCCCCGACAAAACATTCTGCATAATTCTAATTCAAATTACCTTAACCGAACCCCACCAACAACTAAATATACTGTTTTCAAGGGCCTTTAAGGCCCTTAACTTAAAGGAAGTGATTTGTGTATTGATGGTTTATCATATAGGATATGATATACCGCATATTGGTATCTAGGTCTACAACTTGACCACAACATATTCAGAAATAGCCCAGTTTTTGGTAGTCTGGCGTTAACCCGCCTGGGTGTAGTGGTTCCAGGTCCGATAACGCGTGTTGGTTTCTTTCCGGGGAAGGAGGAGAGGTCCCAAGTGCGCATTCTGTCGGACGGAAATTAAAGCCGTGGCCCCGTGTCGTGTACTATGTCATTTGCACGTAAAAGAATCCTCCATGATATGCAATGGATAGATGGTGCGTAATTCCCAGGTGTAGGAGCTCGTCCCCCTGGCGTCGGTGGAATGCCCCAATGAACAGTAGGCCGACAATACATAAGCATAGGGGTTGCAGCATTGGTCGGCAACCGGCTGCGGAAAAATACCGTCCAACATATTATGTGTGTTCATTCAGAAGGACAAGATGGGTACTCGACCCTGTTGTTTGTTTGTTGGTGTTTTAGGGCCCTTCAACTACAAGGTCATTAGAGCCCCGTCCACAGCGTAGTTCTAATGCAGAGACTGCACAGACACTACACTAATGCGACGATTATTGGGTATTAACAGTACCCAGCTTTCCCGAGCGACCACCCATGTCAGTACTAACTGGGCTTGCGTTGCTTAACTTCAGTGATCGTACGAGAACTGGTGTGTCCAAAACAATTCGTCACCCCCCCCGACCCTGCCATAGGCGGAAAAAGGGTTAGGAGTTGCTTGCTTTGAGGCACTAGGATCTTTAGTGCCAAAAAAGCCTTTTCTACAAAGGGCATCTTGTCTCCGTTGCCGACATTATTGCCTGTTAAAGCCATTGATCGTGTGTATTTTAACCAGTATTGAACGTTGGTATATCTTACGAGTTCGAGACTGACCCGGGGCAGTTGTCCATTGGAGGGAGTTGTCTGAAGCAGGTGGCCTGGTATTTGACCAACATGATTTATTTCTACACTTTAACGTTCCGTTCATGAAGGTTGGGGAGGGGGCAAGGGACGTAAAGTGGTTGTACCTTTGTAACTCCAGTCGTATGTTGTGACTCGAAAATGGTTCGTAGGTTCGATTCTCAGTAAGTAATAATATTTTTTTCCTTTACTGAAGAAACCAATGGTACCCTAGACTGGGACACTTACGCCTTTTTTGTTATGTCATGCAAACCAAATAAATAAGGTCATCTTATGTCTCAGGTGTTGTTTTAACGGTATTTGAAACGCCAAAGGGCAGCTTAACAATTGGTGTTCACCAGGTCTGTAGGGTTTCAGGTTGTAGAAGATGTTTGTAGAAGGTGATTATCCATTGTGACACGAAATGGACCTTTTGAAGGGGAACATTGAGACGGTCCTTTTGTGTGAGTGTGGAATCGATCGCGGGAGACGTGTTTGTGTTGATGGACCATCTACATGTGTGCGTGCGAAGATAAGCGCTTCGATACAAAACAACAAGCGGATATCAGATTTGGAGCCCTTACCCTCCTGTTCTCTATCCCTTTTCTTTGATTGTAAATCTTCTTTTAACTTGATGGTCCTTTCTGGATTCTGACTAGACGAGAAGGGCATCAGAAAAGCGAAAAAAGGGGAGAAGAAGTAAAAATGGAGAAAGAGAAGTGACCCTTTAGGTGTCAGTTTTCGACGGTTATCGATAAGAGAGGACCTTAATGCCAAACGGATCAAAATTTGAGCTTAATCCAATTTGTTGAAAACGGCTTTTGATTCGACTAAGGGGTGAAGAAAACGGGTAGTGAGAGTGAATAAGAGGGGTTTGGGCTTTAGGGCCTGTTCTTCTCTTGAATTTATCTATTAAATAAACTATGGGATCTGTGTCCAATCCTTTTTTAAACAGCCCTTATTTATTAAAAAGTAATGATACGTATTTTTCTTGCTCTCTAGCGGAAGTAGCCATAGGTTAAAGGCTAGAGTAGAATAAGGGCCTAAATCCTTCCTCCTTCCATTCCAACTAACCCCACGACCACGGCAATCTGACATGGGAATTGACCATGTGTCCTCGAAGGGGGGACTAATCAACTCGTCCCATTTTAGTATTATGCATTAATGACGATAGCATGTCGACGACGGGCCATTTAATAGCACCTCTCCGCTCCTTGGTCTCTTTCACTCGCTGCGGGGAAACAAAAGGGCCGCTCGCTCAATAACACATTAAATCCACATGTCACCTAATATGAAATATATGCACGCGTTCTAAATATCGTGGAAGATAACAGCTGATAAGAATTTAAAAGGACCTTGTTTTTCCCTTTCTCTCTTTCTCGGAGAGCGACTAGTTTCCAAAAGGACCTTATATATTAAATGTAGGTGGGGATTTTTCAACGATGGGCGGAAAAGGTCATAAATCCCAATACTTTTCCATCTTTTCCCTCACTTGGGTTTTTAGATAATAAGTGATGGTTGTACAAATAGATTAATCAGATGTCTCTTGCGTGTTTTCATGTTTCTTTTGCCCGCCCTATGCTTGTCATAAAGGGCCGTTATAATATTATTAGTTTTTTCTTTTTTTGTAATTCTATATCATATAGTCATTTAAGGGCCCTCATTTACTTGTTGACGCAGCAGGGGTCATTTGACTTACTACGAACCTAAGTAGCGCCCCTCTCTCTTTCTCTCTGCTCTGAATACTAGGACACGAACCTCTTTTCCTAGGACGCTAACAGACAATTGGGAAACAACATTGGTTAGGTCAGTTTGTAGCTTGTACTTGAGTTTATGTTCACAGGTTCGATCCCTCATTATGATGGAGAACTTTATGTGATAAGGGTCGGACCAAAGGGCAAACCACTTAGAGGTGCCCTAGAAGTACGGCCGGGCGCCTGGGCGAACACCAGGGCAGCGCGCTATCATACAGCACTGCATGAGATCCCCTTTTCCTCTCAAGGACCAAAAACGTCACGCTGACGTCACACTGGCTTAAATAGAGCCTCAGACACCAAAGCAATAATTTGTTATGACACTAGCCCAATGTATTGCCTATTGAGCTCGTAGTGTGCGGGTTCGGTTCTGGCTTCGAATGATTTCTTTCCTCAAAGATGCGGGACGCGTGGCAAGTTATAGTATCTCTTGACCAAAAGGCATAATTCCTGAAATTTAACGGCATTTTTGACATAATAATTGGTGTTTCAGAATAGGGTCTTATTACAAACCGCGCATTAGTCCCAAATCGTATGGTCATTGGTAATGGTCCTAAATCAGCGATTGTTATTTTCTATAGAGGGCCTTGGGTATGAGAAGAATGGACGACACCAAACATATCTGTCAACACACGTATGCCTACTGAATGATATTCGATAAACAATTTATGAGAGCATGGAGGATCGATAACTACAGGGTTGTGACAAGATGACACAGTCAGCCACGAAAGGGCCGCTGGTTAAAAAAGGTCCTCTGGCTTTATCAAAGTATGACTTCCGGCCGATATCCTCTTTCCTGCTATCATGCTGTTGTTGTCATTCGCAGATTAAACCCAACCATTCAATAAATAATTCCATCAATCAACAAATACCAGTCAAGGACCTTTGCAACGCCACAGAGCCCCAAGCACTTGGAACGTCCTCATCATTGCACTTCATGTTGCTTCAAATGCGTGTGGAAACGAACTAGCATTCTTCCAACAGGAAGCTATCACCTGACCGTGGTTACCGTGGTACTCGGCCTATACATAATGATCTGCTAAAGGAAGTATTGCAGGATGAACCAAGGATGAGTAACTGAGTTTATTCAGTGAGTCTGTATTGAGGGGGTAGATGTCAAACGGAGAGGCATATTGCGTTGAACGCACCAGTTCTCGTTTGATCACTGAAGTTAAGTAGCGTAATCCCAGCTAGTACTGACATGGGTGGCCGCTTTGGAAAACTGGGTACCGCTAATACCCAAAACTCGTCGCATTAGTGTAGTGTCTGTGCATTCTCTGCACTAGAACTACGCAGTGGACGGGGCTCTAATGATGTATTGTTTGTTTGTTGGTGTTTTAGGGCCCTTCAACTACAAGGTCATTAGAGCCCCGCCCACAGCATAGTTCTTATGCAGAGACTGCACAGACACTACACTAATGCGACGATTCTTGGCTATTAGCAGTACCCAGTTTTCCCAAGCGGCCACCCACGTCAGTACTAGCTGGGGTTGCGCTGCTTAACTTCAGTGATGAGACGAGAACTGGTGTGTCCCACGCAATTCGCCGCCCTCTAATGATGTATTGTTGTTGTTTGTTGGAGTTTAAGGTCCCGTCAACTACGAGGTCATTAGAGACCCGTCCACTGTATAGTTCTAGTGCATATACTGCACAGACACTACACTAATGCGACGATTATTGGGTATTAGCAGTACCCAGCTTTCCCGAGCGACCACCCATGTCAGTACTAACTGGGCTTGCGTTGCTTAACTTCAGTGATCAGACGAGAACTGGTGTGTCCCACGCAATTCGCCGCTCTCTAATGATGTAGTTGAAGGACCCTAAAGCACCAACAAAACAAAATCAAACTAGGTATTAACCGATAAGATTAGGTAAGTTAAGGCTAACATCGATTTCTGATGACCATCTGACTGTGGGATCGATCTATCCGAATCGGATAGAGTGATTGTCTTTGGGCAACTGAGGTGGTACAAGAAATGATTCACGGGATGATTTGAAAAATTCACATGCGGAATGAGCGTTGACAGACTGGGTATATACAGTACCTGGCCATATTAATGTGACCACCAGCTAACATCGAGCTGCAGAGGCGTTGCTAGGGTTGGCGTCACCCGGTGTGGTAAGCCATGGTGTCACCCCCTCCCTTCAAAAAGCCGCGCTACCTACTCTGTCCCTTCTTCTGTTCTAGTGTCACCCCTTTTGTCATGGTGTGAGTGGCACCTCCTTAGTGATGCTACTGTCCTGCAGCAAACCACTGAGACCGCCATTGACCATGGACCGCAGGCCACACCATCACAAAGCTAGTTCATTAAGCTAGTTCACTGACCATCGGTTAAGTAAAAGGTGTAACACATAAGTGGAAACAGATGCTGGGCCAAAATAAAATCAGTTATCACTAAAGGGAAGTACAGGCCCTATTAATAACCAATGGTGCAGAGAGGAAGGGATGACCTCTGTTTTAAACTATTTGTTTTTCGACAGGAGTGAGTGAGCTACAAGATCCCTACAATCTTTATCATTAACTGAGAAATTTCAATCACTGTGGTTTCTCTTTCTCCAACTTCCGGTTGATATCTTTCAAGCTACAATGAGTTTATGTTCAATAGCTTGATGATGAGTTACATTATTCCATCATCCTACTCCCCAAACTCCAAAAATGTGCAAACTACGTAAGTTCCGGTTGTTGGTTGGTATCTTTCTTGAGGCAATAGACCATACTTTTTAATCTAAACGTTAACAAATGGCAACTTCCGCTGCTCATCATTACTAGCAGATAAAAAAAATGAAAATATTATTGTTAGGATCACTTATCTGCAAAGTAACATGCTTAATATTAAATTTAGATATAGAAAAGTTGCACTAATTTCGGCAAAGTTTTTGGTTTTTTTTTTAGCAAAATTTCAGCAAAAAAAACTTTTTTGGAAAAAAAATCTTCACACTTCAAGTCATTACTCACATTAGGTTGGTGATTTTTTTTCTTCATACTTCACACACATGCATGCAATATATATATAAAGGGCATTTAGTGAATGTAAAGTGCTCTACGCTTGAATAATAACTTTAATAATTAGATAACAATCTGCCCATAATCAATTTTGGAAAAAAAATAACAGAAATTGTCTGTTAATTACTTTTCTCGGAGAAGTGCAAAATAACTTTTCCAAGCTAGGCTTGTGTATGATGTGTGACTGCAGTTTTTTCTTCTATACCTCACTCATTTTTATTTAAAAAAAAAAAGGCGCCCGACAAAAAGTGGCGTTATTATCTTAAGGACCATAAGGTAAAAAGTACCAACTGGTGTGGAAATAACTCGTGAAAATAAACTGAAATTTTTTTTTAGGTGAAGGGGTGTAAGAAATTAAACTCGAGTGACAGCAAGAGAGTGGAAAACTAAGATATGAAAAGTTTTTGACACCCAAAAAGTGGAAAAATAAAGCGGAAGAAGAGGGAGAGAGAGAGAAAAAAGGCAGAGTTTTTCTGTAAGTAAAATGTAGCAAAGGGCTCCTTCTTTTTCTTGTTGTGTCTTAACTTCTTCTCAAAAGGTACTATTATGTGATTAAACGAATTATATCCATGATCAAGTACTGAGAGGTGGTGGAAGATTGAACATATAAGCTTTGTTTCAAGACAAGGGCTACAACGGCGCTTCCACCTTCTCTTCATCCATCAATTCACAAATTGGTACACAAGTCTGGCGTTATCAAGTTAATCAGTTGAATTTTCTTCTATTTTTTGCATCTTGTTATTAAAAAAATTCAATCTCTCTCTCTCTCTCTACCAATTTTAACTTATAAACCAACCAACCAATCAGCCCCAACCCCCCACTTTCTGTTCCCTACCTCTTTTCATCGCCCTCTCCCTCTCTCTCCCTTTTGGCAGATTTTAAGGGCCTTTATTAGAACACAAACATAAAATAGTGATAAAAAGGGAGGAGAGAGAGAGAAAATATGTCATCTTAAAGTTTATTTTTTTCTGTAGAAATTCTAGACACAGAAAAAAAACTCATATACTGTATAAATAACCAACAACCGAAATTGAAGAACGAGGAGGCAGAAAAGGGGTAACATGAAATTGTGACTCCATTATCTGAGATTTCTAGTTTATGTATAAACTGTAAATGTGGTGTGTGGGGGGAAGAGAGTTCACTTCTTGGTTCCTTCCCCCCTCCCCCTGCTATCCTACTTCATCTTCAGTCGAGAGTAAAACTTAAAGGGGTGACGGTGCGGCGTATTTTTTTCGATGTCGAATTTCAGCTTATCTACAAAACGAGAAGCTGATGGTGCTCCATAGAAACTAAAACATACACACAAAAAGTGAAAACCCTAAGCCCCCCTCGCCATCTTTTTTTTAAAAAAAGAGTAGTGAGAGAGATGATTTGTTTCACCCATCCCCCACCTTCTTGGCCCATTTTGTCTCTCTCCCTCTCTCTCTCTCTGGGGGTCTCTCTCTGGTTCTGTGTATATCCCCTTCTTACTCCATTGAAGTAGAAAAGTAGAAAAAACTGGGTATGGACCTTTAATTAAAAAATAATCCCTCCCTTTTTATAGGGCATATCGGTATAGGTGCACCTCCTCACTCAAGTCCTCATATAGTTCGGGCGGCCCCCTTCCTCTTTTCAATGCCTCTGTCTCTCCTCCACCTCAGACACCCTGAAACAGACGAATGAAGATGCAGTGGGGCAGAAAATCAAAAGAAAATGCAACCTTGATTATACCTCAATCACAGAATCTAAGGGGTAACACGCCCTATCTCCCCTTAATACACTTTTTTATGCTGTTTTTCTGAAAGTCAAGAGTAAAAAAGCAATCACTTGGACGTTGGGTTTCAATCGTCTTGAACAGAATAGAATTGAAGGGGAAAATATTTGTAGGAAAAGCAATGAGTTTGTTTGGGAAGTCGTGAGATGGAGCTGTAGTATGGCAGTATGGCGACGAAAGTGTAAAATGGAATTATAATGGGGTGTGGTGGTGGTCCTTGAAACGGGTTCGGCCTCCTTAAGGTCGGTATCTCTCCACTGTCAAAGCATATATCGACACCTTCCCGGTAAAACATCGTAAGCGACATTTTTTGAGATTTTCACTTTTTAATTTAATCAAATTTTGCACATTATGTCTTTATTAATACTGTAATCAATATTACCCTACGTTAAATAGTTATTTTATTTTTTAATATCTAAAAATATGAAATATTATAGTAAGCGACAGGTTTGGCATGTGTTTAAGCGACACATAAAAATATAACAAGTGCCAATTTGTAAGCGCCTAGCCTTCACGTTTGGTTCCAAGAAACTATCCTAATCGACTTTTATTTGAAAACTTTATTAAAAACACTAACTTTTTTTTTACTTTCAAATTAATTTAAAAATTACGTGCCTCACTTTGATTAAAATACACTTTACAGTTTTAAAATATAACTATAAATAAGGAAAATTTATGAAATGTCGCTTACGATGTTTTACCAGGAAGAGGATTTATTCCATGAAGAAATGTTTCTTTTATGTGCAGTGGTGTCACTGCACACGCTACCTGGCGGAAGGTGCAATTCGCAGCTTCCTTCTTGACTCAAGATGCTAGTCGCCTAAGCCGGGAACGAACCTGTAACTATAGACTGACTGTCACTTGTTTGTTTCGTGGCCAATGAAAAGGCTCAACAGAAATTACACAAGGCGGCCTACGAGAATTTTGTATAATCCTCTTCAGCTTTCATTATCATCATCACCATACCCTTATCCCGCCTGTGGTAGGGCCGGGTCTGCGGGTTGTAGTCCTCCACTCGTGCCTTTCTACCACCAGGTCCACGCCACACACTACCGTATTCTTACTGACAACCTTCTCCCACGTCTGCTTTGGTCTTCCCCTGCCCCGCGTGCTTCCAACCACCTGCCTTCTCATGATGGATCCTAACGAGCTCCTCCTCTCCTGTAATTCTGTTTATGTTTGAGGGCCCTTCAACTGCAAGGTGATTAGAGCGCCGTCCACTGCGTAGTTCTAATGCAGAGGCTGCACAGACACCACACTAATGCGACGATTTTTGGGTATTAGCAATACCCAGTTTATCCAGGCAGCCACCCATGTCCGTACTAGCTGGGGTTGCGTTGCTGAACTTTAGTGATCAGACGAGAACTAGTGTGTCCAACGCAATTTGCCACTCCCTCTCTCACTGTCACCTAGGTGGGGCACCGTCATACAGGTTTTTGCGGGACGATAGGCGCATTCCTATTGAGTTTTAAATCTTTGCAGAACTGACTTTTGCGCCGTTGATGCAGTTATGGGATCAAAACAGAAGCGTAAATAGACCGACGCATGCGCAAGGCGGGGAACTTAATGTCTGCCTGTAAATTTGGTACTCATATTTTCTCACTCCACAAATAACCTATAGGCCTACATTTTCCAACTTGGAAGTTTGTTCCATCGCCCGTTGAGTCCTAAACGTCAGTTTGGTGTGCTGACACACCAAACTGACGTGTGTGTGCAAAAAAAAGTTTTTGCTCACACCAAAAATTTTAACTGACGGTGTGAAGAAATTTTATCACATCGGTGTGTCAGTTCGGACTGACGTCAGTCCGAAGTGAGCGTGTGTGTGTTTGCTCACATAAGTTGTTCACATTTTTTGTTCTGCGTATGCCCAATGATGGTAAACGTCATCTTTACAAAATTGCACTATGGTAACGGAAGAATTACTGGTTGATGCGGACAATCAAATGACGTTTAACGAAAAGGAACATAAGTACGTGACACACCAAACTGTTCGTGTGTGAGCAATTCATTCCTTCACACCAAACTGAAAACATCGATGTGCACACACCAAACTGATCGTGTGTGGGGGCCTTAACATTAATAAGACCCACGAACAAATTTTGTCCTCAAATCGGAAAAGGCCCCAACTTAAAAACACGTTGATGGGTCTCAAGCAGGACTCTGGAAAAGAATATATTTCTAGGTGTAGAAGCTCACTTCCTGTCCTTTTTTTGTCGTCGATAAGGCATTCAGGGTCAAATGGTGCTGCGTTCCTGATCAGGCCCCGGGTTTGAATAAAATTCATTCTCCTTCCTTCCTTTTTTTTCATATCTCTCTAACATACCGGAAGTACCCTTGTCGTAGTGAGACTCTCTCCAGAGGCCTTAGAACCTAGTCATCTTCATTAATTAATCGTGGTTATGGAATGGAAAACACGTCCCATAATGAGACACCCACGCAGAAGTAGAAGAATAAGCAGAAATAATTTCTATTCTTCCGCCTTTCGACATCACTTCATTGTCAAATGGTTGTTGTTATTATTAGTATTATAAGCCACCCCCAACCCATTCTTATTGTTCTGGTTAACAATGTCTATTTAAGCAGAATGTAAGGGTAGTGGGGAGGAGGGTTTATTATATCATAATAGGGACAAATCCCCCTCCCGCTGTCCTATCTACTGCCCTTTCCCTCCCACCTCTTACAGACGCCTTTCTCTTTTTCCTGTCTTGGGACAAGCAGGAAAAGAAAGCATTTGAAATGCAGATTTTTCATAATAGTAATAGTAGTTGTTGTCGTCGTCGTCGTCGTTTGGTTGTTGTATTGATTGAACATTCCGTAAAATGTCGACTGGCAACTCCTCGACCCACGAATGATAAATCAGCACGAAAATGAGGTTTCTTTTTCGTTGTTGGCAATTTTTCTAGAGACATAGAAAATGAGAGACATGGGAGGAGAGAAAAAAATTCTATGCATATATTTATAGTATGCGCGTGTGTGCAGGGGAGGTGTATGTGTATACCCCCTCTCTCCTTTACTTCACATAATGAGCGCATTCGTCAACCGCTTTATCATTACGATTATTACGCATTCATTTTCGATGAGAAAAGAGGCCCAATTAAGAGACACATTGCCGAAACACATACTCAGTCATTAATTGCAAATTCAGACATGGGACACGCATACATAAAGGGATCGACTTCATTTTAAGCCCTCTCCTCATACCCCTCCTCTTCATTCATGGCTCTTTTCTCGTCTTTATAGCCCTTAGTTCGGGGTTCTGTCGAGACAAGATCATAGTTCGGGACTTGGCAGACACGGCTTCTTTCCAGCCTTAGAAAGAGTGGGGAAGGAAGTTCCAAGTTCACCTGCTGTCCTATGAAAGGAAATAGTGTGGCTCCTTGTCTGTCCTCTGTCTAGGTAGTATAGTGGTAGTAGAGAACTTGGCTCGTCCATGGCTGTAGATTTGATCCTGGCCGTAGCGGAAGGGAAGGCACGATCGGCTGATTGCGTGTAGGAGTGTAAAATGACCCCCATTCGTCTCAGAACCCCTTTCCCCGTCTTACCACTAGGGTTGTTGTCCTTTCTCTCATGCGCAGAAGAATTGTAGAATACTGTAAAATTCCCAGGTATAAGATTTCGCGCCTCCGTAGCGGTGTTCATCGACACCAGGACCTTTCTAGTACAGTTAGACCGACGGCAAAGTACCAAAAGAATAAAGCCCTAACAAATTCCCATTCGGGACAGAAGGCAGCAGCTCTCTTCCTTTTAACGAGAGGGGAAAGCCTTGTAGATTTCGACCAGAGGGAGGTGTGATAAGCCAACCAACTCATTGAGCTCTGGATTCGCCGCGAAAGTTGAATTTTAACTGCAGCTTTAATGTCCAGAATTCATTTGTTCCCTCAATGCCTTTTGCCCCTTAGGGCACTTTGTTGTGGTCCGTATGCATCAAAGACCACACTACTCGTTTGGGTTTGGAACTCCTGGGGGAAGCGATTATTTTATGAATAATGTACTGCTGAGGGGGAAGGGTAGAGGGTTAACCACACCGATTTCTGGGACGTAATTATAAATCTGCCTTTTACTAATTGACATTTCATAAGCCCCCCTCCGCTGTCCCAAAGGGCAACCTCTCTAAAACCTATATTCGATGCAAATCAATTCATAATTTTCAAATCAAGCTCTCCATCTCCTCACTCTCTCACTCGTGTTCTCTCTCCAGGAGGGCCTTATTAGTTTCATAGTTTACTATAGGCTGCAATCTTCACCCCTGAAACCTTCAACTCCCTCTCATTGACCAGAACACAACTCTACTTCTACCCTCGGTTTCTGTTCCACTTACCTCTCATCCCACACTGTTGTATTTCAATCTACCCAGTTGAAAAACAATCCATAGACACTGGAAAAAAGAGGTGAATGTATAGGGGGAAAGGCAACGGGGGGGGAGACAGCAGGTTGACAACAGCACACCGTCCTCCATTTTTGAATTATCCCCTCACTTCACCTCCCTCTTTTCCATCCTGTTCTGTGCACTACTCACTCCTCAGTTACCCATCTTTTTATCAGTACAGCTCATCCTTTTCTACTTCTGTTTTCTCTACTTCCCCTCTCTCCTATTCATCCTAGCCATCCTCCTTCCTCCTTCTCGTGGCCCTTTCTGTCATTCGGTATCCCTTGTGTCTCCCAGGGCCTCAACTTCATCTCTGGAAAAACGACATGGATTACATCAGGTTTGGACCATACTAATTAAAAGAAAATTAAACCAATGAAAGGCATCGTTTCTGACTGAGTGGTCACCAATTTCCACACAGGATGTGAAGTAGTACCCGATGGAACGTCGTAGAGGAGAGCAGAAAAGAAGAAGAGGGGAAGGGGATAGTGTGGAGGGTGAGGGTTGAAAAGATATATAGAGAGATGAAGGTGGGGGAGGAGAGGATATGTGTGTGAGATAACATATAAAATGAGGAACTGGGAGAGTATCAGGGTTGTGTCCTGTTGTCTCTCAGATTCAAGAAAATGCATCTCTTAAAAAGAGTGTGTTGCAGGGGATGTGGTTGAAGGGTAGGTAGGAACCAGTTGGCAGATGAGGAGAAGAAGATGGTGGTGGAGGGGGAGATGACGATGACGGTCTGTGCTATACATGGAGGGAGGACGAGTGAGGGGAGGGGAGAAAGAGAGAGAGATACATGCACAGTAAAGAGGGATAAAAGTGAGATGGAAAGAGTGCTGTTGAAGGAGGATAAGGTAGAAATCTCAAACCCCAGCGCTCATCCCATGTTGGTAGGACACCCTTCAGTTTTGTGAAAGAAAAGAGCCATTCATGCTTCTGCTTGGTTGACTTTGACGAAAACAATGGCAAGTCATAGTGAGTACGAGATGTAATGTTCGTGTACACGATTTATTTTGGAAGAAATAAAAGTAGGGGAAAGGAGAGAGTGAAGGGGCAGATAGCGAGATCGAGTATGGAAGGAGTGGGGGATGAGGGATGAGAGCAGAACGATAGGGATAATGGTAAGAAAGAAAAAGAAGTTGAGATAATAACTAGATAGTTAACGATGTTTGTGCTGAGGCACGGTGCTACAGTTCGATACCGACCTAAGTGGTTATGAGGTCATTCGTCTCCAATGCCAAGAGAACGAGCATCTGCATTACAGACATTTTGCCAATCTTTCGTATCTGTTGGGGTTCAGAACTACCGTAGTCTACTGTTGACTTTCGTAAGGTACTTATGGGTGCTTTAAGCCCTTTCTGTTTGAGTCGTTTTTATTGAGGCTGTTCTGACTGGACCCACGACTGCGCTTCTATACCCTGTCGTGCACGCCACATCTATCCCACAAAGGCGCGTTTGAGGAGGGAGGTTCTCCTTACTTGCCGTTCCCAAGTCTTCGGCCAGATTTGAACCTGAGTATCATTAACTCAAGAGTATCTTTAGGGAGAGGAAAGACAATGACAAATAGGCCTTTCGAGGGATGCAGAGCCGGTTCAGAGGCCCCAACCGCCGTAGGAATTATTATTGAAATGATGCTATGGTGTGCAGGCTCACTTTTCAGGGGCAGGCTCGATTGATCAGGGATCGAGTCTAGGCGATGAATGAATGAGACAATACGGAGATTCCCTTGATGCTTTCTCGTATTTTGTGATTCTCCTGCAGCTCAGTAAGTGGGTTATTTGGCGTCAGCTCTGTGTAGGATATTTTTGGAAGTAGAGCCTTGGCTCCGTTTTTGATTGATTGGTGTTTTAGGGCCCTTCAACTGCAATGATAATTAGAGCCCCGTCCACTGGACAGTTCTAATGCAGAGACTTCACAGACACTACACTACTGCAACGATTTTTGGGTATCAGCGGTACCCAGCTTTCCCAAGAGGCCACCCATGTTAGTACTAGCTGGGGTTGCGATGCTTAACTTCAGTGATCAGACGAGAATTGGTGTGCTCAACGCGATAGTGTTTTTCCACAGCCCGGTTGCCGACCAAAGCTGCAACTCCTATTCTTATTTATCGTCGGTCTACTGTTCGTTGGGGCATTTCACCGACACCAGGGGCGAGTTCTACACCTGGAAATTTTGCCTCATCTACCCGTTGCATAGTAGAGAGGGTACTTTTATACGTACAAATGGCATCCTACACCACACGGCACCGCAATTTTACTTCTCATCCGAAAGAAACCTCAGTCGGGGCCTCTCTCGCTCGAAAGAAGCCAACCCACCTCGATCCTGTGTAGAACCTAGAACTACTGACGAAGTTATCGAGCGTGCTACCCACTTCGCCAGTTACAGTTCGTTAAAATATCCAGGTGAAGGAGTTCCCCCGAGTCCTGGTGTTAGTGAACGACATATTGATGAACGAAGAAAAAAGACCGAGGTTAAATAAGCATGGGATTGTAGCATTAAGTCGGCAGCCGGCTGGACAAACAGGTTGTAATGCTAGCTTTGAAGTTTACTGTCAGGGTGGACAGGGGGATGGGGTGATCAAGCCTGACAAACATCAATTTTTACTTCGAAATTAATCTCTTAATAAAATGAGAGTTTAATCAGCACTCTTGAAGTCGTAATCATTGCTAAGTGTTCTTCAGTCCGTCATAGTGACATGGCCTGCCTTCATGGCTTCCTTCCGTCCATCTTTTCTGCAACGGAACTCTTGTCTACATCCTGTCTTTCTGAGGGCTGCGCAAAAATACCGTGGTCATGTGTGAATAACTGAAGGACATAACCTTAGTTGAGGATAAATAGACAGGCGAAAGTGTAATTACAGTTGTGCAGAGGAGTAAATCACAGGCCGGCAAAAGTAGTTATTGCCGCACCCTTCTAAAGCCGGATTTGACAAGGGGCAGACAAAATGTCAATCGATTGAAAGATTAAGCCTTCAAGAGAGTAAGGACATCGTCTCTCTCTCTTTTTATGTGCATGTGTCCATGTTGTGCAGAGAGAGAGAGAGAGAGAGAGAGAGAGAGAGAGACGGAAGTGGGAAGGTTTGAATGTCAGCAGGAGATACTTCCGTCCTGTTGTTTTCAAATGGCCGTCATAATGATTAAGGGGGGCAATAAAACGGAAGTGATTATGAAACTCTTGCTACTGTCTTCAACAGTACTTCAGTTCTGTCTTCTTTGTGCTCCTTTCTTCCCTCGTCTCTCTCTCTCACCTCCTCCTCCTATGCCATTGTTAGTTCTGGCCTGCAGCAAAGCCGTTCTAGGCTTGAGAATGAGATCAAAGGCTGAAACTGTCATCAAAATCACTGCGGTCAACATACTCGTCTTGAATCAATATCTTTGTCAGAGAGATTTCAATTCGTCGATATTATTTTTATTCAAGAGGCTAATTGTGCAGTCTGTCAAGAGGTTCACTTCCGGTTACTGGCTCTTCTAAAGGCAATATGTCAGAAAAGGACTTGCAGTCTGCAGTATTTATTATGGAAAGGAGACCCAGTAGAAGTTTTGCTTGTGCAGGTGGCATAACGAT
This sequence comes from Trigoniulus corallinus, assembly GCA_013389805.1. Taxonomy (NCBI): domain Eukaryota; kingdom Metazoa; phylum Arthropoda; class Diplopoda; order Spirobolida; family Trigoniulidae; genus Trigoniulus; species Trigoniulus corallinus. The sequence continues at coordinate 13,543,415 of JAAFCE010001036.1, forward strand.
TGATTGTCGCGCCATCTAGGGACACTGCATGACACTATAAAATCCAAGCATGCAGCATAGCAGTCTGTCCTTTTCAGGTTCCAATCCGTTGGCGGCGAATCGTGATTTTCTGTTGAAGTGATGGCTTGACTAGTGTGTCTTTAACGTTATCCTAGGATGAGCTCGCCATCTCTCCGACCCCCATTCTACATCGAAACCGCAATGGATTAGTAACCATTGGTAAACCGGCGTGAAATTTACATTACTTCAAGTTACACCCTTATCAGAAAAGGTGCGTCTAGGCCCTAGGCAGCTGTTTGACTTTTGAGATCATTATTGAAGGTTCGATCCTAGTAGGGCCGGCGTGATGGGTGTGCGAACAGGGCGACGACACAGGGCCCCGCGCATTCGGATTAATGAACCTATTGATAGAAGGGTCCCGCTTCATGTTTTCACGGGGCCCCGCCTAATTAGTTTGCACAGGGCCCCGCAAAATATAGCGCCGGCCCTGATCCTAGCCAAGTCAGGTCGACGTGGTGATTGCAGGGTTCGATGGGAGGGTTCACTGTTTGACTATTTAGGCTTAGCATTCTCTCTCTCTCTCCTGCTGAAGGAGTGCAACTGGAAGTCTACATTTACTGTACATCAGAACATTTTCGGATTTACTCCTCCGTGGTTGCAAGTTCGATCCTGCGTCCTGCTTCCTATCTAAATAGATCTTTAAGTACACCTTTCGTCTGATGAAAGAAAACCAGTGGTGTTTACTATCCAGCATTGCGGGGAAAAGAACCCTTTCTAAATGGAATGTAAATCGGCAAAATTGCTAAGTTCCCCCCTCCGACTATGATAAACAAAATTGATTCCCAGGAAGAAATAGGCCGACGTTAACATAAAAAAGGGGTTGCACCATAGGCAGAATATCGGCATGAATGAACGAAGCTTTAAGAAAGCAACTCCTAACCCCTTTCCTGCCTATGGCAGGATCGGGTGCCCATCTTGTTCCTCTGAATGAACACAAGGGCGATATAATGGACAGTGTTTTTCTACAGCCGGTTGTCGACCAAAGCTGCAACACCTATGCTTATTTATCGTCGGTCTACTGTCCGTTGGGGCACTCCACCGACGCCTAACACCTATGAGGTCCTACACCTGGAAATATTGCATCATCAATTCGTTGCACAGTGTAGAGGGTTTCCTTACTCAGGGTCCGTTCTAGCGCTTACGTCGCCCGTTAAGAATATAATGCGAGTTCAAGCAGCAGTTTTTCTCACACTTACAGCCAAAATGGCGCCCCGGACAAATGTCCGGGTTGAACCCACCCCCCCCTCCAGAGCGGGCCCTGCTTTACGTGCAAATGCCATCATAAACTACATGGGACCTCGGTTTTACTTCTCATTCGAAAGAAGGCGCACTCGGGACCTCTCTCCCGCCCGAAAGAAGCCAACCCACCTCGATCTAGTATCGAACCTAGAATTACTGAGGCAGTTACCGAGGGAGTTGTTGTTCCTTGTTTGTGTTTTAGGGCCCTTCAACTACAAAGGTCATTAGAGCCCCGTCCACAGCATAGTTCTCAGGCAGAGACTGCACAGACTAATGCGACGATTTTTGGGTATTAGCAGTACCTAGTTTTCCCAAGCGGCCACCCATGTCAGTACTAGGTGGGGTTGCGCTGCTTAACTTCAGTGAACAGACGAGAACTGGTGTGCCCAACGCAATTCGCCGCTCCCGTTTCCGAGCGAGCCACCCAGTGCGCCACCGAGGCGGGCTCGAATGAACAAAGCCTTGCCAGAGAAGAAAATGGTAATACACACACCAAAGTGGACCATGAGCGACCCTGTGCGGCCTACCAATTGATCTACTCGGTGAGGTTCGATCAGACTGAAGAGAGATTAAGTGCAGCTTTCCGTAGGTGACGTCAGCGCTAGACACGCGAGAAATATGTACCGCCAAGTCTGACAAAATTGTGAGTGATTTGAGTGAGAAAGAGTAATGCGCAAAATTGAGAGAAGAGAAAAGTGGCTGAAGAAGATGAATAGTTAGATTGAATTGAGTTGAAAATATGGAGTTGAGTATTGGAAAAATGTTGGATGGAGAGAGGGGATGAGGGAATGTAACATGAGTGGGATGAGGGAGGGGAAATGGAAATTTGGGAGGGATGGAGAGCGAGAGAGATAGAGGAGACCAGAAGAGAAAAGCAGTTTTTAAAAAAGCCGTGTAGGAAGCAGGAAGGAGAGAAGGGAGGCTGAAGTAGAAATGACGAGAATCTGGAAGAGGTGTTGGGAGCCGCTTTTGCAAGATAGAGGTTTTGGAGGGATTCCGCTTGATTACACGGCCAGAGTTCAACTTCCACAGGCTGTCTGACAGTAGTACTACTACTACTGCAACAGCCTTCTGTTTTCTCTCTCTCTTTTCTGCTCCTATTGCATCCACCCTATTATTCCCTACTCATCATCTCTTCCTGCTTCATCACTATATCCCCCTCCCTTTCCTCCACCCCCTCTCCCTTGCACGCCCTTCTGCCCACTGCCTTCATCCCAACTGTACACCAGAGATGTATGCGCGCAAACTTAATTCCGCTAGAGTGCACCATATGCATGAGGAATGAGCCATAGGCAACGATTGATGGCGGCGCCTGTTTTGGCAGTGTTTTGTCATCTTTTTTTAAGGCCCACCCTCCTCTCTAACCTCTGAATATCGCAGCCTGGACTGCAGAGGGGGAATGTTACTACACTGATATATCATTTTCTTTCTCATGTATAGAATATGAAACTACTATACACCGGGACGGTGAGGGGGGGGGGCGAAGACGTGAAATAATAACATGGGGTGTTGGCACGATGATGACGTCATACAGGAGTGTTCCATAGGTAGCTTACAAGAATGACACCGCCATAATTTAGATGTCAGCTCATGGGATGGGGGATGGGAATTGAACTCCGTTTACTTGCACACTGAGCGGAAACTCAATCCTTTGCTGGTTTATTTAACGGACGGGATGAGATCTTTGTTCTCCCATCAGACAGCCGGTTTACAGGAACTTGTTCGGGCATTCACCCAAAGATCAAACCTTGGCCTCTATGAACTTAAAACGCTAGGCCTTTACCGATCTGCACTTTTCCTTGTAGAACAGGTTTTGTTTCTTTCTGCAGGTAGCCATGCACTGCAGAATATCGGCCACAGTTCCACCTCATTCGATATCATCTTCCGGATGGCGCTAATGATGGAAAAGAGGACAAGTGAACCTTCCCTTGCCGTAAACTCAGTAAGGGCGGCGAGACGAGCAACAAAAAGGACAGTGAGGGAGAAGATTCCGGGAGAGTCATGGAGCCACATCTGGTGAGTATAGATTCTGTCCCAACAAAGCAATCGGGATCCCTGAAGAAAGATATGGACGAGGGAATATCGTATTTAATGACAATGATGAATTGGTTAGTCCAGTTGAACAACATTTTAGTTCTCAGTGATAATGAGCACCCAACTTTGCAATAGATGGGAAAAGGATTAGCAATTATGATGGCGGATAAGCAAGCAAGAAGCTTGACTTCAAAACTAGGGGTTTCCTAAAATAGTGTTTGAAGGTTGAGAATGTACCAAGGTAGGGCAGTTGTTGAGATCGGTTATGACGTCATGTAGTGTCTAACGAATCGCTTGCCATTTGGCTTTAACTGCCGGTCTCCCAATTTATGTATCTACATAATGTTTCCACGTACTGGGATATATTTCCGCGTAGGAAAGGCTGTTGATGCAGAATATATACCATGCACCCTGTCTTTCGTCCCATCAGCAAATTGGAAAAGGGCCCTGATGACTATCTTCCTGCCCGGCACACACTGTCATTTCAATACCAAGTAACACAGAAATAAGACATCAATGCAGATAGCTAATGTTATTAAGCGCATGACTATTGTTATGTGTGAAAATTCCCATCTGGGACAGTGTTCCAAACCCATAGTCACCACGTGGTTGACCTCTGACCTACCACCCATGTTCTTTGAATTTAGTATTAATAGTAATCCAGCTCTGGTCTCTCTCTTTCTCCCGTGGTTGTGAACATCAATTATTTCTTGAAGGAACCCCGATGTTCATTTTCCACACTCACCACGACATGATATCCACATCCTCCTTCTCCCCTTTTCGCCCCTGAATCATTGGACACCCACTCCTTCTCCAGAGCTCTGTGCCTACCAAATTGTAGGGTATCCTTTCTGAAAGAGGGGGCTGAGTGTTCCCCTTTCTACTCCATCATGTATAATGATGATGATACATGCAGATTCAACATCAAATGAACACCCCGCCTCTTCCCCCTTATGGTGGAAATTTTGTGTGGGATGAAGAGATATTCAATGTCCCCGCAAGAGTTGACAGCTTTATTAGCTACATGAGAGAACCCTCTTTCTGTCCCTCAGAACGTGCCCTTTGCATGCAAAACAGGAGGTTGGGGAAAGGAAGGGTCCCAGAACTTCAACCTCACCTACTCTTTCAGTCAAACCTCATGTCGTCCCCTTATGTTTGTTTGTTCAACCATTTTTTTGTTTCTTCTGTAGGAAGACTCATGTTCGATAATCGACTTGGACGTTTAGGACCCTTTTATTCCTCTCCCTACAATGGATATGTTAGAGCACCCCTTCTGACAAGAACAAATGAACCTACAATTGTTGGGAACAATATCAGTTAGAATGTATATTAGCAATCAATTGCCATGTTTTCAAGAGCTTTTACGGTTACATATCTGTTCCCCACCTTCCCATCACACTCCCCTAATATTCCTCCCCCTTTCCTTTACCCCACGATCTCTGAAATTGTGGGTCCAAACGTTACTCAAAGGGCATGCCTGTCATTTGATGCAGGGATATGGATACAAATGACTTTCAGTAATATTAAGACCTTTCACGTTGGGATAATTGCAGTCTTGACACACACGCACTCCATTTTCGTATACAAAATAAATGTCTGTTAGCAATAAAAATTTGTAAAGGTTCGCAGCTGGGATTTATTTTCATTTAAAAACAGAGGGAGTGGCTCCATTGCTAACTGGCATGAGCCCGGAACGGGACCCTAAACAATAATAGATAAGTGGGAGTGGCGTTGATTGGTTCTTTATGGATGCCCCACATTGGTAAGGTTTTCGTTTAATTTAACCTATTTATAACCGAATTAATTGTCGCTGGATGGCGAGTTCGTACACCTGGGAGTTGTGCTGATCTACTTGTTCTGTTACTTGCAGTGATGACACGATAGTTGCCGCACATGGAATCTCCAGGTGGCCGAACAAGGAAACGGATGTCTCGGCCAGGATCGAACCTATAAATCACGCCACTAATTCGGGTGCCTTATAAACTCACCCATTGATGAGGTTCAACCATTAAATAATTGATTGCTATTAAGCTATACTAGGTTTCAAGACTCTGGGACGTGAGGGTTGCAAGTGACGCCCCTACGAAGGGGGAAGAAGGTGTCCAAGAAGCAAATTCGAGGTGATTTCTTTCAACAAAGGTGATACTTTAAACTTGTCCGACGCACCCAGACTTTTCATCTTGTACCCAAAAGTTCACAATTGTGCTGGTAAAAAGGTCTTTGTGTCCAAAACCTGAGGAGATGTAGGAAAGTGTCTCTGAGTGTGGGGAGCGGCGAGTTGCGTTGGACACACCAGTTCTCGTCTGATCACTGAAGTTAAGGAACGCAAGCCCAGTTAGTACTGACATGGGTGGTCGCTCGGGAAAGCTGGGTACTGCTAATACCCAATAATCGTCGCATTAGTGTAGTGTCTGTGCAGTCTATGCATTAGAACTATGCAGTGGACGGGTCTCTAATGACCTTGTAGTTGACGGGACCTTAAACACCAACAACAACTGAGTGTGGGTCAAAGTTCATAAATATTTGGAGAACGAATTTGAATTTCTCTAAGTGTTCAAAAAAGTTTTCCAAAATGTCATATTCTTTGCCTGGGTTCCGCAACTTTCTTGAGGACACCTCATGGGGTTCAACGCGATTCGTCAGAGTCCATCGTGGAAATTAGGGCACCTGAAAACATTCTACTGCATCTTAGTTTCCTCATAAGTCGTAGCCTGCTCGATGGTGCAGAAGTAGCGTGCTGGATTACTATGTCAGCAGTTCCAGATTCGATATCAGACCGAGGTGGTGTGGAATCTTTCGAGCGCGGAGAGGGAGGCCTCCAGTGCTCCTTTCGTCGGATGAGAAGTAAAACCGGGGTCCCGTAATTCCGTATTTCTAATTTCTAATATATACACTTATTCTGAAAAGTGCATAGGAGTTCCCAAAATGGTTATAAAATGTCCTTATTTCGTCTAAGGCACAGAAAACGACATCAAAAGCCCTCCAAGATGCCCAAAAGCATCCGAAAGAAACGAATCTGAAAGAAATCTAAAAGAAACTGAAAGTTCAACAACAAAGGCCCAGCAACTACACCAAATAAAATTCCCCAAATAATCTATATCATTGTTGCGAGCACATTCCAAAATTATTGACATCATGACCACAGGTTCAATCCCTATCGAAGCAGACGGCTCTTTCAGGATGAGAGGGTGGTACCCTAAGTGGGTTTTCCTTCCGTCGAATGAGAAGTGAAACGGTGGGCCCTTCTGGGTCACAAAGAAGTATGATGCAGATCACCAGCATCCAGAGATGTTCGCCTCTTGGTGTTGGGGAAATAACTTCAACAGGCCGACGCTAAATAACCAACTAAAGTAAAACAATTGAGCGCACGACTGCTCACCTGATGTCACTCGCACATGTTGGTAGTTGCCCCTGAGGTGGCTAATACAAGGAGAAGCAGAGGAACAACCCACGAGAGAGGTGCAGCATTTCCATCCTTCCGTTATACAAGAAGCTGAAATCACAACTGAAGATGCCGCACGCCCCCTAGCGTCGGTAGAGACAGTTTTAGCATCAAGAACAACCATTGCAATCGCAGAGGTGATTACAATTGGATGGTTGTGGTATCAGCAGCGATATTCCAACATGTTTGACAAACATTTCTGCAACATCCTCCTGAGTCAGGCTCGTTCATAAATTCTGTAATTTCCTTTTAGCACAAGTTGAGTCATCATCACCACTACAGAAAACGGCAACATAATAGAGCAACACTGTATCTCTGTTTCAAGTCTCCTGCACCCGTGTTGAAACGCAGAATTTTTTTCTGGCCTACGACTGTTCTTCACTCTAAAATCCAATACAAAATCGCGAGCGGAAGACAGAAATCCGTGCAAACGCAGAAACACCACATACACAAACGCAGTGGCAAAACGAAATTAGAGAAAAAAAAAGTTGGGGGAGCGAAAAGTAGCAATGTGATTTGGCTTGCATTCACTAGACTTCTGCCAGTTGCCTGTAAACTGCCTGACTGCATACCCAATGCTTTTGCCATTCAGAAGTACACACTGCACTGAACACAGCAAATTTAGCTGCTTAATCAGACAGAAAACTTTTCGGCGACCACCCAAGCAAGCAAAAGCACTCTCACACAATTGCACTCGCACATACACACATGAGCAACAACCCAGTGTCAGCAATAGAAGTAGGAGCAGCATCGCCTCTTCCTCCTTCTCATTCCCGAAGTTCACGAATTGCATGCACACAGCAGACATAAGACGCCGTCGCCGCCATCACCACATTCAAGTGGAACGATTTGAAGACACGAGGACTCAACCCACACCCCCGCTCCTTTGTCAACCTACTTTTGAAATGTCGTTACCACGACTCTTTCTCTATTGCTGCTACAGTACTCCTATTGCCGTTCGTTCGTTGGTGTTTTAGAGCCCGTCAACTACAAGGTCATTATAGCCCCGTCCACTCCAGGGCCCTTAGGCCCCCGTCCACTACGTAGTTCTAATGCAGAGACTGCACAGACACTACACAATGCGACGATTTTTGAATACCAGCGGTACCCAGTTTTCCCAAGCTGCCAACCATTTCAGTACTAAGTGGGGTTGCGTTGCTTACCTTCAGTGATCACGCGAGAACTGGTGTGTCCAACGCAATTCGCCACTCCCCCGCCCACTCCATAGTTCTAATGCACAGACTGCAAGACACTGCACTTGGGTGCTAGCCGTAGCCAGTTTTCTCAAGTGGCCACCCATGGTAGTACTAGCTGGGCTTGGGTTGCTTAGCTTCAGTGATCAGACAAGAACTGGTGTGTCCAACGCAATTTGCCGCTCCCTACTACCACCACCACCAATGTTCACACTCAGGCTATCTCCACCCACTCCTCATTGCTATCCCTCTCCGTCGATTACCAAGGTTTAATGAAGTGATTAAGAACTCGTGATGAACAGTCCGAAGGACGGCCAAGGGCACAGACTAGGGCTTGTCCTTGGTTTGATTTAATTGGATATCTAACGTAAGCTTGCCAGTTGTAAAACACACATAGGAATAAAGAGAGATCTGCACATTTCCGTATAAAAAGGGTTCCTTTATGTGCTCCACAGAACTCATTGAAGACTTGATCAGAATCGAGCCTGCGAACAGCGATGAGTGCAGCATCACTATCAGTAAGAGAACGATCGATTAGGATGTTTATTTGGCGGAGGTTTTGCTTTCTAGTGCTGAAGGCAATTTACGAACTCTATGAGGTAAGTCTCCTACACTTGGAAATTTTACCGATTTTGTACTTTATGTAATAGGGTTCTTTTCGGTACGTAGTACACGTGTACCTTTAGTGGCCTCTATAAGGTGAATGATGAGTGTCAATATATTTGAAAGTGCTGAACCATCTGAATTGGAGCCCCGGTCTGCGGCTAGGAAACGTGACTTTGAGTTGCCCCTTTGTCCAACCTCGTGTCAGATGCAACTTGCTGCCATCAGGATTCTCGGGAACTCCCTGTGGAGTTTCTCCGTCGTATATGATACACAGGT
>JAAFCE010001036.1:13574503-13632822 GCA_013389805.1 Trigoniulus corallinus
GTGATCAGACGAGAACTGGTGTGTCCAACGCAACTCGCCGCTCCCGTCCAGTATCGAACCTAGTACTACTGACGCAGGCACCGAGCGTGCTACCCGCTTCGCCACAGAAGCAGGTCAATTTATTTTATAACCGTCCCAAATAAATTGTGATGAGAACGGCGGGGAGGGGGGGTAAACACTGCACCCCTGTGCCTTAATAACCGCTTGCGTCACAGTGCATTAAACTGCCATTCCTTCTTAATTACAACGTTAATGAGCCTCTGATGATTAGTTCACAAGAGACAAATGCCATTTAGGTCAATTGGTCCTCTTCTTTATTATTATTACCATCCCGCTGTTTTCGAGGAGAATCTCACAAAAAAAGAGAGGAAGCAATTGGGAGAGGGGAATCCTTTTCCCTACAGTTGCACAGACGACTGCTGCTAACAGGAAAGGGGAATACGGCGAACGGAGGAGGGCTAGAAAAGAAAATGGTATAAGGTAGGTGTTGTTAGAGAGTGATTTACTAATATTAACCACTTAAAACTTATCTTCAACATTGAATACGTTACACAAAAGACGAGGGGCAAATAAGTAATCCCTGTTCCCTCCCTCTGCTTTATCCCGCTTTTCCCTACAAATTCAAAATCCCCTTCCTAACTTCCCTTACCCTAACAACTGGAAATTAGACATCCCCAACTCTGCCCCTTCTTAGCTCCCTCTTCTCGTTTACAATTGGTGCAAATGATAATAGGGTAGGAGACTGGGGAACAGAAAACCAGCTGCAACATTCAGAAACAGGGAAGTGAAGCGAAGGAGATGGGGTTAGTACCAGGAGGATGGGGTGGGCAAAACAATGCTGCCCTTATTAGGGATTAATGCCAATAACAGAAAGGATATTTATTTCAATTTGGGACATTTCTTCTTGAGACACTTCCAAAGTTAGTCTTCTTCTAGGAATTGGAGGTGCCTTCCACGACGGGCCCCAAAAATGCATGCAAATAAATAAACCACAATTAGGTGACTGAACCCGGGTCATCTTCATGTCAGATGAAAGAAGGTAGATTGAGTAAGGGCAACTGCAACTCCTAACCCTTTTCCCGCCTATGGCAGGGTCGGGTACCCATTTGTCCCTCTGAATGGACACAGGGTGATATATTGGTCATAGGTTTTTTCTGCAGCCGATTGCCGGCCAAAGCTGCACCCCTACGCTTATTTATCGTCGGTCTAGTGTTCGTTGGGGAATGCTACCGACGTCAGGGAGCGAGCTCCTACACCTGGAAATTTTGCCTCATGTACCCGTTGCGTAGTAGAGAGGGTTCTTTTACGTGCAAGTGCCATCGTACACCCACACGGGACCTCGGTTTTACTTCTCATCCGAAAGAAGGCACACTCGCCGCTTCTCTCTCTCGCCCGAATGAAGCCGACCCACCACGGTCCGGTCCAGTATCGAACCTAGAACTACTGGCGCAGTTGCCGAGCGTGCTAACCACTACGCCACCGCGGCGGGTCAGATTGAGTAAGTGCATGTATGTTAAATAGGACGTCTGGAAGCGATTACAGGTTCGATCCTGATCAAGAAGCGAACATGGATGATAGAAGCCTCAGAAAATTTATTAGGAATTAGAAAGTGGGGACCTCGGTCTGAGACCCGAAAAAATCGAAGTCTGCACACCAGAGTGAATGAAGCCACTGTTCCATGCGGTAAGAGAAAGAAAATCCTAGAGGTTTGCAAGACTCGAGAAAATATGAAAGAGGGGGCCCTGTGAACGCGGAGCCTAGGTTCAAGGCCTTAAAAATCGACCCCTGATCCTTCTCAAGGGTACAAAGGTTAGGTATAAAAGCGATGTCTTACCACTGCAGGGCAAAATTTCCAGGTATAGGAGATGCGGGGCTCTCATCTGGTGTCTGAAGAGACCGATGTCAACGAGATCCGGAACATTCGCCCCCGACGTTTCGCCGCCGACATTTCGCCCCCGGAGCTTTCGTCCCCACGCATTTCGCCCCTGCGAGGGCAATGGGATTTTAGTTTACGTTCGCGTATAAGAAATATGCGGCAATTTCGGCAAGAATTCTACACACTGTGGAAGACATCAACAATAAAACTTTAATAGACTTTCTGATTGTGCCTTTTTTATTTTAATATTAAGCAGAGAAAAAAAGAAATAAATGTTTGGGGATGGTGGACATCGCCAAAAATGAGGGACAATAGGTTGAGGTGGTATGGACACGTCATGAGAAGAAGAGCTCGTTAGGCCCATTCCAGGAATGCAGGTGGTCGGTAGCACTCGGGGCAGGGGGAGACCGAAGCAGACGTGGGAACAGGTTGTCCGTAAGGACATGGCAGTGTGTGGGGTGGACGGGGACCAGTTGGAATATAGACGGGAGTGGAGGGCTAGAACCCGCAGACCTCACTCTGCCACAGGTGGGATAAGGGTGTGATGATAATGATGATGATGACTCAGAAAAAGGTCCGAATGAACAATGCTGTTTTTCTAAATAAAAACAGAATAACAAAAAAACGGCCATTTGCCCTCCCAGGGGCGATAGCTCCGGGGTCTAAACTTCCGTAAACCGATGTCAACTAGTCAAACCATGTCTTGAGTGTTGTTGGGTCAATTGGACTTTTCCCTGAACGCCCCGAACCTCTCACTTGAGCGACCAGGTAAGGATAACTTAAGACATGTAGTACAATATTATGGCACAAGGAGGCGCGGCCTACACCGCACGACTTGCGCATCTTTGAAATCGACAAAATTCGCCGGAAATAGTAACAACGGGTTTTGTTTTTCTGAGAAGATATTAAAAATTTCAATCTGAGAGTTCACAGAAGCGTGTTCGCTCCCGTTGATATCGACTAATTGTTCGCTAGCGAACACATAAATAAACACAACCGATGCACAGACGTTTCCTTTAATTTTCCGGAAAGCAATCAAACCCGATTTAATTCCAAATGAGTGACTTAGAAAAGTGATTTTCATTTTGAGGCCCTTTCAGTCCAGATACAAAAAAGGGGAGGACCAATGACAGTCGTACCTATTTTTATGGTTGTTGTTATTGTTACTGAAACTCTACAACAAAGCCCTATCATTTCAAATTAAAACATATGACAAAATGGATCCTGAGGCTGGGGAGGATATGTTAGGGAGGAGGTCGCTGTATGGACCACAGGCAGGATAACATCACAAAGAAACCACAGAAAAATAGGGCACCTGGCACCTACCTATTCAGTGGATGTCATAAAGACTTTTCTAATCGCCCAGCCCACCCTAGGAGACGGCAAAATTTCATTAGGTTGGTACCTTATGTCATTTTCGCTACTCAAAACGTTATCAAGGGAACCTATGTATCCTAACCGGAAGTTCAATTCAGTAACAAATAACACAACAGAGTATTCTAACTGGATAAGGGCTCGGTGAAGGAGTTGTGCCCATCAGCAATAGTATAGGGGAACTACTACGCGTCAGTGGTTCCAGGTTCGATTCTAGGCTTAGTCCGGCTTTCCGTGGGCGTGAGGCCACCCCAGTGCGTCTTTCGTCAGGAGGGGAGTGAAGCCTTGTCCCCGTCACCTACACGTAAAAAATCTTTACCACATGGAGTCAATGCACATGTAGGTCGGTAACATTTCCAGATGTAGGGGAGCGGCAATTTGCGTTGGACTTACCAGTTCTTGTCAGATCACTGAAGTTAAGCAACGCAACCCCAATTACTACTAACATGGGTGGCCGCTTGGGAAACTGATATCTAAAAATCGTCGAATTAGTGTAGTGTCTGTGCAGTCTCTGCATAAGAACTACACTGAGGACGGGACTCTAATAACCTTGCAGTTGAAGGGCCCTAAAATACCAACAAACAACAACAATCCAGAGGTAGGAGCTCGGGAAAGTGTCCCAAGAGTTGTGGCACCCAGCTGTATAAAAATATTATCGCTGTGTCCAACTTGGAGCACAAATGGGCACTCACTCCATCCGGCGAGAGAAAGGTAGCTGACAAAAAAGCAATTCCTAACCCATTTTTCGCCTATGGCAGATTCGGATACCCATTTTGTCCTTCAGGATGGACATACGGGGGATATCCTGGACGGTATCGTTCCGCAGCCAGCTGCCGCTATGCTTCTTTGTCCCTCTGAATGGACACAAGGGCGATCTATTGGACAGTGTTTTTCCAAAGCCAGCTAACGACCAAAGCTGTTCGTTGGAGCATTTCACGGACACCAGAGGGGGTGGGGGCGAGCTGCTACACCTGGAAATTTTGCCTCATCTACCCGTTGCATAGTAGTACTTCTCATCCAGGCGTGTTCTCATCCGAAAGAAGGTGCACTCGGGGCCTCTCTCTCTCGCCCGAAACCGGGTGCCTCTCTCTCTCTTTCTCCCGGTCATGCACACCCGCCTCGGGGGTGTATGACCGGGATGTGCGGGCTAATGAAATCGGGAATATGTTAGAGGTAGATTGAGGATTGGAGACATCGCGAAAAAAGTGAGGGAGAGTAGATTGAGGTGGCATGGACAAGCAATGAGAGGAGAGGAGGAGGAGCTGGGGATAAACATCGGTAGTACCCGGGAGCAGGTCATAAAAGGACATGGTGGCGTGCGGCGTGTACGGCGACCTGGTAGGGGCATACACGTCCAATCACCTTCACTGCACGTCACAGGTCTTCGCAGCAGTCGATTCGGCGTTGACAATCACAAATTTCTGTTAAAATTCTCACAATATTTCAGTTAACAGCAGCAAACTGACCCAGGTAGCATGACACCATAACTGAATATGAAGAAATTGCTAAAAATTTAATCAATTCACAAGACTTACAAGTTCACTACATGAAATACAAGAGTAGTGTTAAGATTAGTCACGATAGGTCCTACAGTAGGTGTCTGTATCTTTTTTTTAAAAAAACACAAAGATGTAATAGAATCATAATTAATATTCTACATCAATATATCTTTATATAGAAATTGTAAAATAAAAAAATTACTTTTTTCAGAAGTTTTAAAGCCAATAAACCTATGTACAAAGAAAGACAAAAACGACGGCATAGATTTAAACGCAGCACTTAATGGCGGGCAAGCTAACGAAAAAGAACGCCTAGAACTAGACCGGCATCGATAATATCGATATAGGTTGTATCAGCGCATCATTTCCACGGCAACCCACTCGTCGATAATTGATAATATCGATATCGGTTACTGCAGCATTTCTTCGCTATTCTACTATTGACTTAAAATGGCGGATGTGGGGATAAAAAATTCGAGTTTCTCTGCTAAAAGAAATGGGGGAATTGGAGGGGCGATCAATATTCATAACTGCACACCTCCTAGGCCTTGATCAGTCGAAACGAAATTAAATCAAAAATCTGTCCACCCAATCCCTTCACACACATAAAAGGACTTAGAAAAAGACTATCAAATGCACGTATACGGTCCACATTTTGAAGGGAGCAAAAATGATTTTGCTCTTCATTAAAACAGCACTTAATTTGAATGGTCAGCAGTTCGAAACACCAAAACAGTGATCAACTGGCAAGAAAGAAGGTTGAAATCTGATTATTATTAGTCTTCACACACCAAAAATTCGCACTTTTCTGAAAAAAAAAGGCTAATTCATATCACGCCGGAATGGCAGAAAATCCTTACGAAAGGCGAACATCTGGTCAGCTAAAGTGACGTAGGAATGGGCTTCATATGACGCAGGCTGGATAAGGAGGAGGAAGAAGAATACGACGAGATGGGAAATGGGTCAGTATAGTAGACTTATTAGTTTTGTCAGGTATTGTTCAACATCATTAATCCAAATCTGAAAAATGTCTAAAACTGCGATGAGAGGAAGGAAAGTTCCGCCCTGCCCTAACGTTAAAAGGTGCCAAATCCCACCACGTGCAATCAACTTCATTACGTCTTTAGTGCAACATTATTGTGCGTGGTTAAAACCCGTCAAAACTTACACTTGGTGCAGCAAAACCAATGAATATTGCCCCAAAACTCAAAGGGCCAATTCTTAAAAAAAAAAAAATAATATCATTAATGTCTAAAACATAACTCGTCCTTTATATGGTATCATCAGAGTGAGCGAGTGAGTGAGTGAGACAGAAAACGAGCCCTTTACTCCAAAGAAGGTAAAAAAGCAACTAGTCTTCAAAGGGCCCTAAATAATTTACGCAACGTAAAATAATTTGGAAACTACACTATTATATAATTATACTACGATTCATACAGTTATACTTTCTTTTCATAAGATATAATTTTATATTCACAACCATAACAAACTATATAACAAAAAGACTTTAACAAATATCCAAGGGCACCTTTGATTAATTTTTTAAAGAACCTAACAATTATCTTAAAAAATAAAATTTTATATAGCCCCTTGGCCAGCACGCTCCAAACAGAAGCGTCATTTCTCCTCAGCCATATCAGTAACGACAATAAACACCCCCGTTGCTATGACAACTGTTGAGCATTTCCATTTGTACACAACTGAATGCAATACTTGCAATTTCACATTCAAAAGGTGAAACGGCCCTACGATAGGGCCTAGGGTAGGCAAAAAAGGACATTGGCACTCAAGCAGGTCAAAAAAAAAACCAATAAAACAAATTGCGCAATGAAACTTCAATGTGTCAAATTTGGGTTGTAGGCCCAATAAAAAAAAGTTAGAAAGGTCACAGAGGCCACCAGGCCCTATGACGCACTGTTAGAAAGACAATGGAATGGGTGGGGGATGATCTCAAGATTACGTAGGAAGTTATGGGCCACAAAGGTCACTAGAAGAAATTACAAACATCCAAATGAACCAAAACAATAACTGACCATAGCTGATGGCATTTGGGCTATTCAATAAATATGGCGATGAACCGTCTCTAGGGGTTGGATGGGGAAAAGGAACTGAACTCATTTACAAAATCATTCCCGCCTACAGTTTCAGGATCGCTTTTCAGGGCCCAGTTAAAAAGGACTACTGGAACCCACCAATCAACGGCAAGCTGTAGAAATCACGTCACTTCCTTGTGACAAATTCAATGACTAACTAAACCACGAATGATTAAACATCTGAGCACATCGCCATTAAAGGATGGTCCCAAATCATGGCGTCTGAGGGAATTCGGTAGACCCTGACGAGAGAAAAAACACCATGCCCTTGAGTAACGGGAAATAGAAGGTCATTATTAACCTTGGACCTTAAGTCAAGCATCATTGGGCGTCAAACGTCCTACAACATTTCTAATAGGCTCAACCAGCAGCGGTGAGCCCCACTCACACACACACGGTACGTAATCACAAAAGTGCCGTTAAAATCTGCATTCCGCTTGGAAATGCCCTATCAAGGGTCAGTCATAGGATCCTAACCCTGTTCATTCATTCCCCGTATGCCAATCTCGAACCCAAGCTCCTCAACTGGCGAGACACGTTACTAAAGTCTATGAAAGTAAAACGGAAACAGGAAGTTTAAAAACACGCATAGAAATATCAAATTTCGTTGAAAATGTCGAATTTAAAAGATAAAATCGTCAAAAAAGCCCTAAAATAATTATAAAAAATTATTCAAAGGGCCTGGATATAGCTGCCTGGATCTCGTACTGTATCACCACCAGGTTTCTTAGAAGAACAACGACGGACAAATGAAAACGGGGTTGTCCTTCCGCTAATCTGCGAGTCTAATAAATAGGGATAAGGGCATTTCAAGTTCAAAGGACTCAAACCAGAAGGTCAAAGGCAGGCTTGAGCAAGGTTGACGTGCGCAAGCAACAAAAAAAAATTAGTATTTTTTTTTGGGCTTTTCACCTTTGACCCTTTTTATAACACTGAATCGTCCAGCGGCAGTTTAACAAGCAAAACATCATCAACGGCTGGTGTCCTAGAGGTCGGAAATGTACCACTTCCGGGATGATCGACGATATAGTAGACAGAGCAGATTTCCAAAGTGACTTTCCAGATCCAACCAAAGATTCAAGACAGCCTCAAGTAACAGTTTCCAGCCAGGCTATTGTACAAAAGGGCCTCCGAAGTCGGCCTTCTATAGCTCAGTTCCACGGCACAGAGGCCCCCCGATGTAATTTTTATTGCCGATCGCCACTGACAGCTTGCGCTAGCGGTTGTTTCAAGTTCTGCTCCAGTGATTTGGGGGAGAAGAGAGGCGGTTGGTGAGAGCCCAGACACTGCTGTTTCTTCACATGTCCATTGGAAGACTGAAGATTCCTGTCACGCAGAGCGATTTGATAAGCGACTTCAAAAGCCTGCCCCAAAGTTAAGATGACTTCCGTGGCCATTTCCTGTAACAAACAAGGGACAACGGCGTCAATATTCAATAACCATGAAAGTCGTATTTGATTATTTAATTAACCAGGGTTCTTTAAGTCACCCTCTCATCAGTAAGAAAGTATTCTAAGCCAGTCAGGAGTGAACCTGCACTCTTTGAATTCAAGTCCCGGGGCTCATCTACCGATATTCTACCAGATTCAAATCTGTTCTACCTGACCATCAGGAGAATTTCACAGAACAGGTGGAAGCGGCTGCATTAATTACATTGGACACACAACCCCAGCTAGTACTAACATGGGTGGCCGATAAGGAAAACTAGGTACTGTTAGTATCCAAAAATCGTCGCATTAGTGTAGTGTCTGTGCAGTCTCTGCATTAGAACTACGCAGTGGACGTGGCTCTAATGACCTTGTAGTTGAAGGGCACTAAAACACTAACGAAACAAACACAGAACGGGTGCTTGTCATTTGGCACCTGGTCATCCGATGTCCGAGTGACAACTATTGACTAGAAATCGCGGTACAACAAAAATCATTTACTGACCATAGTGGCTACACTGAAGACATGGCAATAATGATTTCCGGTTAAGTGGTCCTTAGTTATGTAGGCGAAGTGGTTCAAATCATCTGCATCCTGGCATGCGCAGTTGATATTACATATTTCATGCTCACACACTTCTTTCTGATAAGACAAAAAAAACAGGAAAGTTATTGGAAGAAGCAGTTGCAGAACCGGAAGTTAATAGAGAGTTTTCTGGCTACGGTTCTATCCAACGTACGCTACGCAATGCGCAGACTCAGATACGGCCTGAGTCTGCGCAGTTCACGATTCGTCTGCATTGCGTTGCGTACGTCGGATAGAACCGCAGCCAGAAAACTCTCTATTATCGAGAACATCATTTCAGTACCTTGGT
Organism: Trigoniulus corallinus; assembly: GCA_013389805.1. Classification (NCBI taxonomy): domain Eukaryota; kingdom Metazoa; phylum Arthropoda; class Diplopoda; order Spirobolida; family Trigoniulidae; genus Trigoniulus; species Trigoniulus corallinus. The sequence continues at coordinate 13,583,648 of JAAFCE010001036.1, forward strand.
AGAGGCATCTATGAATTTAACGCCCTTATACGATATGGAGAGTATCACATTAGGAACTTTCCCAATGTCGTTTGTAGAATTCTGTCAAAAATTAAATTCTTACAAATCAGCATGTTATTTTATTTTGTGAGAAAAGTCTCAGGTCCACCATGCAGGAAGTGAGGAACACCTGAAGTGAGGTACCCTGGATTAGCCAACAAGAGCAAACGCGAGGGGTTGTAACAGACAACATAATTTCGGCTACAATAGATAGTAGCAGAGCCGGTCTTAGGGCAAGGCGACCGAGGCAACCGCCTTGGGCCCCGCGCTGGGGTATCAAAAAACAATTTAAATATTTATTTTGCTAAATTTGTGTAGGGCTACGGGTTACGGCATTACAGCATTTTGATTTGATGTGAGTTTAAAGACATTAAAGTACTGCATTGGTAAGCAACCAACTTCATTAATCTTGGCACTAGGGCCCCGCTATCGCCTGCTGCCTTGGGCCCCGCAAATTCTAGGGCCGGTCCTGGATAGTAGGTGAACTTAGAAGAGGGGCTTAATGGGGAACCAACAAAATCCTGATGGATGGCAAAGAAACACTAAAAATGCAAAGAGGACTTACCTTGAGTTTCTGAATGGATTTTTTGCTGGATTCCACTCCTTTCAACTCTTTGATTAAAGTCGATCCTAAATATTTCGCTGTGTAGCTGCACGAACCCGAGACGAACTCCTCCAGTTTGTGCCTCCACTGGGTAGTCAGTGACGTAGGTATTCCAGTGAACAACTGACACGGATCCCGAATGCTGATACTATCAATTCCATTCACATTACCCTGTGAGGAATCCGCGGCTGCCAAAAAACCGTCCTGTGCAGACAAAGAAATGCAAAATAGTCCACTGTCTCATAGAAAACAACAACGGCTACTTTTCAGCAAGATACCCCCTCCCTGCAAAATGGGGAAAACCCCAATTTTCATAAAATCAGGCCAAGTACAAAAAAGTGATGGTTAGTGCTGTTCTAGGGCTCATAGACCCATTTTGGGTTCAATCTACAAGAGAATCCATGGCAGAGATTACCTTCCCCCTGTTCGGTCCTCAAGTGCCAACAAAAGAAGAACGGCCTGTCTTACTATAACTTCGCTTGGGACAAACGGAATAACCGTCACCGGAAATTAGGTAAGCCAGACAAATTCAAAATTACCTTGTTACCGTTGGGGTCACATGGAGACTTGCTGGATGAACGTCTTGGTGGTGGTGGAGGGGCTGGGGGCTTATGACTGCCATTTCGTCTCTTCAACGTCCCGTTAGGATTTGCATCGGATTTCGATTTTCCCATTTGGTCTAACTGATTGATCTCATGTTTCTATATAGAACGATGAAGAACAGAAAAAGTGACACTTCCGGTAACAAACATTATCATACCATAGACGCATTCGAGTGTATTTACCAAATTAGTGAGATCACAATTTAGTTCACTGACGTCATCATAAATGCGAGGGCCTACAGGCCTCTCGCCTAGAGACAGTAAAATCCGCTTTTTATGACCCGGCCTCGTTATTTCCAAAATCTACTCAAATTACAAAAAAAAAGACAAATGCACAAGGTGCTTGCTTGTTGATAAACAAATCGACATTATCCTCCTCTCCTTGAATAAAAAATTCTAGCCATTGTTGGGACACCAGACAGAACAGTGATCACATACTGCCCCACCCGACGATGACCATCTACAAATAATGGGAGCAGTGGTGACAGGTATAACAAGTTAGCAAATAATCGTTCAACCAGCAATTTATCGCAAGCAGCATGTTGACGCAACTCATCATCCAATCGATAGCAGTTGCCGCGGCAAAGAAGACGTGTTGTAGTTGGGAATTATATTTCCCCCTTTACTTTATTTACTCCTCTAGTGGGGTAGGTATGTTTCCTGTGGACTCCATACGCCCGGCTGGGGGGCCCAGTCACAGCATGTTCATTGGACCCGCAGACCCGGCCCTACCACAGGCGGGATAAAGGTATGATGATGACGGTGATGACTTTATTTACCCCTCTACGCATGCCGTCTGCAATGTTCCTGTTGTTTACTGTTATTGTTCAGTAGGTCAGGCACCACGCGATATTATAACCAACGAAGCATTAATTTCCTGCCAAAATTTCTATTTTGGTTGTATAATGTGGTGTTGGAACACGTGGGGTAGGCCGGCATCCCCAGACGCCTGGCTAGGGTGTCCCCAGTCAGAGCATGTTCTGTGGACCCGCGGATCCGACCCTGCCGCAGGCAGGATAAGAGTATGATGATGAAGACTTTATTTACCCATCCTCTTTCCGTCTATGGCAGGGTCAGCGACTTATTCAAGTCAGCGAGTAGATGGCACAATGAAGACAATAAGCAACTACCAATAAATTGTAAAATAGATAAGGAACGCGGGGTGTTTATCGTTGTGATATTATTGCTAAGTATGGATACTTTAACGCCTGTCTGTCAGATGATGACTGGACCACTGCTTTACCTCTCATAGGACTTCCGCACCTTGAGCTTAAGAAGTCCAAGTCCTGGGAATAACATCAAGGAAATACGTCGTTAATTTTGAAAATCTGTAGTATTCATGCCTACTACTCAAGACCCGCCGCGGTGGCGTAGTGGTTAGCTCACTCGGCAACTACGCCAGTAGTTCTAGGTTCGATACTGGACCGTGGTGGGTCGGCTTCTTTCGGGCGAGAGAGAAGCAGCGAGTGTGCCTTCTTTCGGATGACAAGTAAAACCGAGGTCCCGTGATGGCACTTGCACGTAAAAGAACCCTCTCTACTACGCAACGGGTAGATGAGGCAAAATTTCCAGGTGTAGGAGCTCGCCCCCTGGCGTCGGCAGCATTCCCCAACGAACACTAGACCGACGATAAATGAGCGTAGGGGTGCAGCTTTGGCCGGCAACCGGCTGCAGAAAAAACTATGTCCAATATGTCACCCTGTGTCCATTCAGAGGGACAAATGGGTACCCGACCCTGCCATAGGCGGGAAAAGGGTTAGGAGTTGCTTTTTATTCATGCCTACTCAGGATGTAGCATTCATGAGCGCGAAAGTAGAGCCAATTTAAAAAATTATGAGGTGTAAGCTGAAGGAAATTCCTGGAACCCCTACGGTGAACTCAGGGCAGATTCAGGGTTATTGCATGGCCTTTATATGTACTGCATCGTTGAGACTAGAAGGGTAGTGTTGTACTAGGCAGTGTGGCCAGCCAATCTCAAATCAGTGTCCAAAATTTTTTCACTCTCTTCCTATGGTTGTCATCAGCACTTAGCCCATACTTATTTACTCTAGTCATGGGTGAGCTGCTGACAGGAGCTCAGTGTTTGACATTTACTGATGATGTGGGAAAGCTTGCAGAGTCCAAAGAGGAAGCACAAAAGGGTCTACAAGACATCCAGATGGCTATGGAAAAGGGGGGAAGCGGGGGGGCTGAAGGTGAATATGAAAAAGACGGAATACCTAGCTTTCAACTGGAGTGGTCAGGGACCAGAGGGCGAGGTTCGCTCGGGAGATGAGGTGATACCAGCAGGGCAGAAGTTTAGGTACTTAGGATCAGTGTTCCAGGAAAACGGGGAAATAGACTCAGATGTGTCCAACAGGATCAAGGCAGGTTGGCTAAAGTGGAGTCCTATGTGACCGCCGGGTGCCTATAAAGCTAAAAGGCAAAGTATACAGAACTGTGGTTAGGCCAGCGATGCTGTATGGTTCGGAGTGTTGGGCCGTGAGGAAGGACCATGAGAGGAGAATGCAGCGCTTCATGAGTGGAGTGCCACGAGCTGACAGGATCCGAAACGACCATGTTAGAGGTAGTCTGGGGAGGAGGAGGAGGAGGAGGAGGAGGAGGAGGAGGAGGAGCTAGTTAGCGCCATCGTGGGACTGCAGGTGGTAGGGTGCATCAGGGGGAGGGGAAGACAAAGCGGACGTGGGAGCAGGTGGTATAAAAGCACATGGGTGTGTGCGGGGAGGATGGGGGCCTGGTTGGGGATTGTTGGAAAAGGGTATGATGATGATCTTCCTATGATGCTCTAATTTCCACCTCATTCCTTCCACGTGGTCGGACATTCCAAATTCATAAGTAGGGTAGGCGACTAATGCCATTGGCTGGATATGAGTTAGGTGAAGGAGTCCGGGACATTTTTAGCGCCAATGCGTGAAACAATTTTAACTTCAGAATAAGACCAAGTTTAACAGCAGCCATTGGCTATAGAACTAAGATACTCCAAATGACAGTCCCATCATTCGTCAAGGCTGGAACTTTTACGGATAGTGAGGAGACAGAGGTTTCACCGGAAGTGATGGATAGATATACCAACCGTGGTTAATTCCACTTCCCACATTTTCATCACCCTTTCCATTTCACCATATTTGTGTCTATGAAAAGTGTCGGCATAAAATTCCAGATGGATAGATTTCAACCAATCGTCAACAGTGTCAAAATGAAGTCCAGAATCCTTGCCGCGATTTTTTTGCGGTCCAATGGACTTCACTGCAGGCATGGATTGCACGGCATCCAGAATGATCCGACGATGCTCTGGATTTGTTATCCTCATGTCAATTAAATCCATCTCTTCGATCATGTTGCCACCCTAATTTTAATCGAATCACAACAGAAAGCGCAAATCAACAAAAATGTTAGCCAATATCCTAATGGAATGATTACACGAGGATCCAGAATCCATCAATTGAAAATGATGTTGCTGTTGTGTTCTGGAACCACCATCAAAATCACAATTATCGACAAACAAAATGATAATAACGACGAAACAAAAACTCCATAAAAACACGAACACAATGATAGAGTTGCAAATATCTGGCATTGTTTCACACTTGGATGGATTCCAGTTCCAGATCCACAACAAAAGCAACATTTCATTACATTATATTCTGCTAATATTTCACTTTATCAAATATGATTTGGTGCTTACGTTTTTACCCCACTTGTCTACTTCACTCTCTTTGTAACTGGCCATATTGCAGCAAGCAGGTGATTACAGAGGCTTATTAAGGCATTTGCAATTTACGACTGGAATTCCAAAGGCGTAACTCTGAACATGCGCATGCGCAACAAACTTTCACATTTTTTGGCAAATAACAGCATTCCATGACAGGAGGAATTTGAACGCCACATGTCGTTCAAAAGCTACAGTCCTAGGAGAGTTCAAGAACCACGACAGTCCATGAGAGTTCAAGAACCATGACTCAATACTGCTTCTGGTCATCTGCAAGATATCACCTGCGCATTGCCAAAATTCGGAAGTGAGCTATGCTAAAATATCTAGTGCCCAATCGCACCATTAGCCCCGCAAAAAAAGTCTACAAGACTTCCCTGGACAACTTTATGCCATCAGAGTACTTCATATCATACCATCCAGGCTGATTGTGACATCATACAGAGCAGCGTTCTTACGCATAAATTGGGAAATCTTTAAGGGTCGAGTGGATTCCAGGACGGGCAGGCGTCATCACACCCAAATATACCCAGCTTTTACTTCCTATCTTTCGAATAGCGCCCTTTAGGCCTCCCTCCCCATTACCATACATTCAACTCGGAGCGATGTCTTACCATGAAATCCAAATCGTCATATCCGTTTACGAGAAACAAATTTTCGTATTCGCCTACGCCCAACTTGGACAACCATTTGCCAACAGCACTCAACTGATAAATGACGTCACGAGCAGTACATCGTCGAGTCCCTACAATGGCATCAAAACACACAGTTGCAAACATTTTAAATACAACATAGCGAGGAGGGGGTTAGTTACAGTGGTGGGACAAGAGAAGGCAAGTTTCATCCCAAGATATGAGGGAAGCAGTCCAGATCATGGGAACACAGTTGACACTTGAGACTTGGAATAGTATGTTGGTGGATGGGTACCAGATTGGAGTTGGTGGGAGTGGAGGGACGGAGCACTGGTATTTGATTAGTTTGATTAGTTTGTGGGTTGGGGTGTAAGCCAGGCAGCCATAACAGGTCAACCCCTTAGGAGGCTGCCCGCGGGAGATGAGGAGGTAGGTGAAAGGACGAGGAAGAGGGTTAATTTGCAGCACCCAACGTTCTTTACCAACCACCCAAGTTGTATTGACGTGGGTGTGCGCTGCTTAACTTCAGTGATCTAACGGGAACTGGTGTGTCCAACGCAACTTGGCCGCACATGATAAGGAATGGGATAATGAACTCGAAAGAGTCCAGCTCTGCTGGCTATTTATCACCACAAGAAATTCGAGGAGGCGGGACAGGTGGAATATATGTTTTTCCGTGTAGAAAGGGTTCTGTAAAGTGCAGGTGACGTCCTACGTGTAATATACGGAGCCATTGTACTACTACTCATTCGGGACTGCAGAGAACTTATTGTTTTTCGTCTAAAACATCACCTTCATCGGCCAGGATATCAAGATCTGGAAATCAAGGATAAATGATCCTGACAGAGGCGGTCAACGGAATAAAAGGGGTCAGCGCTTGATGGACGTTACAATAATAACTTCCATGAATAACTGGTGAATTATATAAGTGGCATTTAAGTAAGACTGAATAGCCTAACGAAAATTGCACTCATGTTGGCGGGCTCTAAACAGTCAACAGTCTCAGTCTGCCGATTGTCAGCATAACGTTAACTATAAAATCAGGAGAAAATTTACTTACCTAGAAAGGAGTGACAACCACCGGGTTCCACGTCAATCGAATCCTGATACGGATTCCTTGAGCGCGACAGGCCACCACTAAAGGTGGCCATGATATCGTTGATTTTTGCCCATTCAGCATTTTCATCAAAAGGGCTTAGAATGGAGTTCAACTCCACGTTCTCATACTGACTGCCATTGGACGACTTGAGGGATAAATGCCGATGTCCCGTATGCGGATCCATTTCGAGGTTCACGTTTTCGTATACATTGGCCTGTTTCCTAAGTGACACTCGACCCTTGCTGTTCTGCGACACTATCTGTTGGTGGTCTGACCAGTCACTAGGCGACGACAGGCTGCAAGGGGTATAATAATTGCTCTCATCGCATGTGTCATCAGAACTTGACGATTGGATCTTAGATCCTCGATGTAGTCCTAAGAAAAATAGACAACCCATTCCAGACTTAGTCACTTATTGTTGTTTTTCTTTTGGAAAAAGGACAGATAAAACAAGAGGAATATAACAGTAAACAGCCCACCCGCAGTGGCTCCAAGGTTGAAATACAACACACAAAATTACTACTTATATCGTGGTGTAGAGAGTCACCCTCTCTACAGCGAGATGTGATAGGCAAATATGTGAATATATAATCGACACATCCAACAAACTTCCTAACCCAGGTTGCTACTAGTGCTGGCTGGTCACATACTTGCTTTCCTGCAAAAGTAAACAGTGCCCCCAGACACTAGGTGGATAGGTCCTACTTTTAACCCTATCCACTTCCCTCTCTTTGCAGAAGGGAGGAACACAAGAAGGTAACCGTGGTCATCGAGACGTTACCAAACACCAATTAAGGCTCAAGACTCGAATTCAACAAAAGGACGTAAAACCCTTGTTTGCAAACTATCCATCGGCAAGATCAGGCCCAAGGTGCAGATAGTCAATATTGACCTGTGTCCACGCACCTACACCAGAAAGAGGACAGGACGAGCATCTACACCTTGTTTACGGTGGCCAACTTTTGTGTACATAAGATCTACTTTTTATCTTAAAAATGTGTCGCGATCGACTTTTTATCCTAAAAACGCGTCGCGGTCGACTTGTTGTCATAGGCATAGTCAAAGTGGAGAGGGGAAGGTTCGATACTGGACCCACCTCGGTCCAGTATCTAACCTAGAACAACTGACGCAGACCTAGAAACACAGACACTACGTCACCGAGGCGGGTCTTAAGTCAACACATTGTGATTGACCAAAATTGGCTTCGCGATCGACTTGTTGGCCACCCCTGATATACACCATATGGGACAACAGTATCTTACATCCTATATGAAAGAAGAGGTTCTAAGGAAGACACCCCGATTCGACCAAGAACGAATTTGCAGCCACGAACCGTGGGCCACCGAGGTTGCTGACCCCTTGTAATAGTGAAGTGGAGTTTGTGGACCTCCTTAACCAGAGGCAATAGTGCTTTACCTTTCGAGATGATTTTACCTATTTGCAAAATAATAAATCTTCCTTTGAATTCCTGTATCTGTGGACCAGAATCCAATCACACCTTTTTTTATCCATGATACCATTTCACGACCACTGTTTCAAGACGGAAAAAGTGTTTATCTTAGCAACATTTCGAGAGGCACAGCAAGTGGCTGGCATATGACTAACAAACAGGAAACGTGACGCTATCAATTTTGTTTAAACATTAAATAATTCATCTAATAAAAATCCCCCTTTTACAGGACTGAATAAACAATATGATAAGCTTTCAACTTGAGCCCGTTAGAAAATTATTCCGTAAAGAGACACTGCAGGCAGAAATTCCTCTCTCAAGTACTTCAAGGATAAGAAAAAAAAAATATTTTTAAAGGCAAATTTGAGAGCGAGATGGCACATGGGCCAAAATTCCACATCTGACAATTCAAAAATAAACCAAGTACAACACTAGCAACCAATCATGTCCATGGCGCCCTCTCCCTCCCTACTCGACGGGTAGTTAGTTTAATAGTGACCGGGAACGTCTGGCATCACGAGTGCTGTGGTCAATTTAATGGGAGTGACGCTAAAAACTACAAGATGAGTGACACTTTTGTTGCCTGGTGATAGTCAGGAATGTTGCTCATCAACGGTGATATCTTAAATACTGCTGTATGACAATTGGCATCATAGTGGGAATGCTCGATCCTAGCCGGGGCAGGTAGCTTCCTACAGAATGAGGCAAGTCCCAGCTGAGTTGTGCGTGGAAAACGTCACCACTCCACGTACAAGGAAACTTTCTACACGGAATATGTGAATAGATCGACAAAAGAAGCTAAGCTCTCCCACCGTTTGCTCCAAACCTCCCACTGTTGCCTATGTCAGGGTTGAGAATTCTCAACTATTCAGTCTGGGAGAATGAAAGCGATTACAAAAAGAAAAGGCGATCAACAGTTAGGTCATCGATGGCCGGCCGAATCGACACCACTTCTGTCACTTCCTACGATATCTTACCGCGTCCGGTATCCTTGCAATATTCTATCTGGCGGTGTCTGTTTTCTACCATGACGGTCCCTGCACGGTTAACTCGCACTGGGGAAACAGGTTTCGCTATGAGCGCCAATTGGTTGGAGAATAAGACATCAGCAGACTTCCACGGGCTACAGAGCAATCGACTGACTGACGATAAGTGTGATGATTAATGATTGCCTGCGTCACGTGCTACGTCTCTCAGTAACTCAACTCTGAATGATGAGTGACGATCCCATCACTTCCGTCAACATTCATATACACTCATATTAATGATTCTGACAATTTTGACGATGATAAAAACCTCAAACAGGCCACTAACAGACAATCTTCATTTAAATGAAGGATACAGCACGTAACATGGCATCTTACGACACTAGAGAAGACAAGTACAAAGAGGCGAGGAAAAGGACAGAAGGAATAGGGAGAGGTGAGGAGAGAGATGAGAAGAGAGTTAGAGGAGAGAAAATGCTCTACCAACCTACATAATATAACTAATAGTTTTACTTCCCGTTCGATTAAACGGCATCCCCTTTCTTACCTCTGAAGAAAAGACCATTCTCGGTGAAGGCCGAACCTGTAACCACCATACACACCCCTCTCCCATTCAACTCACACGTAGATCAGAAAGATAATGGACGGATGGGAGAGAACGACACGATACAATAACCACGGTTTGGATAAATCCCAAAAGATTTCTCCTGGATTAGAAAAAACAACTGACCGACCACGATCAGGTGCGAACCTACGTACCCACACACACCTCACGATAAGTCATGCCACCTCATGTTACTCGTCTCCAGATTTTTCCCTACTGTTGAGTATTTCCATCTCCATATAACAATCTTGACATCGCCATCATCCTGCAGGAAAATGTTACTCAAAATGTTGTGAATATTTTTCGTAAAGTAGGCACCTATCATGAGAGCTTTGTTACTAAATTAGAGCAATCGCTTGACGCACGTAACCGGATGTTGCCTGTGTGATTCACTATGAAAAAGATAAGAAGCACGCACAGTGCACATACCTCGTTATGGTAGATTGAAATCTGAGTCACACTGCCAGTAACAGCCCAAGGCTAAAAATCAACTTGCTCGTCACAAACAAGTACTTGCACCTCACTCGTATATATCCGAATTCGACACGTCTGTAAGTACTACAAACTTTGACATCGTTTTCAAGAGGACAGTTTGAAGAGCAGAAAGAGAATGAGAACGCGTGCGCAACAGGAGAAGGTCAAAGGGTAACAGTACTCCAAATATTTGACCCCGAATAAAAACTGAATATCAAACACGAAATGACTGGGATGACTGTACTGCCATCCTTCGAAGCCTCTGACGCCAGCAACAGCACCACCTCCTCATGAACATTACAAAACAGCATACCAACGCCAACACGTCCTACAAGCACATTTCCAGAAGAGGCACAGAACAGCCACTAGCTCAAAATGACAGGTCAGAGATAAAACGAATAAAAATCTGTAGTGATCCAAGTTAGTTTTTGTCAGTGACAAGTTGAAAACAAACATCTTACGTCAGAGCGAGAGAGAGAAACAAGATGACCTTAAACATATCTTGGCTCTGATTCACAAAAATGTTCCCCTCCTTCGTTTAGAGGAGCACAGAAGCCATCATTGAAACCACCGGAATGAAGAACGATGAGAGGGAGGATGCACATCATAAATATTAACAGCCTTCCAGGCTCTGCAACTCTACCTCCTCCTCCGCCCTCCCTCAACTGACCTTTTCTTGAAAATTTTAGGAGACTATTTGAATGACGACGCGACTAGTTCTCATAGATGTGCGTGGTAATATTTGCACACAAAGGCACATGTCAGGATCCATTTTGTCCTGTAGGACGTTCCAAAATCAGGAGGTTGATGACACTTCTCTCAAAGAAGAGAAGGGAAAGTTGCCAAAAAAAAAAACAAACGTTAGATCTCAATTAACCCTTGAGAAACCTTCAATTAAGCAATGTCACACGTCAAAGTAGTGGAAAACAGGGGCTTGGGTTGCTACCCTGGAGTTCGGACGAACAGAGTTAGTCTGAGTCACCTTTACAGTCGACGTCGACGGTCATTTGTCGAACTCCTACACTAGGGTATGTTGCCGATCTAATCCTGACTTTCCCACGTAGACAGGATTCCTCGACGGGGGCACGAGGGATGGTGTTGGGACGATTTTTTTTGTTTTGTTGGTGTTTTAGGGCCCTTCAACTACAAGGTCATTAGAGCTCCGTCCATAGCATAGTTCGTATGCAGAGACTGCACAGCCACTACACTAATGCGATGATTTTTGGGTATTAGCAGTAACCAGTTTTCCCAAGCGACCACCCATGTCAGTACTAGCTGGGATTGCGCTGCTTAACTTCAGTGATCAGACGAGAACTGGTGTGTCCAACGCAATTCGCCGCTCGGGGTTGGGACGAGCTCACAGGATGACACCACAAGAGAAACACAGTAGGCCAGGGTCAGCCAGAAGGCGCCCTGAACTCGAAAGAGATTAAGACACTAAATAAGTTATCGAAGATGTATTTGGCTTGGTCTTTTCGACAGATAAAAAATCGTCTTTTACTCGACTTTTGCTAACAGTAAGGGAGCGTGGGTTTAATTCCCATCCGACGGTAGGCACTTATAGTTCTTCCTAATGCGGAAACTACCGGGAACGGATCCGCGCACCATTAGTTGAAGAGTTCGACATTTAACTGGAAAAAAACGCGGTTCCTGCGTACAGGCGATAATATCGTGCAGACAACAATGGGTCACAACATGGCTTCATATTTTAAATAAGATAGCAGTTGGACAGCTTGTGGGCCTTGAAAGTGGCATCGATATCATGTGGGGTGTATGTGATGACAACAGCCGTTCAGTGTTAAACAGTCATCCAAGTTTAGAGGGATTTCATTAGCAGAGGAGACGAAAGACTCACCAGTAAATGGATACGAACCAAGGCGCAGCTGAAAAGCGACACCCTGGCGTGTTATTCCATAACAATTACATCGTTTCAACGCAATACTCAACACAGGATGTAACCTTGAATCATCTCACAGCGCCATCTATACTAAGCGAAAATAATACGTTCATTGTTTGGTTTCACTCCATCATCAAGGCCAGCCTAATTTTAGAGATTTTTTTTCATATCAATTTCAAGTTCATTGTTAAGAATTTTAGCAAGGTCTTTACAACTGAAATTAAAAAGCAATATTTCAATAGGGGCGCCACTGCGCAGAATATATCATGAACGTAAAGCATGGATTTCAAATTAACAGTTATTTCATGAGATTGAAAACCGACGTCATTTAGTATTTGAAAACGAACGTTTTGCCGGGCACAGGGCTGCAGTCTTACATCAGACGGAAATGGAACTTTGGATTTCCCTTCCCGTCCAAATAAAAAACTTCCAGGGAGCGGCGAATTGCGTTGGACACACCAGTTCTCGTCTGATCACTGAAGTTAAGCAACGCAACCCCAGCTATTACTGACATGGGTGGCCGCTTGGGAAAACTGGGTACCGCTAGTATCCGAAAATCGTCGCATTAGTGTAGTGTCTGTGCAGTCTCTGCATCAGAACTACACCGTGGACGGGGCTCTAATGACCTTGTAATTGAAGGGCCCTAAAACACCAACAAACAACAACAAAAGAGTGAATCTACAAAACATGAGCACACTCTTCCAGACGGTACACTCGTTTTTCAGAATATTTTAGAGTATGGGTTCTCACGGAAGGGTTGGGGTAATGGGACAATCAGGAATGATGTCAAATGACAGAAGAAATACAGTATGACGCAGTTAACGTCCCATCTCAACGACGTTTTGCATCCTTGGATTCAGGGAAAAGGCGGAAAAGAGCAACCCCAAATGCCACATCAAGCGGGCAGGAAATAAAGGCATGATTCTGCATGCATTGGTACAATTTCCTGCTATAGGACATTAACCTTGGGTTGCCATATGTCCCAGTTTAGAGGTTTGTGTCCCAATGTCCCTGTCTGAGGGTCATTTGTGCGGTAGATTTAAAATTTTCGCATATTAAACGATTATTTTCCGATAACAGAAAATAACCGCCACAGAAATTTTGTATTTAGATTTGGTACAGACGTGTCTACGAAAACACATCACCTTTTGCCAGCTTTGTTATTTTGTTGAAAAAAATATTTTTAAGGGGGAGGCGTGTCCCGGTCAGTGATCCGACAATTATTTATGGCAACCTTGCATTTACCACCCCGCTTCCCTGACGTTCCATAGAATCCATCGGTGAATCTCCCTTTTTTATTTTACCCGGAAGGAAAGAACACTATCCTAAAAGATGACTACTCACCTGCTGGAATTTTTGTGGTTAGGATTCCTACACCACCAAATATATCGATTCTCAGTCATCACAACATTCCAATAACTTAGTCTCAAAATTTCGTCAGCCCCACACCTTCCGGCCACCCAAAAACAGATTGGTATGAATTAATAACGTCGGCGTGTCTATTCCGATTACGAATGCCAACTTCCGGATAAGAATTCATAAGAACTCCTAAGTTGGAAAACTTGACGATCTACCCCTATACTTTTCTAAGGTAGCAAAAGCAAAGCAACTCCTAACCCTTTTCCCGCCTATGGCAGGGTCGGGTACCCATTTGTCCCTCTGAATGGACACAGGGTGATATATTGGACATAGTTTTTTCTGCAGCCGGTTGCCTGCCAAAGCTGCACCCCTACGCTTATTTATCGTCGGTCTAGTGTTCGTTGGGGAATGCTACCGACGCCAGGGGGGCGAGCTCCTACACCTGGAAATTTTGCCTCATCTACCCGTTGCATAGTAGAGAGGGTTCTTTTACGTGCAAGTGCCATCGTACACCCACACGGGACCTCGGTTTTACTTCTCATCCGAAAGAAGGCACACTCGCGGCTTCTCTCTCGCCCGAAAGAAGCCGACCCACCACGGTCCAGTATCGAACCTAGAACTACTGGCGTAGTTGCCGAGTGAGCTAACCACTACGCCACCGCGGCAGGTCAACTTCTAAGGTGTGGGAAGGAATTTTATTACATAATACAAAACTGCGGTGTTTTCCGACACGGGACGGAAGGTGCACTCTCTCCCGAAATAGTGAAGCCACTAGCCAAGAGCAGGATCAAACCCATGCTACTTCAACGTGAGACACCGTCAACATCATCATCATACCCTTATTCCGCCTGTGGCAGGATCGGCGGGATCTAGTCCTCTACTCCCGTCTGTCTCCCACCAGGTCCCCGTCCACCCCACACACTCATGTCCTTACCAACAACCTGTTCCAGCGTCTGCTTCGGTCTCCCCCTGCCCCGGGTGCTACCGACCACCTGCATCCCTGGCAAGGACCTAACGAGCTCCTTCTACCCTCTACTCATGACATGTCCATACCATCTCAGCGTATTCTCCCTCACCGAGACACCGTTAACAAAGAGTAGAAATTCTCTTACCTGCAAATGGTACATCATTTTTGATTTCTTCGATATTTTCGGTGGATACTGACTTATTTTCTCTAGTCACCACCTGAAGGGTCATAGCACCATGTTCGTGTTGAATCAATTCAAACACCTCATCTTCTGTGACGGTTTCGTTATCGCGAGAACGTCGTTTATACTCCTAGAACCGAAAAAAACAACAACTTGTAAATCAGTCTGTCAGCCAGATGTCGATTTTGCAGAAAAAAAAACGCCAGAAACCAAAATGGCTACCCCCTAAGTATGCCTACATCGTCCAACACTGCAGTAGTAGTACCAATCCTTTGCAGTCTTCGAGATAATTTCAAGCACCAACCCAGAAAATAGATTTCGAAACACATTTGCGAAGAATTCTACCGAAATACAATTTAGCGATTCAGCAATTCGCGAAATTCGGCTCACTACCAGCACCACTACAAAGCTACAGGTCGTCAAAAGCGCCGTAACTAGCCTAGTTTCTCACTGACAAAATCCAGCTTATGAGTTTAACACTAAACCAATTATTTTCGACAGAAAATTCTACTAAACTTATTACATATCAAAGATTTTTAATAAAAATACAAGTTTTTGAAAAATAATCGTCAAAAATGCTTGCCTAATATTATTACGGGGCGTTTCTATTAGTTTATTTCAAAACTACAACGTAAAATCAACAATTTGCTTGAATTTTCTGAGAAAAATGACGTCACACTCAAGATGCAGCAACAGGAAGAGGTTGACTGAAATTAGCAACACAAATGACAGGAAGTCTGAGTAAAGATACTGTATATTGCTTTATATTGAGTACGGAGCTGCAAATTCTGGATATATCGTCAACTTTTTCAAAAATGTGCATTTGACTAAACAACACCCAGGGGCGGATCTACATAGGAACTAATAGGGCTTAAGCCCTGGGCCCCCAAGTGTCAAGAGGCCCCACAAAAACTGAATTATCAACTTTTAATACTTTTTGATTAACAATGAGCACTATCATATAGTAAAAATAGTTAACATTAATGATATAATAATAATGATTATTTATACTATTATTCATTGAATTTTAATCAATGTGACATTATTGAACTTTAATAAGCCCTAGGCCCCGAGCAACCTAGATCCGCCCCTGACAACACCCTTCCAGGTGCTAATGAAGAATGGCCGGGAATTGAACTTCGTCCACCTGAACGCTATTCAGATAAACAAATCAATTTCTCCACTTTGTAAATACAATTCCGAAAAATAAAGGGGGAGGGGGCGCGTGCGTACTTGGGAACACCGATTACTCCATGCTAAGCGTCGCTATATGTGAAGGGAGCGGCGAGTTGCGTTGGACACACCAGTTCTCGTCTGATCACTGAAGTTAAGCAACGCAAGCCCAGTTAGTACTGACATGGGTGGTCGCTCGGGAAAGCTGGGTACTGCTAATACCCAATAATCGTCGCATTAGTGTAGTGTCTGTGCTGTATATGCATTAGAACTATACAGTGGACGGGTCTCTAATGACCTTGTAGTTGACGGGACCTTAAACTCCAACAAAAAACAACAACAAGCTATATGTGAACCCATGCAAACCCGCCCGACGGGGAACCCAAGTAGAGGAAGACTACTTTTCGAATCCCAATTCCTCCATAATTTATTGCTTAAGGTGCAGTAGTACACAGAGATAACACAGCGACAAGCAATATTTAACTTCAAAGGTGAGTATGAAATATTGCTGTTGGGTAGACTACCAGCTTTTGCTATCTGGCGGTAGTCTAGAATAGCGTCAAGTGATAAATGTCGCTTATCACTCAGTGATATGGTTTGAAAATTATCGGGCATATACAGTATGTTCCAACTTAAATTTACGTGTCTAAAGAACAGTACACGAGAAAATGGTATTTTTAGACTTATACAGTACTCCTTTATACAGTATTCCTTTTATGGCCCTTGTCGTCAATTGTTGAGACCCAAGAGGCCAATGAAAAGGCTCAACAGAAATTACACAAGGCGGCCTACGAGAATTTTGTATCATCCTCTTCAGCTTTCATTATCATCATCACCATACCCTTATCCCGCCTGTGGTAGGGCCGGGTCTGCGGGTTCTAGTCCTCCACTCGTGCCTTTCTACCACCAGGTCCACGCCCACGCCACACACTACTGTATCCTTACTGACAACCTTCTCTCACGTCTGCTTTGGTCTTCCCCTACCCCACGTGCTTCCAACCACCTGCCTTCTCATGATGGATCCTAACGACCTCCTCCTATCCTGTAATTCTGTTTATGTTTGAGGGCCCTTCAACTACAAGGTCATTAGAGCCCCGTCCACAGCGTAGTTCTAATGCAGATACTGCACAAACACTACACTAATTGCGACGATTTTTGGGTATTAGCGGTACCCAGTTTTCCCAAGCGGCCGCTCATCTCAGTAATAGATAGGGGTTGCGTTGCTTAACTTCAGTGATCAGACGAGAACTGGTGTGTCCAACGCAATTCGCCACTCCCCCTCCTCCCCTCATTATATGTCCATACCACCTGCGGCAGGGTCAGGTCTGTGGGTTCTAGCCCTCCACTGTCGCCTATCTCCGACCAGGTCCCCGTCCACCACCCCACACACACCACCATAACCTTACGGACAATCTGCTCCCACGTTTGCTTGGTCTCCCCCTGCTCCGTTTGCCCTGGTTCCCCCTGCCCCGTTAATGGACCTAACGAGCTCCTTCTCATTACGTGCCCATACTACCACAATCTCTTCTCCCTCAATTTTTCCCCGATGTCCCCCACCCCAAGACTACCTCTAATATACTTACCGGTATTTCTAATTTATCAGTTCTTGGCACTCCACACATGTACCGCAGCATTCGCATCTCGGCTACTTGCATTCTATTTGCATGGCTCTACCTCACTGCCCAACACTGATCCATATAGCATAGCTGGCACCTTTGTCACCAGCTCGCCCCTAGAGTACGTTACTACAGTGAAACCTCCCTAATTGGTACACCTGTGGGACCCGGCCAAAGAGTACCCATAAGAGGGGTAGTAATAGCCTGTGGACGAAAATCGGTGCCTGAAGAATTTGTACTAATATGAGCACAGGGTGTACCCTTTAGAGGGGCGCACCCATAGAGAGGTTTTACTGTATTATTTTTCCTGTCCTTTTCAATTGAAAGCAAGAGGACCCGCCGCGGTGGCGTAGTGGTTAGCACATAAAAGAACCCTCTCTACTACGCAACGGGTAGATGAGACAAAATTTCCAGGTGTAGGAGCTCGCCCCCTGGCATCGGTAGCATTCCCCAACGAACACTAGACCGACGGTAAATAAGCGTAGGGGTGCAGCTTTGGCCGGCAACCGGCTGCAGAAAAACTATGACCAATATATCACCCTGTGTCCATTCAGAGGGACAAATGGGTACCCGACCCTGCCATAGGCGGGAAAAGGGTTAGGAGTTGCTTTTTTTTTTCTCAATTGAAAGCAAAATACTCTGTCTTCTGCTTTCAAACAGCAACATCGTCCAGAGTGAAAGAACTTTGCTGCAGTGTGCATCGTTTCGAAGAGCTACTTCCGCTTTAAAATCGTCAGCCCTGGTCGCTATCTTTCGAAAGGCATGACAAAGAAGGCGAACTTACCTTACTTAATGGCCTCATCTTCTCATGAATTCCGGTCTCGGCGGTGCCCGGAGATGGTGGTGGGAAGTCGGGTGTCGGAGGTTGTTGATATCCAGACGGGCTCAACGGAAAACCATCGTCGGTGGGTGGAGCCCTTGTGATATTACTGGAATTCTCTTCCCACATCCGCTTTTTCACCTGCAATTCCAGAGAGTTGGGCTTCACAATTTTGGGTCCATCGCAAGAGGAATCTCGATGGTCAGTCACCCCAGCTCGAGAGTTGTATGATCCTTTTAGGTTGGCGGGAGACCTTCGTCCCATTAGACGAGGGACATTCTCATAAGTGGAACATCCTTCACTGCTCTGTCTGTAAACTCTCTCGTCTTCGTCCTCCAAGACACTTGACCCTTCCCGTCCACACTTCCGGTTCTTAAAATACGGAATTTCGTTCTCGTAATTCGGCACGAAACTATGCCTCATTTTCATATCTACGTATTCTCCAGGAAGTCTGGTTCCGAGTGGCCACTTGTTAAAGGGGACATCAGTTTCACTATGATCCTTTTCATTTCTCACATTTTCGTCGTCCTCATAATTGGTCCCACTTGAGGCCAAATACAAATATTCGTAGGCAACACCTGGAGGGCCAGAATGCACCTGGTATTTTGTGGGTGAATGTGGACTGACGTTTTTCCTCGGAGGTTTCAAAGGCGGCCTTAAAAACTAAAGAAGCAAGGAAATTCTTTACAGACATTCACAACAGTGCACTGGGAAGCAAAGGACAAAAGCACCACTTACTTTAGAGGCAATCTGAACAGGGCCCATTGGGACATACCCTGTACCAAGGGAAAGCTGCCGGTGATATAATGGTTCATTGGTCTGATCTGTAGAACCACAAATAGAAATAGATTCCTTGAGAACCCCCATATAAACTTTATGCATAAATTCGCATGAGTGGTCCCAACAGACTTGTTAGAGCAAGCCTGGGGCCCTCTTTTGTATTCTTCCAAACGGTCCGGTAATAATGTTACCCAAACTCCATGTTCAACAAGGGATAAATAACATGTCCAAACTAAATAGTAGGCCTATTTAATATAAATTTCTCTACCTGAACTACCAGAAGTCCGTAAAGGTGTCCCACTTACGGAATGCGATGGATCCGACATTCTTTTTAGGACTTCTCTTGGCGGTGGTGGAACCTAATAATTAAAGAAAAAGTCCTTGACTGATATTCTTTTCGAAAATAACATTTGTCTAAATGGGAGATGGGGACGGGACATTATCAATAATATTTTATTTCAGGGTCCTTGGACCAAGAAAAAGTGGAATGCTTCCCTCATTTTACACCTTGGTAGGCCATCGCCAACACACTAGATCAACTCGAGGTGCAATAGTCCCTTGAGTTCAGGGTATGCAGGCTAGCCGCTGGCCGAAAACATAGGCTGGTATTGAACCTACAAACCATGATCTCCACTGTCCCAAGAAATACAGGCTACAAGCCGGCTGTTATGTCTACCTGCTAAGGCAGTAGTATTTCCAAACCTGGTATAAGAGAGCTTGATCTTCCGGAAGTGACGCCCTCTGAGACGGAACTGGACTTTTACCCACTTCTCTAGGAGTTGGTGGTGTCTCATAATACGAGGAACCAATTGACATGGCATCTAGTTCCCGAGGAGGTGGCGGAGTCTGGTAAATGGATGACGTGACGCTCATATCGGATCCTTCAAAACTGGATTCCAACGGTTCAGGTGGTGTTGGCGGAACTTGATAAACATCCGATCTGATTGACGTTTTTCAAATTTAGGAAAAAAAATCGTCAGACCGGAAATACTCCAAGAAGTTCTTCAATGCTTTCTAAGACCTCCTTTTACCCATAATTGCGCCTTTCCAAATCTACCGAAAGAGATCTTGGCGTCCTTGGAGGTACTTGGTACACTGGTGCCGAATTCGATGTAACAGGGGCCGACCCAGGTACTGGGTTTGTAGGACTGCTGCCATCAGCGGAAGCCCATTTGGGCAGGGCCACATTTTCATAGGCTCTACCAGCGAACTGTGGAGGTGGAGGATTGGCGTTTTGCAGGTCAAATTCCGCAGTCGTTATAAGAGTACTGTGGTCTGAAATCCATTGAAAATTAAAGGGTACTTTAGAAGGTTGCAGTCCATTACGAATCAAGGGGCAACAAAATCAAGGCAAGTGCCCTACTTTGAATGACAGAGGCAATCTCTTGAGATTTGAACGTTTTCAGGTCCTCCAAAATGTCCATGACAGATCGTCGACGGCTGTCCTCAGCCTCCAAATCAACACCTGACAAAGGATGTTACAAATCATTAATTTCTGGACTCCAACAGACCTAATGCTAGAGGAACTTCAGAAGCAAAGGGGGTAGAGCAGTTGTAGGGTAACAAAATTGCTGTCAATTCCAATCAACAAAGGGGCTTGGACCGCTGACATTACAGAAAACAGACTTTAGCCACTAGCCTGTAGACAGTGCTGTACAGGGGGCTGCTCTAAATATGCAGCCGTTTTTCATACCCACTCACAATACGGATATGACGTCACAATATTGCCCGCGTGAAAGTATTGGATTTCGTCTGTGTTGGTAAAACGGAAGCTTAGGAGATTACTAGGATGAGAATTTGACCACAGTCGGCAACATTCATGATAACATCAACAAGGCTTACCATTTTCTAACAGGACTCTGACAACATCGACTTTACCAAAGGTAGCAGCTTCATGCAATGCACTTCCGGTCTCCGTAAGAGTGTCAACTGGAAACCCTGAATTTAACAACACCTGCACTACAGGTTTATGTCCGTTCCTGGAGGCCAAATGAAGAGCTGAATGCCTCTTGGTGTGAGTGCCGGTCAACAGTTCCGGGTGAGTTTTTACCAGTGTTTCCACCGTTTCCAGCCTTCCATATTGAGCAGCAAGATCTAGGGCAGTTTCTTCTTTGGTGTTGCATATGGTTGGGTCGCAGTTGTTCTGCAACAATAGATTGACCACCTCCACGTGACCATATTGAGCTGCACAATGCAGTGGCGTTTCTCCATCGCTGTTCTAAAAACAAAACAAAACAAATGGTCAGTTCAACGGTCAAGTCTTTAGAGAGTACTTCTGCTGATTGCTGGTGCAGGGACTTCAAGAAGATCACGGCAGTGAGTTGAGAGAGCATCCATCAACAAGCATCGAACCTGTAAATCATGAGCTGCAGAGAAGCATGCGTGCTAACACTTGAAGGAAGTCCTTAAAGCCCTTAAATTCTCTTAACCGGGGTGCTTTACAACTGGAAGATCAGTTTCTTTTTACAAATCCATGGAGTCTCCCACAAAAACAGAGCTCCAGGCAGGAACACTCATGTGCAGTAATTTTGTTATCCAGGACGAAAAGCGTACATGATAATTTCCTATCCCGGAAAAGAAACAGTTTATTTCGGTAATTTACTGGAACGGGTAAGTCCTTAATGCCTGGAATGGTAAAAGCTTGCTGGCGTAATGATGGCGTAACGATAGCCGGTGACACTCTCTAGGCCGGTGATGGAGAATCTTTTTTGAAGACGGTCACAATAACACAAAAAAAAAAAAACAAACAAAAAGTCCGCGGATCAGGCGCAAGCACTATTTATATGAATAAAAATAAATTATTATTAACAATGAATGAAGTTTATTAAAGTACCAATAGAGAACAAAGCAACTCCTAACCCTTTTCTGCCTATGGCAGGGTCGGGCACCCATCGTGTCCCTGTGAATGGACACAAGGATGGCATAATGGACAGTGTTTTTTCACAGTCGGTTGCCGACCAATGCTACAACCCGTATGCTTATTTATCGACAGTCTACTGTTCGTTGGGGAATTCCACCGACGCCAGGGGGGGGGGGCGAGCTCCTGCACCTGGAAATTTGGCCTCACCTACCCCTTGCATAGTAGCGAGGGTTCTTTTACTGTACTTGCAAACGCCATCCTACACAGTGGCGGATCCAGGATTGCTTCTCGCTTGGGTCAATTCAAATTGCACGGTGGGTCACAAGTTCCCCACCACTGCTCTAGGCTCTTTCCTGTTCGCTTCTATCGAAAGGAAAGCTAACTGGAACTCCCCGGGCTTTGGATTGGCAACAAGCAGTGGCTGGGAAACGGCGATAATCTTATTACCCCAACATGTTACTGGGTTTGGGCTGCACTTCCCTAGCCGAGGGAATCCTAAATGCCGAATGTAAATAAAAGCAACGGCCCCACCGTAATGCCTACGATTTCACATGTATGTCAAATAGGCAACACCTTCCTCTGGATTCCTTTACGCCAAGGGTCGGCAACCTACACCTACGGACAAGGTGATAGTGGGCGACTATTCAATCAGGATCGAACCTGAGCTCTCGAATTCAAGAATCAGAAAGGCTATCAAATGGGTTACCACTGCTGGAATTTAAGTTTAGAAGAAACCTATTTCCACTTAATGACACACAGCATTTAAAAAGTGAAGCTCATTAACCAGTGGCAAAGTGTACAAAAAATTAAAAGCTTGTTGCGGCTGACAGAATAAATGAACTACTTCTCTCTCTCTATCTTAGTCACCCCTCCTCCTCAAGGATCTGAGGTGGAGGCCCTTAACCAGGACGATAGCAGCCAAAGTATTTCATTTCCAGTCGTTAGTTTAATGGTCCTTTGTCCGCTCCAACGGCTCCTCTTCATTCCAATAACGGCGATTATCACGCCACTGTGAACGGGAGTGTGAAACTCAAACACAACATGCACTCTCCGCTTAATTGGCGACATTAATTAAAAGGCTAAAAGTGTAAACGTGTTAAAAGCAATCAAACACATACCGACGGGAGCTTATCGCCCTGTGACCTCTCCCCCCCGCCCCAAAACACCTACCAACAGGCAGCTCCATCTTCAAAACATCTTTGGAGGTTTCTTAATACCGTAGTAAATTAAATTGCATTGCCATTCAATTAACACCCTTTGAAATACGGATGGGATGCTCGTTGCTTTCACCAGTCATCAATTACCTAATAAACTCATGATGCACAGGTTCAACCCTTGGTCGCAATGAGGGTTTCTTTCAAAGTGGTTAATTTTACGATTATTATTCATTTTAATCGTTTTTCTTCTTTATGAGGCACAACAGACTAACGTTCTTGGACATACTAATGAGGAAGATAAGAAAAGAAAAAACGCAACCGTGGAAATGCTGGAATTGAACTCAGTGCATCGAGTCAAATGCCCATATGGCTACAGTCCACACGTGAAGCCAACAGCACCACGGCTATGACATTCCATCCCACAGAAAAAGCGCTTGTGGTTGTGCCGACTAGGATGGAACCTGGAATCAAGCGCTGGAGTCAGGTGACGGTAAATGAGAGCCTTTTCCGGTTTGGTACAAAATCAGTAATATCAATGTCCCTGTGGCAAGACCAACCTCCGTGGCGCAGTAGGTAGTGTGCTCGGTAACTGCTTGTTTTTTGTTGTTGTTTTGTTGGTGTTTTAGGGCCCTTCAACTACAAAATCATTAGAGCCCCGTCCACTGCATAGTCTTAATGCAGAGACTGCACAGATTTTTGAGTACTAGTGGTAACCAGTTTTCCCAAGCGGCCAACCATGTTAGTACTAGCTAGGGTTGCATTGCTTAACTTCAGTGATCAGACGAGAAATGGTGTGTCCAACGCAATCAGTCGCTCCCTCGGTAACTTGCGTCAGTGGCTCTAGGTTCGATACTGAGCAGGGGTGTGTTGGCTTCTTTCGAGCCAGAGAGAGGCCTCGGTGAGAAGTGTGAAGTGTGAGAAAAACCGGGTGAGAAGTAAAACCGAGATCCCGTGTGGTGCATAATGGCATTTGCACGTAAAATAACCTTCTCTACTATGTAACGGGTAGATGAGGCAAAATTTTCTGGGTGTAGAAGCTCGCCCCCTGGCGTCTGTGGAGTGCCCAACAAACAGACAAATAAGCATAAGCATACGGGTTGCAGCTTTGGTCGGTAGCCGGCTGCGGAAAAATACTGTACAATATATCACTTGAGTGTCCATTCAGAGGGACAAAATGGATACCTGACCCTGCCTTTGGCGGGGAAATTGCTTTGCAATGTGTGTGTAATAAGAGGAGGAAATGATACTTTTTTGCACCGCGTCCTGGAATTCTCTACAAATCATTCCATCTTTCCGCTCTGTAATTCTATTCAGTCGACATCTCGTAGGTGCACCTCGGGCCAAAGTCGGAAGGGCTTCTTGCCTGTGTGCCAATCGCTATACAGTTCAAAAAGTCACTTTGGGCGAAAACAAAAGTGGAGATCTAATAGGCATCTCCAGAACTTGGACTAGCGCTGGTGCAGTTTAATGGGAGTGCGATGTCACCTTCGTCCACCCACGAACCCTGAACCCCAGCTCGATTTAAACAATAATAAGAGCATAGCAGTACTGTAGTGTAGCCCAATAAGATAAGTTACATAATGTCAATGTGACCTTATTGCCTTATGAATGATAATGAAGAGACGAACGGCGCTGCAGTTCATAGACGTGCTAAACAATGTGTAAATCTTAACGTAAACACACTTTCAGAAAAAGGCACAATATGAACATGTCGATATTCTTGTTAGTGATAAGTGGATCAATTTTCAGTATCAAACTCAACAGCCAGAACTTACATGGATAATGAGCTTACCCTGTCTATTGTTAGGAGGGAGAGCGAGAGAAAAAAAAAAGGGCAGAGGGAGGGTAAAGGGCCTTTATTTTTAATCCAGTCTAGCAGAAGTCCCAATTCTGCACTATCAACTCCAATAAGGCTCATCAAAAAGAGTCGATATCAATGCAGAAATGTATATTCACTTTCTCACACAAATAATTAAATGAGTAAATTTTTGTCCAGAGAGAGACTGAAGCGCCATCCGAGAAACAGTGGGAACATTGTGTGAGTGACAGAGAAGGGGGGGGGAGAGCACAAAAATTGTGGGATTAAAGATCAATAACATGTTAATTTTTCTTCAGATAACACTCAGCATACTAGGGATAGAAAAGCAGGAAGAAGATGAGGGGAGGTCCTTTGCCTAGTTGCATTGTTAAATTGCGCATTTCGACGTTTCTTTGTGTTTCGAGCAACTGCAGTACAATACAAAAGTTCATCTTATTAATGCTAACATCTTAATCCGCTTACAATTTCTCTGTGTGCGTGCATTTGCAACACTTTCCTCCAACACCCGTCCTGTTCGTGTTACAGTGCAAAGTGTGATACGGATTTGCATACAAAATATGACAACAACGGCCGGGAGGGAAAAGGCTGAGGGGATGGACAAAAGGTGTAAGGAAGAACGACACAGGAAATAGGTGGAGCGCGAGGAGATGCAAGTGCCAGGATCATTCTCAAGGTCTTGGCTCGAAACCTGTTTCAATAAGTTCCGAGTGAGTACGGTTGTGTGTGTTGGGGAGGGAAGGGATAAACAAAATAGTGTGACCAGGGAAAATTTTGTTTATAGGGTGTCTAACATTGGAACACATGGTGGTTGGACCCTGTTTAAAATGCCAGAAATTAGAAGAGGAACTTTCTTATATGGATTTTTTTGTTTGTTGGTGTTTTAAGGCCCTTCAAATACAAGGTCATTGGAGCCCCGTCCACTGTGTAGTTCTGATGCAGAAACTGCACAGACACGACGATTTTTGGATACTAGCGGTACCCAGTTTTCCTGTACGGCCACCCATGTCAGCACTAGCTGAGTTTGCGCTGCTTAACTTCAGTGATCAGACGAGAACTGGTGCGTCCAACGCAATTCGCCGCTCCCTTTCGATGGAGAAGAACATGGTAGGCTACGTGACGGTCCCGATCCATTGGAGTAAATTCTGAAGAAAATGTTCCACGAGAGGGAAATTTTCTAGGAATTGCATCAACTTGTGTATCTGAAGGAATCGGTAGGGGAGGGACAATTACCCCTTTTACCTCCTTCCCAAATAAATCACGAACTGAATAGACAATCATGTATTTGGTTCAAGCAGTTGGCTAGGGTCCACCTAAAATTCTTTTGGATGTAATTGTGGGACTTTCTGAAACCCTGCCCCTACCGTTTTTCGTTTCGATTGAAGGTGCCCACTTGTGGCATTTCTCTCCCCAACCATCTCAGCCAGACTCGAGCCTACAATGAAGAGCTCAGAAGTCAACAACACTACTGTTGAACGACCAAGAAGGATCAGAGAAGTTACTCCCTCTCGTTCAAAAGATACCGACAGCCATTGCCAGGGTCGAACCTGAAGGCAAAGAGCTACAGACACACACAATCCAACAACTGATGTACAAACCGGTTTAGTGAGATCTAGTTTTCCATTTACCGTCGGCCTATTTACCTCTGAAAGTTGGCCCGATCTACTACGCTTGAGAATTTTGCAGACCTCCCTTAGGCAGGGTCCAGATACAACGATGGTCACCATGCACTAAGTAGTCCAACTTTACACCGGCGCTGTATTCATGTTAAGCAGATCATCATAATAGTTGTCCAATGAGACGGGTTCCTCATATGGCAATTCAAGTTCCTTACTGTCCGCCATGTGTCACTGTGCTCACCTAACCTTCACGTAAAACGCAAATACCCCTTTACACGCCTAAGGCAGGGTCTGATACCCATCTTTGCCCCTATGAATGGACACATGGGCGACTTCTGCAGCCGACTGCCGATCAAAACTGCACCCCTATCCATATTTATCGTCGGTCTACTGTTCGTCGGGGTATTCCATCCGACGCCAGGGGCGAGCCCCTAACACCTGGGAATTTTGCCTCATCTATCCGAGGGCTCGCTTCGCGTGAAAATGAGTGTAAACACATGGGACCACGACTTTACTTGCCATCCGACAGAAGGCCACGTCGCCTCAAACCAGTTTCGAATCTAGAACCACTGACGCAGTAATCGAGCACGCTTCCGCCTACGCCACCAAGGCGAGTCCTATGCCTTCTACGTTGATATTTAAATAATGGCATGACGATAGTTGTTTATAATTTGGTCTACGAGATGGCGCAGTACAAACAGTGAACGGTATGGTAAACAGCGCAGGTTGATACAGCGCTCCATGACACACGATAAATTTGTTCTGCAATAAAAGAGTTTTAATCAACAAGAAATAAAAACCGGAAACAATAATAAAGAAAACCTACGAATTTCGCTTTATCACTCAACGCTATCCAAATCTATTTAAATAAACGCACCAGTTTACAAGATGTGGGATTCACAGGAAAGTACACATTGAAAAGTTTGTGTAAAACGATAGTATTATTGAAATTTGACAAAAAATCAACAAAATTATGTTACGGGGTTCTCTCTATTCATCGGTACATTTTAAAGAGGTAGTATCGATTGTTGTAAGATTAAACTAGCAGACAAAAAGGAGCTTTGTTTGATCATGCAATGTTTCGACGCAGTGCATTATGGATGTTCCCATACAACATCTTGGATGTTCCCTGAACAAACACCACGGACTCCTGGAGGTCAGCAGACCACAGGATGGCAAACAGCCAACTAAAGTTGCAAACACCTTAGCTGGAAAATGAAACAGCAGAAATGTTTGGCAACATTTCGATAAAGTTTGCAAACAGCTGATAATTGTTTCAAACAGGAAAGCATGTTTGAGAATTTGTTCTTCAATCAAACCATGCGACCCTAAACTAGAACACGTCGTGAACAAGAACATGGGGGGCTGGCAAAAAGTAGAGGCGACCCAGACACAGCTGCCAGTCGTGGAAGTACTGTTACTGTACACAAGGCGGAAACACAGTCTTTTAGTACATTCTGGGTATGTTTTTTATCGAACCAATTTTCTGCCTGTGGTAGGGTCGAGCATCAATGACTTCGGCATAAGCAATTCGAAACAGAAGAATAGGATAAGATTTTTTTTTTAGGTTGCAAGTGCTATTTAGAGAACTCTACTACGCAGAATCGAAGCAGAAGGTCCACGTTGCTTTTAGGGCTCACCCAGCCCCGTCTATCCTGAGCCTATTCCCTCTAAATGGTTCCACAAGTTGCTGAAAAACGAAATTATCCAAATTATAAACTTTCATATGAGTGCTCTGAACTTCAGTTGGAAACTAACAACATAGAGTAGCCTTTCTGACACAAACTGCGTCACAAGTTATCACCTGTATGCAGATCTGTCTGTATGAAGACATGGCTGGATATACCTTTACTGGCCCTATCTATCTCTGAAGGTATTTTACTGATACTGTATTAGGATAGATGGGGCAAGTGGATCTCCGTGGAAGTTGCGTTCCACACATGTGGCTTTACTTCCTATCCGACGGAGGGTCTAGGTGGGGCTTCCTTCCCCCTTCTCGTCTTAAAAGTATCATATCCGCCTCAGCCAGGGGAGAAGCTGTAGTTATAGACCAGGTATAGACTCATGAGTCAGTGTCACGTAGAAGGTAATATTTCTGCCGAGACCAGTGGCGTAACTAGGGGTGGGCGGGGGACAGATGTCGACGGGCGCAGAAGACAGGGGGCGCAAAAATACGATACACATTAAGTTTAGCGGGTGCCAGAGGGCGCAGATTCCGGGGTCTTTGGCCCCGGGCGCGGAGTACTCTCGGTACGCCACTGGCCGACACCTCCTGCTCGACATGCAGTATATTTTACGGCAGAAAATAGTCCCTAGATGGACCTACAACCATGGAATATCAGCTTCGAAAAAATAGTTTCCTTTAAAGGTGCACCAAACCAAAAAAAACTAATTTTGAAAGCCTGTTCTAAGTAGAAAAGGGCATAGGAGTAGAAAAAAGCCTAAGCAGAAAAGAATCAAATAGAAACTGTAGAGGAGTTAACTTTCAGATAAAAATATCGTTAAAGTCTAAATAACCATTAAAGTATTTGCCTTTTTCACTCTAACACACAAGCAAAAATAATGAAATAATGCGTAAGGCCCATGAAACAATTTTCATTTCACAGGCGATTACACCCTGACATTCTACCAAGTAGCGCAACCAAGTATGAAATTTCCATTAGGACCCTGAGACAAGTACAACACTAACAAAAGAGTGGCGTTAAAAGGATACATAGTCATTATTTTCAAAGACAATGATGACAATTACAATAATAACGACACCCAAACCCACTTCACTGCTACCCAACCTCTGAGAAAAACGTAGAAGCCCATTGTGAGACCAAAGGGCCTTAATACTTTATTGTAACACACCACGGGTTTTTTTTCTGCCTGCAACAAACAAGACGGTCCCTGAAGTAGAAATTCTATCACACGACAAGCGAGCAAAGAAGACACGGAGAATGAAAAAGGAAGAAAAATTTCACGCCATAAAACACATTGGATTATTAATCTTCAAGAATTTCAAGACTTCCGTCGATTAATCACTAGATAATCAGCCAGGCAGGAATTTTGACACCGAAAAGATGACCTTTCAAAAACAAAACAACCTCTTGAGAAACGTACTACCCAAAAATGCCACCTGTCGCTTTACTGAAAGTCCTTTCCATACTCCAATGGCTAACAGCGATAGGCAAATGGTCAAGAGGCGTTTCTAGGTATACCGGCTTTGGGAAATTTAGTGAGTAGTTTGCTTCTCAGACTTCAGGTCAGGGCTGACCCAGGACTGCCATTTCTTAGAACTGTAAAACACTTGGTTGATAGGACAGACTGAAAAGACTGCAAGAACCTTTGGTAACTCCTATTACATTTCAGATTTCTAGATGTCGACCAACAGGCAGAAACCCTGTGTAATTCCATCTACGGTTAAAAATCATCATATTCAACGCGAATTTCAAAACAACAGGAGGTCACTTCTTACCTTACCTATATGTGACCATCTTTGACCTGAAGCAACCCAACGCTTAAAATGCACATTCAAAGCCGGTATTCTATCAGTCTTTAAAGTCAGCTAATACAGTGATACATTCCAAAACGACTGATGGTTGCCTCCTCTTCTTCACGCACCCCAGGGCTACATTTTTGTTTCAGCTTCGATTGACAGTGAGCTAGTGTCCACATCGAAATCAAAGACAACATGCAGTCAAGTGATTAGGCTCGAACCCATAGTCAAGGCCAGGTGTCGCCAAATTGCAGAAATTTATTCTACCAACGTGCAGAAAAGACCATCACCGAAAAAAAGAGACCTAACCTCCAATTTCGCTAAGTGCCCATCGAACTATGAAATTTGGAAGGCCAATAACATCCTTCACCACTCAAATGACACACCTGCCGATGGACAAAAGGATGCCAGCAGGCGCAAGCTGCCACTCAGTAACTGGACTTAATGAAGTGCAAAGAGTTACAGGAGCAGAAACGCCCTTTTGTGTGTGTCATCCAGACACTGGTCTTGAAGTTAAAGAAAGAAGAGAAAAAAAGTAGGTGGCCATCCACACCTAAACAACATTTGTATTCCAGAGATTGTCATTATCGAAATTCCATCCACGGACTTCCAGAAGAGACAAATGATGACCACAGTCAGACCATAAGAACCGAGAGTAACGACACTTCATATTGATAATACAACATCAAAACGGCTGGCTATGCGTGTAATTTAAACAAAAATCATCAAACTAGAGGCCCTTTGTCAAGAAATTCCAAGTTTTACGACCTACATTACCGTTTATGGACGTGTCGTATACGTCATAAAGACAATTTTCAAGATTGGACAACTTCGAAAACCACTGATTTATGAGGTAGAACGCGCCATAGCAAGAAAAAGAAAAAAAAACACCACAGAATATTCAACCCACATATGATTGCTTAATGGTCTGAAGTCAACACCCATCTACAAAAAAGATGCTGTAAATTTAAATAACCGGAAGTTTCGTACAATGATAAACAGACGTCAGTGAAGTCTGAAACGAGCAACAGGCCAATTAAAAGAACTCTTCGATACCTCTCTGCGATTTAGTTGCCACCCCTCAAGCTACATGAGGGCCTCAGCTATAAGACACAATGGCGGAAGAAATACTTTAAGTGCCCCTCTATGATAGGGTTCCACTCAAGAGGTAGTTCCAGAACGCAGCCTCTTAAAGTAATGGTCCTTACTAAAAAAATAACATCAAAATCCAGGCAGGGTTAAAGGTTGCCGAGAAACATTACCAAAGCAAGCCGATCCTAAAGAGGCAACACTCGCGACTGGCTGCATTACTAGACTCGGATACAAATCAGGTTCTAATGACGCAGAAAAGGGCAGAATTTCACGTAATTCGTCAACAATATGCCGAAATCTTCTTCAAGATTACTAAAGGAAAAATCGAGCTTTTTTCGCCGAAGTTTTAATCGGCCTGCGTTTAACGCCAGAATCGGGTACAGATTGAGCGGGAGTAACGTACAAAATTATTGATTTCTTGGTGTTTTAGGGCCCTCCAACTCCAAAGGTCACTGCATGGTTCTAAAGCAGAATCTGCCCAGACACTGCAGTTACCATGATTTTTGTGTACTAACGGTAGGTACCCAGTGTTTCCAAGCGGCCACCCATGTTAGTACGAATTGCAGTTGCGTTGCTGAACTTCAGTAATCTGACGAGAACTGGTGCGCCCAACGCAATACAGCCGCTCCAGTACGAAATGCCATTGCTTATGGTCAGTCAAATTCTGTGATATTCGGCGTTATTATTCTGCCTCTACAAACAAGGACATCCCTCTGCTGTGAAAGAAGAACGAACATGTCGAGAAAAATGTTTTAAATGACCTTACACCGTTATGGGCACATACCTGTCGCCATTAAGGGCATACAAGACATAAAGGAAATAGAAAAGGTTGACTATGAGCAAATTGACTTCAGAAAGAAAATGACTTTGTTTGCAGCCTTCATTGAATTTGAGATATTTGATTTCAAACGTGTATCCCATATCAAATCAATTACCTAGGACCTCGACAACTATATTAAATTAACATCGATAGGGGGAAACAGTATCGAATTTCTACAACGAATAAATTTTCTGCTTCTTCTACACGAAGAAATAAGTCGTTGCGAAGAATAAAATAAATTTTAAAGTCAAACTTGAATTCAGTAAAAACTATTAACGACGAGAATCAATAAAAAAGGTTGGTTCGAAATTGGATTTGAAATGTAAGGAACAAAAAACACAATGACCTGCTCTACATAACCGGAAGTCAGAGGACAACTTCGTTATTTAACAGAAACAGGAACCCCGAAATCGATTATGGGGAGACGTCAAATTCCCCGGGCCTCCCTTACCTTTTTTACATCAGCACGTTACTGTTGCCAACCAACTACACTGTCATTCATTATCTTTCAAGCATCCAGCCTATGACAGGGTCAGGCGCTTACCTTTTCTGCCAGTACCTGTAAAGCCCAGCGAAAAATCAGACGTAGTCTCCGCAGGTGACGCAGGGTGACTCACCATAAATTTATACGGCTCACATGATAGTACGTAGATGCGCATGTTAAGTCGCAGGGTGACGTGACTCAGTGTCCCTCGCCACGAGATCCTGAGGACCGCAGGGGCAATGCCGCAGTTTCCTGCGTGAAGTTGGCGTGACAAAAAGCGGTGCGAAGCAGAGAAGTTCTCTTGTTATTTGATGCAAGATGGTGAAAAACTGTGATTCAATGTGCGGTGATTGCCTGCTAGCAGAATTTCGCAGGGCTGCTACACAGTGCGTCACCTTCGCCCCCTGCCTCTCATTTTGCGCCTTGCCTAATACACACGGGCTAATTCATGGTCAGTAATTTTACATAGCCGACTGCCGATCTAATGCATGTAGTTTCCTACACCGACGGTAGGTAAAAGAACTCTTTCTACAACGACAAAAATGCAAATATAAACCAGTAATACTTCCAGGAGTAGGAACTTGACCCTTGGGGGTCGGTAAAAGACTTCAAAGGCAGATTAAAAGTAGATTAACCTAATTAGCCCTTTTCCGGCATAAGGGTTGGGACTCCACTTTTGCCCTAACCGGACGAGGGGGATTTGTCGCACGGTAGTTTTACGCAGCCACTCCACCGACTCCAGGGGGCCAGGAATTTTGCGCCACCGAGGCTGATCACCCACAGCCCAAAGTTAACTAACCGAAAAAAAAAATCCTATATAGGGACGAATTATACATCACTGTGACGATTCCAGCAAAGCTGTCATCTAAAAATTAAACATTTTTAAAGATTGTAATGTTCGTTAAATAGATTCTGCTTTTCAGAAGTTAACCGGACAGACGGTGGTAAAAAGTGACCACGAAGGCCATGAATATCTACCTCAGTTCTGACAGTAGCGATAAGAGGGGTTTACTCAAATGCTAACATCGGAAAACTGACAGCGGCAGCAACAGCACACTGTTCGCCCCTCCCCTTCACCTCGTACCATGCAACACATCTGCCAACAGAGAAGTTATCACAATTTTCCACTGAACTGCTCCGACACAAAGCCAATTATCTTTCTAAGACATAAAGCGAGGGATCCAGGGCTCAGCCATGTCCTCCTCTCTGCTATGCCCAAGACAAGCAGTCTGAAAGGGCGCCACACGGCGGTACGCCGTCAAACTGCCAGCGTCCACGTGGCACTCATGCATACATAATAGCCATCTCATCAAAAATTTCTGATTAAAATAATCGAAAGATAAACTTGTTTCCACGCTCGACTAGGCAACTGTTCCAGGACACAGCTGCAACAAGGTCCAAATTGAAACTAAATTCGTTTCAAACACGAGTGAATGACGAAGGGAGTTAAATCCTAAGTTTACTGAAGGGTCATTCGGCAAATACTAGTCAATATGAATACATCACACTCGTCTTTTAAAACTCAGGGAGCGGCTGCATTGAGTTGGACCAAGACCTCCTAAACAGAGTTCTGTGACACACCAGTTCTCGTCTGATCACCGAAGTTAGGCAACGCAACCCCAGTTAATACTAAAATGGGTGGCTGATGGGGAACACTGGGTGCCGCTAATACCAAAAATCGTCGCTCAGCGTAGTCAGACATAGCAACGCATTGGCAATGGATTAGTTTGTGGGTTGGGGAGTAAGCCAGGCAGCCATAACAGGATGAACCCTTGGGACAAATGCCAATGGCGCGAGGAGTATCATGGTACGAAATAGCGTCTAGTGCTGACTGAAGGGCACAAATACATTGCTACGTCTCTGCGCGTAGTCTCCGCATTAGAACGACGCAGTGGACGGGGCTTTAAAACACCAACGAAACACCTAAAATAAAACTCAGGTTCCATTCCGAATGCTTGTGGTCCTGCTAGCTACCCGAGTCACCAAGGTCTTATTACGCCCTACTTTTAAATATTTAGGTAATCTAGCCACGGGCAAAATAAGCTTTTCTTTTACATATGAATTCTCCTGTAAATAAAGGCCCGTTCAGGAACGTGGCTAATGTTGAAGTTGCGGTTTCTTTCTCATTCGAAAGTAACAACAATCTTCTCAGCTGACGCAATTTGCGAAGCACTTGACTAGAACTTACGGTTCCGCAGGTTGATTCCTGATGGATGTCCTTGTAAAAGAGATCAGCGAAGGAGGCCTACAAAACTTGAAACCTCAAATGAGCCTTTTATTGAATGGTAATAAAGCCATGATCCCATTTCTCTGCACGAAGCTCGGCAATATTCATAGAGGTGTAGGCGGACCTAGTGTCAGGTCTGACAAGTCAAAATTCGACCCTGGATAGCTTAGGAGGTAATAGAGTTAATAATACCCTCAGATTCCATAATCCTCAGAAGGCTACGATGAGAAGTAAAAAAAAGTAGGCGAAATTTGGGGGGGGGGGGGGGGAAATATTTTTGGTATGAATATGCTTATCAAAACTATGGGGTAAAGTGAGAAGATGAGAATAGAATATAACCAGTGCATCAGTTTCTCTTTCTTTTTCTGCCTTCAAAGTCTTTCTCTGTGAGCCTGCAAGCATCCTCAGATGTTGCCCGAGTATCAGCGACCCAATATCATCATAGTTCATCTCTTGAATTAACTTTCCGCATAACTGCGCTCGCCCCTCACGAAATGAAAGCTGCGGAGTAACAACAACAAGTAACAGAAGAGGATGCTGTCTGTGAATTCCTATCAACCCAAAATCATCTTCCAGTCAGCACTACTGTAAAACACCCTTCTTACAGGGGGAGAAAGATGGAGGGAGATGTAACTGAGGGATACTCTAAGGGATACTTAAAAGTTTAGTTGATAAGTCAATCTCTTGTCAGTACAATGGCAATCTCTGCAAATATATCGCCCCCCCTACATTTTTTCCGATTATTAAAAACCAAAAAAGGAGATGATCAGCCGGTCGGCATGAGTTAGGATCGAGACTCTGTAAAAAGATTGTGTCATCAACATACGTGGCAACAAGCAGCAAGTAACCCTCTGCAAGAGGAAAATATTCCATCATTTTGAGTAAGAGACAACTTCCTCTCCCTCTCTTTTTCTCACTGACTCTCTTGCCAGCTGACTTTCAAATCTTGAAATCTTTTCAATATGACCAATGAACCATTAGGTTTCTTGACGAACAGATGCCATCTTTCGATGACGAACGAACACACTTACCCAGAAATCATTCATATGCAAGACGGAAAGGGGGACGATTATGGAGAAAAAAAAAGGAATCAATACAAGATGATGCTCACCAACAAACAGAAGAAGATAAGAACCGGATTGTGACCATCAAAAGCTAACCGAAGGGAAACAGGAGAGTGCGAGGTCCTCCTGCTCTGCTGCTCCAGCAACAAGACCAAGAAAACCTTCTTCCACATGCACACATGCAAAACCTTCAGATCCTCTTAGCTCATCTGATGTGGATCCTTTCTCCAGTTGAAAAAAGCACGAGATGAGTTGGGGGATGGGGGGGCAGAAGAAGGTCATAAGCCAGAAAACCATTCAAAAATAAAATATTGATAAATTCGACAAAGAGCAGATTTTTTTACCCCGCTGTCTCTTAAGAAATATGATCGGGGGGGGGGGGGGGAAGATATTTTGTGAGATTCAGAACTCAATAACGACTATGAAGAGCAGTTGGTTTCAATCAAAGATGGCTTACGACGTGTAATTTTAATATTCAAGAAACGAAGTGATGAATAAGCTATAGTGGCGCTTCTGTACTATTAGTGGTTGTAACAAAAGTGGCCGCTCGATAATCTTCTAACCCAGGGTTCCGGAAACGTTTTCGGTATCGCGGACCTCTGAAACGGTGTCTGAAGTTTTGCAGAGTCCCCCCCCCCGTGATAAAAATTGTTATTAAAACCAATCTTTTCAAAATTTACCTTTTTCTCAAATTTTATATAGATATACAGGGATGTAAACACATCGAAAGACACACTTTAATTTTGCTACATATTTTAATAAAATATTTCGATAAGGCGAGACCCACGGACCACCGGTTGCGGAACACTGGTCTAACCCCACTCTCTCATAACGAAAGTGCAACGTGAAACAGCTGTTATATGACGCTAGCAGACCGACGGCAGGATGATATTCAGTGACCACTGTAGGTGATATCGCACACACCCTCCCACTCAAGACACACGGAACTTCACATTTAACCTTAGCCTGTTTAACCTTTCATATAACTGTTGACTCTCTTCAGGTCTTATCAGAGACTAAACACCGACTTCAGTCAAGGGCATACATTTTGAACTCAACAAACTATCACAGAGGTCGGCTTTCTACGCTCAGGCTCTACCTATTTCTGTTCCCCTCTTATCAACCCTTAATTCTTTGTTTGTACCTCTGTAAAACCATCAAAAGAAAGAGAAATTTTTGACATTTTGCTGGAAACTTAGTGAAATGTCAGAATATATCTCCTGCTGAAGGTAATTTACCGACGTCACAGGGTGGAGGGAAGGGACAAACTCCTACACCTGGGAATTTTGGCGATCTCCACCTACAGTATATCTTAATTTTACTTCGTACGTAAGGAAGTCTTTTGTGAACCCACCTCGGTAGCTCAAAGGCAGTGGATTCCAGTAGTGCATCAGTGATACCAGGTTCGACATCAGATCGAGGTAGATCGACTTCCTTTCGGGCGAAAGAGAGGTCCCCAGTGAGCCACCCCATATGGTGTACACGATGTAACCTGCATGCAAGTTGCTGAGTTGCGTTGGACACACCAGTTCTCGTCAGATCACTGAAGTTAAGCAACTCAATCCACTGGTTTGTTGGTGTTTTAGGGTCCTTTAACTACAAGGTCATTAGAGCCCCGTCTACTACGTAGTTCTAATGCATACACTACCCTAATGCGACGATTTTTTGGGTATTAGCAGTACCCAGTTTCCCCAAGCAGCCACCCATGTCAGTACTAACTGGGGTTGCGTTGCTTAACTTCAGTGATCAGACGAGAACTGGTGTGTCCAACGCAATAAGCCGCTCCCAACGCAAACCCAAGTTAGTACCGACATGAGTGGTTGGTTGACATTAGGTGCTGCTAAGTTCCCCTCTCCCACCACACCCCTACCTCCTTTCACGCACGAGCAGCCTCCATAAGGTTTGGCCCGTCATGGCTGCTTGGCAGACTCCCCAACTCGTTCGAGCAACATGGAGTAAAATATACGTGTTGTTGTGTTCGTGTTTCAGGCCCCATCGACTACAATGGTCATCAGAGCCTCATCCACTGCGTAGTTCTAACGCAGAGTCTGCACAGACACTACGCTGTTACGACGATTTGGGTGTTAGCAGTATCCAGTGTTCCCAAGCGGTCACCCATGCTGGTATCTGGGGTTGCGTATGAACGTTTCACAAAGGGAAGCGCTATACAGTCGGGTGCTGCCTTCCATTTAAAGACGACGCTAAGTAAGTCTTATGGAAGGAAAACTGACAGATGGGCATTAAATTACCCAATAATGAATGTGACGTCATTCTCACTTTCCATCAGGTGTATTTATGATTTCAGTTGTGTTCAGAAGTGTGCTTGCCCACTTCACGGGTTTAAACATGCCCATTTTCAGTTCATGGAGCAATCGCGGTGCAAAAATTCGGCTGACAACACAAAAGTGACTCCTAAAACTACTGAGATACTTTAATAAGGGTTAGGATATTTTTAGCAACTACTCCATTAGATAGCAACGCGCACTTTGTTACAATGACTTAGAAGTACTGGAGTGAAATGAACCCGTTAACCACATCTGGGATGTCCTCCAAAACAAACAAAATGATTTGACATATCAGAAACATAAAAATACGTCATTTTCGATAAATTTGAAAAGGGGATAAGGATAGCAAAATGTAGGTTTTGAAAGTCATCAAAAAATTGAGCAACAACGCTTCATATATCACACGACAGCCTTTCTAAATGCCGAAAATCTCAATTCCCATCTACAGATTAATGACGCCACTTCCTTACCGTCAAATTGACGTTGGGTTGCACGTTGCTTTGTACCAACAACAGCTTTACAATCTCCGTGTTTCCAGTCCAAGCAGCCAAGTGCAGCGGTGAAGAGCCCTTATGATCAGTGACATTTGGTGACGCATCATGGGCCAGCAGAAGCATCACAATGTCTCTGAAAAAGTGAGTCAAGGGTATAGATCGCCCACGTCACAATACAACGGAGGACTGGGAATCCAAATTTCACTTACTTGTGTCCATTTAACGCTGAATGATGCAGAGGTGTGTAGCCGCTGTTGTCCTGCACGTTGGCTCCAGGACCTCTGCGTAAACTGAAAAACAAAATCAGAAATTGCACATCAGATTAATACAATGAGCAATCAACAAATCTCACGAAGAAGTTCCAACGTTGCAAGCCTTCAGGGTCTTTCATTATACAGTAAATCCTCGTTTATCCGTCCCACGATTAACCATCTCTCGGGTTAAACCGTTCCAATTGTTTTTTTTAGAATCACCTCCTTGAAATATCCTGATGAACGGATTTTTATCAAAATCGGGGAAAAGTTCTTCTTAACTTGTTTTGGGGCAAAATATTTCAAAATTGTATACACACATACTGTACATGTAATTTCCAATAAATTAATATCTGCATATACGTCAATCTTCAAAATTTCTAAGGAGGGGGAACCATCTATGAGTGGTCCTCATAAGAATAATTATGGGGGGACGCGCTTCCTTGGTCCCTAGTAGATTTAAGCCACTGCACATTTGACAACCTTTTAGATATTACACATTTAAATGCGTCCCAATATAAACCCTTCATTATCCATTCTTTCCATTCCTGGTCCGGAACCAATTAGCACGGAAAAACGAGGGTCTACTGTAATTCGATTGATCAGGCTGGTTATCGTGCAAGGGTCACCAACTATATTTATTTCAACTTTTGAAAAAAATTAATAAAATCGTCGGGCCTACAAGACACACGAGAAAACTTTCCAGCTATCCGGTCTAGTAGGTAAAAATTTCATAAAGCTTCTTTCGGGAGTTGACTGCTGCAAGTTCGATTGTTTGTTTGTTGGAGTTTAAGGTCCCGTCAACTACGAGGTCATTAGAGACCCGTCCACTGCATAGTTCTAGTGCATAGTCTGCACAGACACTACACTAATGCGACGATTATTGGGTATTAGCAGTACCCAGCTTTCCCGAGCGACCACCCATGTCAGGACTAACTGGGCGTGCGTTGCTTAACTTCAGTGATCAGACGAGAACTGGTGTGTCCAACGCAACTCGCCGCTCCCCTGCTCTGCAAGTTCGAAGCTAACGGAAGTGGACAGCATTGTTGATGAGGAAAGTCCGTATGACGTGTACAATGTCACCTGCACATTAAAAGAGTTCTCCTCCCAACATCAATTCTAGAGTTTTCCCCGGTGCCAATGGGGTAAATGGTACCCCAACCCTGCCGTAAGTTGGAATAAGGTTAGGGGTGATGATTTTCAAATAGGGTGTGAGAGCGCAGCTATTACACACACGCCTGCAATAATTTAGGCCTACAAGTCATCAGATTCTTTTCCACCCAGAACCAACCCAAAACAAAGAGTTCTTCCCTGGAGTAAAGCCAAATCTGATCACAACTGTCAAATTGAATCAGAAAACAGCCCCCCTAGAGAGTCCCATTATTTTATCACACAGGCCAACCTTTGAAAATATTTCATTAATGACAAAAAATGGAAAACACGCCCAGGTAGTAAGGGTGTATCTAAGTCACAGATGGCGGTTTTAATAGCTATAACACAAATGAACATTGATTAATTACACAAATTTCTAGTCTTCGTGACAGCGGTTCAATCCCGAGCAAGGCAGATTTACTTTCAGAACCAGTAAGAATTCAACAACGAGGTGGTTGGATACAGTGCTACTTTGTAGTACTCTCGCACATCATAACCATTATTACCTACCTTTTCTGCCCATGATATGATGGAATGCTCATTTTTATCTCATTGGGACATATGAGTGATTTGTTATGCAGCCAACTACCAACCAACTAGTGCAACTTTTCCTTCACAAACGCCAATGGGCAAGCTCCTACACCTGGAAATTTTGCCGAATTACACACATATTTTACGCGGAGATGACGTCGTACAGAGGCCAAACCACGTCAGTCCAGGATAGAACCTGGAATAACTAACCCAGTAGTTCTAAACGTACTCTGCGCCACCGTCGTAGGTCTAACGTTGACGTGCACGTTAGCACGCCTAAGTTAAATAACACATAAAAAGCAACCCCTAACCCTTTTTCCGCATATGGCAGTGTCGGGTACCCATCTTGTCCCTCTCAATGGACACAAGGGCGATATATTGGACAGCGTTTTAACACAGCCGGTTACGGACCAACGCTGCAAGCCAGGGGGAGGCGAGCTCCTACACCTGGAAATTTTGCCTCATCTACCCGTTGCATGGTAAAGAGGGTTCGTTTACGTGCAAATGCCATCGTACACCACACGGGACCTCTCTCTCCTGAAAGAAGCCAACCCACCTCGGTCCAGTATCGGGCCGAGCTTGCACCCACTGCGCCACCGAGGCGGGTAATGTTAAATAACACATAAAAAAAAGAAAAGAAAACGAACTTTAAGGTACATTTTCACCACGTACATTTCACAAGAGGTCTGCCAGGATTGATCCTACAACCATATCTCCAAAACGCAAGTATACTATCATGCAATTAATGAGACAGGGATATTTTCGTAGGTATGCAGTGTCTGTCACATTCCGATAAAGTCTGAGGTGCTACCTAGAACTGGATCAGATTACTCTCGACACTTACAGATTTGTCAGTTATACAGGTTCGATCCCCCAATCCGAAATACTTGCCCTTTGCAGGCTATTGACTGGTTAGTTGACTATCTGTTTTAACGTCGGTGAATAGCTAATGGTACTGGTCATGTGAGAGGAGGGATCAGACTATGGGAAGTGTCGCATGTCTATTACGCTGGTCGTTTGTTGACAGCAACAACAGAACAGAGAGCTTCTAGGGTTCTGTTACCTGCAACAGTAACGCGACTTTCACACCAAAGATGCAAGAGACAAGACATGTGCCTCCTGGATGCAGGAGGCATGCGTCTTTGAACACCAACACATATAAAGAGACTACGTCTTTCACACCAAAATGACACGTGCATCTTACGTCCTGGAAGCATGAAGCACATGTTCCTTGAAAACCGGTTGTTGGTTTTATGCTTCCTACCGCTTTGCCTTTTTGGTCAGTGTGTGATTCTCCTGTATTAGAAGATTGGTTGTATTGCGTTGGACACACCAGTTCTTGCCTGATCACTGAGGTTAAGCAACGCAACCCAAGTTAGTACTGACATGCATGTTCGTGTGGGAAAACCGGGTACTGCAAATACCCAAAAATCGTTGTAACAGCGTGGGGTCCGTGCAGACTGCATTAGAACTATGCAGTGAACGGGGCTCTAATGAACCTTGTGATTGAAGGACCTTAAGCACTAACAAATCAATCAAAACCTGAATTATCACATTTCCAAAGTGTAGTGAGGGATGAACCGCACAATCAACAATGTAACACATTTATTGCTGCCTTTGAAGAGTACCACGCACTGCATCTAAAGATTATTCTAACCAGGATGCGCATGTGCGCATGGAAGGGCCCCTTTCATAAAAAAGGTAGGGAACAGCTTAGTAATTTGAA
Source organism: Trigoniulus corallinus (assembly GCA_013389805.1). Classification (NCBI taxonomy): domain Eukaryota; kingdom Metazoa; phylum Arthropoda; class Diplopoda; order Spirobolida; family Trigoniulidae; genus Trigoniulus; species Trigoniulus corallinus. The sequence goes on from JAAFCE010001036.1 coordinate 13,625,699, forward strand.
CACACCAGTTAGTACTGACATGGGTGGCCTTTTGAGAGTGGGAAAGCTGGGTACCGGTAACAGCAAAAAATCGTCGCATTAGTGTAATGTCTGTGTACTCTGCATTAGAACTACACAGTGGACAGGGCTCTAATGACTATGTTATTGAAGGGCTCTAAAACACCAACGAACAAATCAAATTCATAAAAAAATATAGAATTTTAATAAAAAAAATTATTTGTATTCTGATTTCTATATATGTCAGGTAGAAGTGGACAGAAGATGCAGGCTGCATATGCTTCTTTGGTGTGAAGCATGTTTCTCCAAGGAACAAGACACTAATACCTCCGGCATCCAGGAGGCACATGTCTTGTCTCTTGCATCCTTGGTGTGAAAGCCACCTAACATAACACACGAGACAACAGCTTCACCTCTCATTTCTTCTTCGACCAGGAACGAATCTGTAGATCATCAAGTTCAAGGGGTAAAGACAACTGTAGCATTTGGTTAATTAATCAGTCACGTAAACTGTGCTATAATATCACAAGTATGGTCTTCGAAATCCATATTCACGGGTTCCGTAGCCTCCCACAATTCGGAAAACGGTAGGACAAAGAAGGAAATGATTTCTTGTCTTGTAAATATCTCTGTAAAGTTAATGTCACATATAAATGCAACATTTATGAGCAACCAACATTCCTGAACATGCGACATTCAAATGTCCAGAATTCATGAACAGGGGAGGGTAGGTGGCATCTACATGCCATATGTAGGAGGAGTAAGCCACAGTTTAAACTCCTTATCAGCGGAAAAACCACTAACCTCGACCGGGGTCGAACTTTGAACTCAACTCCCTGCTTGATGGCGTCTGTAGAAATTGAAATATAATGATAAATTTCGTGTGACTCTGAAAAGCGTTAATTAGATAAATTGGTGAAATAGCGCTTCCTGCTTTGCTGACGTCACGATACGGCGACCATCTTTCATATCTCGATACAAGACAGGTTTCCCCATCTCTCGTATGCAGTTACAAATTGAACTGACGCCGGTGCTCGACCTTCCGACAAGAGAATGACCTCAATTTCATATTTCTGCAACGAACGTGATCATGTATGGGACATCAACCGACCTAATTTCCTGTTTAGATAGGAATATTTCATTAGAAAATAAAGCTTTTTAATGCATCATATTTATTCAGACACGCGTGCACAAAAAAGTAAACAGAAATCTGCAAGTTGAGGGGGCTAAACTGATGCTGACCACTTTCATTCCGTTCCCTCGACAAGGCGGGGGGCAGGGCGATAGCTGCCACATATTTTCTATGGATAAATTCTTGACGCCTCCAGCAACGGGACAATTTAAGATTTGTTTATGAGAAATTTTAAAGGGTTTCTACCTTGAAGCAGCAGCCAACGAGGCCCAACTGGTCCCTATAGACCAGGCCTGCTATAGACTATTGAGGTTTAAATTCGTCCGCCTCACTTATAAGGATGGATCTACTTAGTTTTCAAAATAGACGTTGAGTGTCGCTAATTAAGTCAACGTGAAAATGTCTCAACCAATCTAATCTAATTTCGACTTTTTATTGAGGACACATTTTCCTTTAAATAACCATATCGTGGATATGTACTACTTTCAAAATTGTATGCCATCTCAGTTTGAGAAAAGAGGAGGGAGGAGAATTGTGGTAAGTGTAGAAGACGTCGTCGCCACTAACCCCCCTTTTCCCCCGAATCAAATTAAGCGCGACGAAATGCGCAATACGGCGATAAAATTGTCATGTTGTGTGAAAATTCAGAAAAATAAAATTGAAAGGAGTACGAAAAAAAACATTTAAAATGAGGCTCATTACGTCAAATAGTGTTAATAATAAAGGGTTAACACAACAAAAGCAACGACTCAAAATGTGTGCGGTTGATTCTTAGCTACGGCAAACTCCAAAAACAATTATGGCGTCACCTAACAATGGAGTACAGCTTTGTCTCCCATTCTGCCGTCAACTTCCCAACAATAATAATAAGATGATTTCATTAAGATATTATTCTACCAGCTCCTTCCAAGACGTTAAACATCTTAAGAACACAGGTATTAAGAAACGTTTCAATACCATCATGTGATATCACTGCAGCAATTCTTACGTCTCAAAAACAGGCATCTTAGTACAGGGATAGGTCTAGTAAGGATGTTACCAGGGCCATAACGGTCAAGGATACCAAGGGTAGGGTCCTTTTTCAACCAGCAGAGGTAATCAAAAGGTGGGAGGAATACTACCACAGTCTCTTAAATGCAGACTCTGGTGCAATAGTCACAGGCATAAACCGTCCAACACCACCGGCTGTGGACAGGGTGAGTGAGGCAGAAATAGTCAGAACCCTTCAGAAGATGAAAGGTCAGAAAGCAGTAGGCCATGATAAGATCCCCATGGATGTTTGGCACACCTTGGGCCCCACAGGAATTACATGGCTAGGAAAGCTCTTCAATAAGTTAGCAAAGGGGGACAGGATGCCTTCTGCATGGCGAGAGAGTTGGATAGTACCACTGTTCAAAGGCAAAGGTGATGCCCAGGACTGGAAACTATAGGGGCATAAAGCTGATGAGCCATTCTATGAAGCTGTGGGAGCGAGTCATAGAATGTCGCCTCCGAAACTTAACTAGGTCCGGGGAAATCAATTTGGGTTTATGCCAGGTAGGTCCACCATGGAACCAATCTTCATTCTCCGACAGATGATTGAGAAGCATAGAGCTGCAAGGAAGGGCCTTCATGCAATTTTCGTTGACCTGGAGAAGGCATATGATAGTGTTCCCAGATAGTTAGTATGGAGTGTTTTAAGAAAGAAGGGTGTGGATGAAGGCCATATTAGGGTAGTGCAGGATATGTATGATGGTTCCATCGCTAGGGTGAGAACAGCATGGGGAAACACTGCCAGCTTCGAAGTGGAGGTGGGTGTGTATCAAGGGTCAGCACTCAGCCCATACCTATTCCCTCTGGTAATGGATGAGCTGCTGACGGGAGTATAGGCCGATTTTAACTAAATCGCTGCACGCACGGTTTTAAGGCTCCCTCACACCAACGTGAAACAATCGCAGTCGCAGCGGAAGTTTTGCCACAGGAACACGCGCTGCGGCGCGGTGGATTCGCCTTGATGTGCACACCAACGCGTCAGTTTAGCTGGATTCATTCTTATTAATTCTATTAGTTTTTTCTGTGAACGCCATCTTGTTCTATCAAAATTCGAACAACGATGACGACTGAAGCCGTGCCATGCAGCGATTGTAAATAATTTAAATAATTCGCTGCACTTTCGCAACCGCGGGCGCGGTACATTCGCTGCGGTGTACACATGACCATTGTTTTTCATGGGTAGCGTTTTGATGCGAATAATTCGCCACGAAAGATCCGCTGCGACTGCGATGTTTCGCGTTGGTGTGAGGGAGCCTTTAAACGTCATCGTTGTTCGAATTCTGATAGAACAAGATGGCGTTCGCCTAAAAAAAAAATAGAATTAATGAGAACAAGCTGGTCAAAAAACAACTAAACTGACTCGTTGGTGTGCATATCAAGGCGAACCCACCGCGTCGCAGCGCATGTTCCTGTGGCGAAAATTCCGCTGCGACTGCGATTGTTTCGCGTTGGTGTGAGGGAGCCTTTCAGCTGAATTTCCGCGCGTGGATGTGCAGCCAAGTTGCGTAGGATACACCAGTTCCCGTGAGATCACTGAAGTTAAGCAGCCCAAGCCCACGTCAATACCAACAAGGGTGGTTGCTAAAGCACGTTGGGTGCTGCAAATTAACCCTCTCCTTCGTCCTTTCACCGACTTCCTTATTTCCCGCGGGCAGCCTCCTAAGGGTTCATCCGGTTATGGCTGCCTGGCTTACTCCCCAACCCACGAAACTTATCCAGTATAGACAACACCTCTAGGTGACAGAATCCCTTCTTACAAGAAAAGAAATGCATAGATCGGTAAAAATTCAAGATGTAGCAAGCAGTCTATTTCTGCGTGTCGGACTGAGTTTCTGCCTTTCATCCTAATAAAATAAACGCCCAATAAATCGCTCGAATATTTTAGGGAGTAGAAGATCTCGCCATTCAAGGGAAGGAGAATTCATAAACATCTTCGGATGAATGGTGCACCAAGGCAAGTAATGTTAGTCGCCCTGACGTCATAATTACGTCATTACTGCCCTAAATATTCCAGTGATCCACAGATACAGTTAAGGCACTTGAAAAACACACATGCGAAAAACATTATAAGAGGATCTAAAAATATTCTTTCTCAAAAAACCATTTTAAGGTGACGCCCAAAATGTACCACGAGTAGTAATAGTCAGCGCTACTAAAAATATCTTAAAATATCAAAACCTTAGCAATAGTAACCGACATATCTGTCGGCAAAAAACTTGGCCCAAGTTAAAATTACCCAAAATTTCGCACTGAAAAAAAAAAAAAGACTTCAAAAACTCGGTCGACAACCTTCCTTTCACCAACGCAAAATAGGAGCAAACAAACGTAGCACCACCCACGTCAAGTTAACAAAGAAAGCATGGGTTGAAGGGTTGGGTGATCCACGTTCGACGATCGTCCCGTGAACATCGCCCTTCTGCAGATGTCTCAAAGAGGTAATACAACGAAAACAACAAAACGCTCATACCCACACACTAAATTCACAACACCCACCTATAAACAGAGAGGATGGGGAGGGGGGATATTTGTTACTATTTCACAAAAAAATCCATCAACCCACTGTCAGCACTGAAGGACACAGGTAAGCCAATTAAAAACAGTCCTACATATGGCCGGTACAAGGTTCCTAGATGTACTGTGGGTAGGCAGGCAGACACAGTGAGAAACGACGTCAGTGCCGAGTAACAACGGCAGAAAAACCGACACCAAGTCTATTTTAGGTAAATTAATTGGTTCATCACTACCACCAACAGCGTCCATCAGCAGACAAACAGGTGGAACAACACTCCAGGACATCCGCAGTACAGTATACCCAAGTAGACAGATTACCATACACCAGGGTGTATTTAATACCTTCCACAAACAAAATGTCCAGCTGTCCTCATTAGATCACCAAATAGTAGATGACGTCATTCGCCCTTTCAAAACCCAATGACAGGTCAAGGAACAGATCACAAAACGGTGCTCGCGAATGAACTTCCGGTTATCTCTAACAGTGGTAACACATTAAAAATGTAGGCAACATTACCAAGTAGGATGACAAAAAACATATCGGTGACTCCGCAGGTAATTCTCGCGAGGGACTGAATGATTGGTTGGACTTGCTAGAGGATCTCTGGGTCCCAAGGGTGAGCGTCGGTGGAATGCCCCAAATGAAGAAAACTAGGCCGAGCATTAAAGCGGCATTTAATTGCCAGCATTAAATCGGCAGCCGGCTGAGTAGAAATACCCTGCCATAGGCGGCAAATGGGTTAGTAGTTGCTAATTGCAGCGTGAGCAGTGTACTAGGCCTGTGTGTAAATTTCCTTTTTCAGGCTCGTTTAGGTGTGCGTGGACGAAAGAGTTCAACCACCGTGGGTCAATTACGAAATAAGCTCCCAAATAGATATTCTTCCACAGACCGAGAGAAGTTGGCCATACATACAGTATCCAGAGTTACAGGGGAGAGAAGTGTAAATTTTGGTGAAATCAATGTGCCACTGAGGCCACAAACTACAACACTAATTCCACTGCAGTAATCTCATACTAATCATATCACCATAATCTTGTTAAATAACCGGCAAACCGATAATGATTTCCGTATTCAGAGAAAATGTTTAGTTTTGATAAAGAAGTCGGTCATCAAGGTCTAGTGAAAGTGCGCGTCAAGCCACGGTCTGGTAAACACGGCTTCTCTTCCCGTTCCGTCCGATGGCAACACAAGTCCCTTTCATACCCCTCCCCCATTCTCTCCATAACTAATTTACCCTGCAGACTATAATTAGCCTACATTATAAATTGTATTTCATGACTAATTAACTGGTATTTTACGGATACTGCAGTATGTTTGGATTACTAACAATCGACTGTGACGTCATTACCGAGTACACACTTCCGGCGAAAGTCATTGCGGTTTGTTAAGTTGCGTTTCTCAGTCTGACTTAATACGAGATAATCCAAGTGGACTGAATTGGACAACTACCATGATGTCATTCTCATGAAGAACAATCCTATCTAATCAAAAACCTTTCCAGGTTCACAAGCTTGCCGTCTGACGTCGCACTTAGTTCGAAGTGCAAGGCGGTCTATTAAGCATTAGTTTTTTTTCTGAGGGAAAGAGGCAATTCCTATTCCCAACACCAGGAGTGAGGCCCTGGCAAGAGTCAACGCCACGATGACCCTTCGTCGAATAGGACAAGCCGTGGTCCCGTGTGCGGTATTTACAACTGGAAGCAAAAGGCCCCTGCTCCAGGTGGCGGAGCTCAGTACTGCTGGGTGTAGCTGGTTGTAACATTAGGTCGGCAATTGGGTAATACCGTCCAACACCTCGCCCATGTGTTCCTAGATACCAAGGGAACAAATAGGAAACCGACCTTGCCTTAGGCGAGAATCAGATTGAAAATTATAATGAAAGTTGATAGGTTTCCGCATGTCGATAAACGGGAGGTCCAAAATTCGGCGAGCACAAAACCGGTAAAGGAGTACAGGCTGTAGTCAACCTTTTTGACGCTTATGGAAGGGTCGGGTACCCATCTCTGCCCCTCTGAATGGACACATGGGCGATCCACTGGACGGTATTATTATGCAGCAGGCAATCGACAAAAGCTGCAACCCTTAAGGCTCCCTCACACCAACGCGAAACAATCGCAGTCGCAGTGGAATTTTTGCCACAGGAACACGCGCCAAACAGGAGCACGCGCTGCGACGCGGTGGATTCGCCTTGATATGCACACCAACGCGTCAGTTTAGTTGGATACATTCTTATTAATTCTATTAGTTTTTCTGTGAACGCCATCTTGTTCTATCAAAATTCGAACAACGATGACGACTGAAGCCGTACCATGCAGCGATTGTAAATAATTTAAATAATTCGCTGCACTTTCGCATCCGCGGGCGCGACACATTCGCTGCGGTGTACACATGACCACTGCTCGGAGTGGGTAGCGTTTTGATGCGAATAATTCGCCACGAAAGATCCGCTGCG
>JAAFCE010001036.1:13633222-13720420 GCA_013389805.1 Trigoniulus corallinus
CAATTACATTGTCTTCAATCGGTTTAACTAATGTTACAACGTTAGAAATCTTCAGGTAAATGTACTGATAATCCTCATTGAAAAGTGACTCGGATAATGGCACCAGTTATGACTATCCAATGACCTTAAATTCCGTTGTGCACCCCATGATTCCAAAGTCCATCCAACCAGCGCACCACCCATGAATTTCTGCAACACCCTTATGAACATTTGCAGATAAAAACCTCCAAACACTTGCAAGACTATTACAGAACACCTACACGTCTGAAGCACTTGAGCAGGGTTCCGGGCATAGAGGTCACAGGATTAGTCATCCTATCCCAAAGGGAGATCTGACCTTGGGTAACGATGCCGTGATATCCGCCAATCATTCCTAGATAGGTTCATTATTTATACGCTCAAATTTAACTGCTTAAACGGGGTCCCCCCCACCATTGTTCAGCCCTCCTACCCTCGACCATCAATTTGACACGAAATCCATTATTTACTACATAGTCGACAGGACTCTCGAACACCTCATTTGCATAATGATTCCATTCGCAGGCGGTAATTTACAGTCAAATATCCATTTGGTTACTACTCGAATATTCACGTGAACAACTCACCCACCTTACCTGCTGGCTACCACCACACGCCACAATTAACATTTCCGGTTGTAAAACAGTAAGAACCATTGTCCGACCAGGAAAGCTACATTGCGTAAGTCAAGGTTCCCATTGGTACCTGTCAACAGACAGTATTTTTTATTTTAATATTCACGGACAGACACGAAAAAAGAAAAAAAAATCATCTAACGGAACACGCCAGCCAAGAGTAAGGGGTCAACTTCTGCACCTAGCAGTTTGATTTATTTATCGTCAGTCTTTCACCTTCTGAAGGTCACGAAGAACAGAATGGGAATGGGTCAAGCTTCTTTATATGGGGATTTTGTGGATCCTCACCCACACCGAAAGAAACCGACACCCCCACCGGAAGTTCCAATCCAGAGCAGACGACGTACTTGTAGTTTCCACTCTCCCCAAAGGGAGACCAGGATCGAATTCTGAGCTTAAGAATCACACAAAATGCCACCTTTGGCCGTAATACTATGCTTGGAATGGCTCCCCACTCTTTTTTAAGTGAAAAAAAAACCATCAAATTCAGTTTGGGTCAAAGAGGTACACTATGGCAACGCGGTAAGCACACTACAAATTAATTTTTAATGTCATTTATATTTTTACGTAACGTCGCGTCGGTCTGTTGTGCTGCAGGTGATATTCTGCACACCGCCACACAAGACTATGAGTTACCAATTAAGGCACCAAAATAGAACCAAATTTTATTGTTAAAACTATCGGCGCTGGGCGTACCTGGGTTGGGTCACTCCGCTCATGTATTTAAGCATCCTATAATGTAGGCCCTGAACATAATGTTCGTCAGATGTCCGTAGTGCTATACATTTAGTGCTGACCCCCGTCCCAGAATTGACAGCATTACCTGAACGAACAGACCTAGCTCATACAGCCGGATCACTTGGCCATTAATACTAGTATGGTCCGAGCAATTCGTAGAAAATATTTTTGTTACGTGCAAGTGACATCGTATCTTACACCCCTGGAGAATGTCATGGTGTTACTTCGCATCCGACGGAAGGTACACTTAGGACTTCCCTCTCACCAGAAAGAAGTCACCTGATTTGGCCGGAATCGACCCTGCAGTCATAGAACGCACGAAGTCAAGGACTCTAACGAAACCAACAATAGCATAATTCTAGGAAACAATAGTCAGTTCTCAAGGCTCGAATTGAGGAATTTCATCTCAAGTTACGAACCCAACACCAGCCCTTCACCTTTCGTTAAAGGCGATGCGAGTGGTAAGACGCATGCCATTGTTATTGTCTTTTAGATAACTACGCAGTTAAAACAACAAAAGCAATCCAAGGCTTTGTAGGCGTGGTCAGGCTGTGTTGTTTAAGAGTTGCACTTAAAGCATTTCCATCTGAAATATAATCACAACAAAAACATCCATTAAAAGGGCTAACCGCATCGTCCTCTAGGGTCAGCTGTACCAGACATTCGGTTTCGTTTATGTGCATATTTAAAATCGGACTGTCAGCTTAGGATATCATTACTCGACTGGAGGAGGGGGCAGAAGTAGTAGCTCCTACACCTGGGAATTTGACCGATTTATCCCCACATTTTTAACCGTGCAATGCCTTTTACCTACCTATATGAATTCCAGGTTAGAATATTCAGGCTAAATGACCGACCAACCAGTCATACCGCATTTACACATTCGCGAATAAGACGAGTCGAATGACAAGGTGAGACTTTCGTCAAAATGTTCGCATTCATACTTTGCATGAAGAATGGCTGTTCACACATTCGCCGAATGTCTCGTCAGATGGTCATTCTCCAACCACCTCGCCGCTAGCGCCCTTTGATTCGTATTGTCTCGACAGCTGGTGATTCTCAAATCGCCTGAGGTCACTCGCGCCCTTTGACTCGTGTCAAAAATACCGCTTCCAACACGAGCGCCACGAATGGCGAGGCGAACCACGAGGTGAATGACGAATGTAGTGTTCACACATTCGTCAAACATGCTCGCCTCGCCACTCGCCTCGTCGTATTCGCGAATGTGTAAATGCGGTATCAGACGAACACAAGCACAATACGATCAGAAGTGACGTATGCTGCCACAATGCACCACAGTAGCCAATTAGGGAATGGAAAGAGTTACGACACGTCGCAATCCACAAAGGGTGTAGTGTGGTTGCAGGATCTCGCCTGACTACTGCTAGCGGTTTCTGGATGGTGGATGGCGAATCTAAGAATGTCACAGGTTGCTGTGAAATAAGCATATAAATGAGAACAGCGAAAACCATGATGGTGTGCACAATGCCACGAACATCCACTCTCCCCCCAAAAAACCGAGGTAGTCCACTTTTTCCCCCACTAATTGTTTGGCCCCAAAGGGAGTCTATGCGACGCGAAACAGGCCTGTCAACACGAAAATCATTGTGAAATTGGCAAAGTTCCCAGTATTACAGGGCAACGGGTAGGTCAAGCAAACAAAAAGGTGCAAAAGTGGGAAACGTCTCGACAGCTAGAAATCCTTTTAGGCCAAACATCGATTTGGGACATCCAGGACCTATTTGTGTTTGTACTTGTTTGGGCGTATCCCAAGACTGCCATTTCATATCAGAGAATAGGGCTTTCATTTTGAAGTTCTTGATAATGCTTTCAAATAGCAAAATATTTGTCTTCAAAGAGCGGTTCATAACAATTTGTCTTTTCAAGTCAAATATTGGTTATTTACGTTTGGATTACGTCACCGCGGGCCTCATAAAGGACAATTACGTAGTAAACGTAAGAAATGGAGGTTATTGTTTGCCTTCTCAAAAGCTCACGATTTTCACGGAGCACTGTAACACCCGCCTAGATACATTTGATCACGGAAACACTAGCACCTGTTTCTCACCTTCCTCAACCCTGTTTACGTTTACACACTCGGGACTTATGGATAGCCAAGACTGCGATATGCGGAAAAGGGGTTAGATAAAGAAGTTTAAAGTAAGGACTGGCAGGACGATCACCTACCTACCTCCCAGAAGAAATACCGGTAGGTAGTCTGGCGTTTGCCCGGCCAAATACGAAGTGCTGATATAATACAAAAAGTCTTCATGATAATGTGCTGTTGACATCTCGTTTGTTGATCAGGGCGAAGGTCCCCATCTCACTCGATAAGGATCATCCCACGTAAGCCAGGATGGAACCTGTAAACCATGAGTTAACTGCGAATTTGGCAGCCCGGATGATCACGGTGCTGAGAGTGCTTCCAAATGTCATCTGAGTATTACAATAAAATAAGAATTACAACGTGTCTGAAGTAATTGGATCTGGAAAATTCGAGTGGTAAATCTGATGACGATGGCCAGACGATGACCGCCGTCAAAAAAGCATAACAAAACGTTATTTTCACATTACAATATCAACAATTCGGTGATTGGAACACTCAAACAGTAAAAGTCAAGTAGCGTTGATTAAATAACAAGCTGCCAGTTAACAAACTATGGGAACCTCTTAAGCAATATATGCATCACTGAATCACAACTTCTATTAAAACATTTCTGTATAACTATGGTAATTTCCGGTCCTGATGATTTCAAATACAATGAGACGAACCTTCACATGAAAATTACATGCCACACACACACTACTCACTTTTTTAAACTATCTCTATATCTCACGGGCTTTATAATATGATCACAAATAAGGGTCGAACCGCTACATTACCAAGATGCAGCCAAGTTGCATTGGACACACCAGTTCCCGTGAGATCACTGAAGTTAAGCAGCGCAAGCCCACATCAATACCAACATGGGTGGTTAGTAAAGAAACGTTGGGTGCTGCAAATAAACCCTCTTCTTCGTCCTTTCACCTACCTCCTAAGGGTTCGCTCTGTTATGGCTGCCTGGCTTACTCCCCAACCCATGAAACTAATCCAGAAAATGGTTTTGTGTGAAATTTGTTCACAGAGGGTCTTCAAAGCCTAACCATTGAAAGCGCATTCTAGAACGACAGGAGGGGGGACGTCCTTCACCAGTTTCATGTTGCTCTCTACAGCAGTGTTCCGTACCCATCCCTGAACACAATACACGCTAACGACCTCAGTAGTTCAGTTACTGGAGAGCATACATCTATAGTTCAAGGTACATAGGATCACCTCTTACTGAGATCTTTGGTTTACTGATGGGTTTGTGATAGGGGAAGATCTAGTGTGCTTTCCGTCTGAAAGGGAAAAAAACCATGCCGCAGTTCACGGCCAAAGTTCCAAAGGTTCCATCTCAAAACCACAACAACTTCCTTCCGGTTACTGTTCACTCAACTTTCAGCTCAATAAGCGAGCACAATCCCAATTACTATGGCCGATGGAAGAAGACGACAAAAAGAAACAAACCACGATATCCAAAACCTGCATGAGGAAGGACCAAGGTATGACAATGATGACGACTCGGTTTTCAAATGAATTTCCTGACTGAAGTGAGGGATGCTCTTGGAAAAATCTTTGCAACTTACTAACTCTACTAGTTGTACCATGAAACCTTATTCATAAGTTCCTGCAGAAATGAAAACATGAGTCAAATACGATGAAGCAACACTTAGGACCACACTGGGTCATTTTCTTGTAACATCCGGTACAAGTCTCCTTATTAAATGTCCTGGTTGATAAGAAAATAACTGATTACAATTAAAATGAGTCATAATCAGCACGTTTTCAACATCATCCACAAACTTTTTGTTACTGTCTCCTTCCCTGTATCTGCAAAGTTCCTTCTGCAGAGGACCATGAGCCAAGCATCCTTGATACAGAAGTTAAATAGTAATCTTATGTCCCTCATATTCCTGCAAAACGCTTCGAGTGTCAGGGGGAAGTACGAAAGACAGAGGATCACCAAATCAAACATAGAAATAGGTAATTTGGCTCCAGGCAAAGCAAGCAGTGAGTGAGGTGAGAGAGTTGCTGATTGCAAGCAGGATGCTACAGCTCGCAGATCCGACTCTGTCATAGGCGGAAAGGATGTCAGAAGAAGCAGTTACAATGAAGGTTTATCCTAGCATATAGCCTGCTTGGCTTCAAAGGCGGATTAGAAGCCTTCACTCGGGGCATAGCAGTGCCACACATGCCTCCCATCACACGATGACATGGTCACCGATGCGAATACAATTTAGGTGCTTTCCCTGTTATCGAAACCAGCCCCATTAGTTCACGAGGTAAACAACCTCATAGCTTATGAAACATTGGTAGGGGAAAGAGTCACAAAAAGGAAAATGGGCAGATGAAAGGAATTTTCGGATGGAGAAGGTTGGTTGTCATGTCCCATTTGCCTGCACCATGAACGTAGAGAGCCTGTTGTCGGTTGAACTTTAATGCAGTAGTAGGTCATTAGTAAAAAAAAAACCTGCCTAGGAAGGCGCTTATGCCAGTTGTAGTTATAAGAGTTAGTAATAAGTAGGTGAACATCTTCCACTTCATTCCAGGAATCTTTGATGCTGTAGGGTGGTACTGAATGAACCAGAAGAATTTTACCTAATTTTGTGCCGACGTATGAGTGAGGGTAGAAAAGTCTAATTTTCATGGTGCAATACACATACCAACGAGGCACAATCCAGGTTCAGTCAACAATATTGCATGCAAGCTAATATAAAACTGCAGCCATTGCAGGGGGAGGAGAGTAGTTATCCTCACAGTATAGTGATGTAATTTTAAAGCTTGCTTCCACTTGTGAAATTGTTAAATTTAATAATCGTTGATCAAAAATCTTTAGCAGAAGTGAAGAATGGGCAGTAGTTACAGCAAGCTATATTAACGAGACACAAGAAATAATATTGATCCCGTCAATGGCAAGAAAAAGATCATTATTTCGGCATGAAACACAACAGACGAGGGTCAATGGTTGCAAAGAGGGGGAGCGACTAAGAAAAATCGATTTTCACTTGTATTCAGTGACTTGGGTCTCATGAGTTTGCTTCAACAAGCGTCAAAATGTCCTAGTGCCTATATCGCCTGGCAAAGAATGTGAACGTAGCAGTCATCGCTTGCAACCTTCTGTTCCAATGTCAACGCTTTTCAATCAACAGCTTTATTAGTCGGCGGTAACTCGGGTTAAAACATTTCCAACACATTAACAAAAACAATATCTTTAATATTTCAATGATATATTTCTTTTTATTTTTAAAAGCTTGCCCTATTAAGAAAAATATACTACGAGCAACACCAGCTGATAAAATGGAATTTGATCGCTTACCTAGCAAGCGGACCTGAGCGTCTGGCTTTTTGACTAAGAATTTTCTCAACAACGGATACATTTCCATTTCTAGCAGCATCCAATAGTTCTTGGTCTTTTCCCATTTCATAACCGATGGAAGCGTCAACACATTTTTCTGAGCAGTTAGCCGAATAATCAACAAAAATAGGGAAATACTATACGACAAACACAACCGCAGTAGAATACGCCGCCATTACAAACCTACACATCCAAGCCGGCCCTCTGGTGTTGACAATGTTAAAACACACGACGAACTAAACTCGAAAATTCGATCAACTAACGGTCTTATTATTAAGTGGGCTGTTAATATGAATCATAAGTCGTAACCAATAAATAAACCAAAATAGGCTAGGGTAGTTTCGCTTATCAACAGTCTACGATAAAATATATTAACTAATACAGTACGACCTTCAGATGGAGGTCTGCGACTGTTACGCCCTCTATCAATCGTAAGGTTGAAATCCTGACCTCCCATGGAAAACTAGTGCTAGTGCATTCTAATTATATGTCGATTTCTCCGACAAAAAAATGAAGTTATATTTCTTAAATGATTCACATAATATAAGAAACCGTAAAAAGGGGTGTGATACCATCTAAGTAGTGAGATGATTCACTTGTGCTTTTCCAATTTTAAAGGGATAATATTTTTGTTTACGTTGCCGTTGTTTACGAATGCTCAAAATGCAACAATCTCGTCAGTGTTCTTAAACTCTTGTAAGTAAATTCATAATGATATCGATTTATCGCATCTAACCCTTACTATGTTATATTTCGATTAAGAAGTATTAAAAACAACTGTATATTGGGTATCATTCTTAAGTAATATGGATGGAGATTGAACTTACAGCTTCACTATTGTACTGTCCGTATGATGAAATTACGACTTTGCAAACATCAACATCGCTTATTGATTTATCGTTATATTTTATTTATTGAGTTGTTTCCATATACAGACTTCTTTATATAAACATCATTTGCCTACCTGGACGAAGTAAAATGCATGTTACATAAAAATCAAATGGACGTTTATCAAAATTTTGGGCTTAACTCGATATACCCAAAGTAGTAGGCGTTTCGTAGTGAACCTTCCTCCAGTTTGTGAATTAACTTTTGACTCTATTGCCTCCCATACTAGTATATGATAATGTTTACATTTTTCACCTCATAACCGAAAAATAAAATTCATTCGGAGAATCAGGGGTGCATTATTAATTCTAGAGTTCGTAACCCTGTCGAAACAATGGTTGGGATTAATGAAATATTTGCTTTCAACGTGTGTCAAATAAGGGCGGTCCATAAAACGCAGAGTGGGCTATCCATAAAGTTCGCCTCGTTATTTGTGGATTATTGACTCAAACCAATGACGCGCCAGATCCATAATGCGCTAATTTAAAATTGGTGCCTATTTGAAACATTTTGTTTTCAAATAGAATAAATTGTTTGCAATTAATATTGTATATTGCGAAGGACAGGAAAATAATGTTGACGTACTCTCTAGGGGTGAACTGGCGAAAAACGTGCAAGAGGTAAAGTACTTAGGATCAACATTCCAAAGCAATGAGGAGATAGACTAAGATGTGATCCATAGAATCAATGGGGGATGGTTGAAGTGGAGTCCTGGTGTGACAGGAGGTTCCCAATCAAGTTGAAAGGGAAATTTTACAGGGCAGGGGTTAGGCCCGCTGTGGGAGCGGCGAGTTGCGTTGGACACACCAGTTCTCGTCTGATCACTGAAGTTAAGCAACGCAAGCCCAGTTAGTACTGACATGGGTGGTCGCTCGGGAAAGCTGGGTACTGCTAATACCCAATAATCGTCGCATTAGTGTAGTGTCTGCGCAGTATATGCATTAGAACTATACAGTGGACGGGTCTCTAATGACCTCGTAGTTGACGGGACCTTAAACTCAAACAAACAACAACAATAGGCCCGCTATGCTATATGGATCAGAGTGTTGGGCAGTGAGTAAGAGACAGAATGCAAGTAGCCGAGATGTGAATGCTGCGGTATATGTGTGGGGTGTCAAGGGAGCGGCGAATTGCATTGGACACACCAGTTCTCGTCTGATTACTGAAGTTAAGCAGCGCAACCCCAGCTAGTACTGACAGGGGGGAGGGAGTTCGCTTGGGAAAACTGGGTACTGCTAATACCCAAAAATCGTCGCATTGGTGTAGTGTCTGTCCAGTCTCTGCATTAGACTGTGCCGAGTGTGCAGCCAAGTTGCGTTGGACACACCAGTTCCCGTGAGATCACCGAAGTTAAGCAGTGCAAGCCTACGTCAATACCAACAAGGGTGGTTGGTAAAGAACGTTGGGTGTTGCAAATTAACCCACCGCAGGCAGCCTCCTAAGGGTTCATCCTGTTATGGCTGCCTGGCTTACTCCCCAACCCACAAACTAAACTAATCCAGAACTATGCTGTGGACGGGGCTCTAATGACCTTGTAGTTGAAGGGCCCTAAAACACCAACAAACAACAACAAAGTGGGGTGTCAAGAGATGATAGAATTAGGAATGAGTATATTAAAGGTAGTCTAGGGGCGGGGGACATCGCGGAAAATATGAGGGAGAGTTGATTGAGGTGGTATGGACACGTAATGCGAAGAGGGAAGGACGAGCTTGTTAGGTCGGAGTATGCAAGTGGTTGGAAGCACCCGGGGCAGGGGGAGACCAAAGCAGACGCGGGAGCAGGTTGTCCTTAAGGATGTGGAAGTGTGGGGATGGACGGAGTCCTGGTGGGAGATAGGCGAGAGGTCCTGCCGCAGGCTGATAAGGGTATGATGATGAGTTATTCTGATTTTGTGTATAATTTTTATCTCAGCAGCCTTCTTCGGGGCCCAAATTGTAACACACGATCGTGACTCCACAAATCAGTATATATCTCCACAATAGTGTTTTATTAGTTGCAAGTTCGAGTACTGCTGTATTTCACTCTATAGGGCGCTTGCTAATTTAGGTTATGGTGCAGGTATGACCCTGCCTGCAATTGGTTGTTCTTCCTATCGTTTTACATGGGCCTTTCGTCAAATGGGGAGCCCACCCAACTACTGAATATCCCTGCTCGTAAAAGAACTCTCCTTATAAGGAGAAGTAAAATGAAGATTGGAAAATCTCACCTTCATTTCCTGGCGTCAGTGACTAGCACGAATTCACAGATGAACTCTTCTTCACCTCCCCCAGTCCTGTAATTACATTGGTGTTCAAAATTAAAAGAAAATCCATAGGCTATAATAAAATGACACCAACGTTGCTTGGTGGAATCACTCAATAATAAAATTGCCTGCCCTGGGCTGCCTTTTTAATTTCGGATAACTACTCGGGATAACCCCCCACACACACACACACACACAAACATTCCTGATCACATCCCTCCTCTCAGTACTCAATTTCCTCCTGGCTAGCTTTTGAAGACTAAAGGTGAGGTCATTTAGGCGCTTTTCAATACCTTATCGAAAGTCACTAAGTTTCTAAATGTCGTCTGCAAAGAGCACCCATGGGCTACCCATATCCCTCAATCACCACACAGCACATCTACGACCAAAATTGAAGACGTAAGAACTGAACACTTAACCATGATGTCCATTGCCATCATCTGAAAGTCCCCAGTCGTTCCACATGGCTCTAACCCTGACTGTTGATTCCTCGTACTCGTCTTGAAATAACTTTTCTTTTTCTTAAAAAGTAAACCCAGTAAACCATCAACTTTGATCAGGGACTAACTAACCTCTGTCTCTTGAGTACAAGAGAGGGCAATTTCCTGTCTACCAACGCCGGTGGGGGCGAAGGGGACTGTGACGTCATTAGTCCTCCTTAATCACATACAGTATGTATTTTTTTCTTTCCAATACAAAGTATCTCCTGCATCATCACTTATTTTCCAAGAAGACGTCAGTGACTCATGGAGGACAGAACCGGACGCGTTGTTGATGGTCAATAAGGTCACTCTCTCACCGTCTACAACATACGAATTAAAATGGACCAACATTCCAGCCAGTGTCAACTACGTTTTATTTCAAGTTCACAGTCAAGCCGATTCTTTAGTCGCAGCTTACGATAGTAATCTCGTATTTGGAAATCACGTAAATTCGACCAATCCCGGATTGATAAGGATCTTGGGAACCACTGTAACAGAGGCCAAGATCATCGTCATCAACGACAATCCAAAAAATGTTACTTCTATGGTAGCGGTCATCGGATATCCTCATCGTGGTAATATATTATAATACTCTATTCCGCCTATGACAGTGGGTGGGGGATACATGCTTTGGAGCTGTTTCCTGTCCTTTACCTGGCATCTGTCTATTGACATCGCATGTCTATCAGCACCACTTGTTCCCGCGTCACCCCTTTAGGTCTTGGCTACCTCGTCTGTTACGTCCACGGGGCTCTAGTGGACGGGGCCTTCGCTAATATCTGTAATGCGTCCTACTCCTAGCCCCTTCACTCTGTTCTTTATGCACTTTGGCACTGCCCAACACTATCATGAGGATCAGATATCATTGCTGTGCTCTCCACACGGATGGGTAAAACCCTTGGTTCGACGTTGTTGCCCCAATTTAGACACAAATCCAGAGTATCCCTTTTCCGTCATACAGTATATTGGGTCAGGAGTAGCAGTTCGCGTCCTCCATCTTCTCTGTTTATCTCCTTCTTTGGAATTATCCCTCCATTACGGAAAGCAGAGGGGGGGTCATCATCACACCCTTCTCCCGCCTGAGGCAGGGTCGGAGTCTGCGGGTTCTGATCCTCCACTGCCGCCTATCCCCCACCACCCCGCATGCTTCCATGTCCTTTTGCACCACCTGCTACTGACATGGGTAGCCGCTTAGGAAAACTGGGTACCACGAGTATCCAAAAGTCGTCGCATTAGAGTAGTGTCTGTGCAGTTTCTGCATCAGAACTACACAGTGGACGGAGCTCTAATGACCTTGCAGTTGAAGGGCCCTAAAACACCATCAAACGAACATGCACTACCTGCTCCCACGTCCGTTTTGGTCTTCCTCTACTCGTAGTGCCCCCAATTACCTGAAGTCCCATAATTGACCTGACACTTTCCTCCTCTCCCCTCCTTATCACATGCCCATACCACCTCAACCGATTCTCTCTTTACTTTTCCGCGATGTCTCCCAGACCGCCCCCCCCAAGCTACCTCTAACGTAATCATCTCGAACTCTATCGGCTCGTGGCCCCCCACTCATGTAGCGCATTGTTTGTTTGTTGGTGTTTTAGGGCCCTTCAACTACAAGGTCATTACAGCCCCGTCCACTGTGTAGTTCTGATGCAGAGGCTGCACAGACACTACACTAATGCGACAATTTGTGGATACTAGCGGTACCTAGTTTTCCCAAACAGCCACCCATGTCAGTACTAACTGGGGTTGCGTTGCTTAACTTCAGTGATCAAACGAGAACTGGTTCTAATTTTTCGGACATTTATCATTTCTATCTAGTGCCCATTCCTGGAGCTTGCAATATGGAATTTGATGTAGAAATTGCTCCGTATTTGAAACTGGCTTACGATCGCCACAAAATCACTGTTGAATATCAAAAGGGCAACATTGGATATCTGTCAACGCAACAACCGACGCCATCGTGTGACAAGAGCAACATGCAATTAAATTATTTTATCTATCAGTATTTTACTAGAGAACGAGACCTGACAGAAACGGAATATTTTGCCGCCATTCAAAACATGTTGTCCGTTAATTCAATTCGTCGGTTTGCAACTCAGGTAAAGAGTACTGACCATTATAAATTTAGTCATGTATGATATGAAGCTGTTAGAAAAATGGTTTCGTTACTTTGCATTGTCGTTTACGTATCAAAGAAACTCGTGTTGACGTCACAAATGGTGATGTCACTAAAATGTGTGTGACACGTCATTGAAACATGAAGGTGTCAAGAAAACATGGGACGACTTCACTGAAATTGTTCTTTGTTGACGTCACTCAAAAATTGGCATGCGTTGCCGTCACTGAAATTAGGTTTTGATACGTCAGTGAAACTTGTGTAGACGTCACTGAAGTCATTGACCTCCTATAGCATGCTTCACTGCAAACCTCATGTTATGCTGGTTCGATCCTGGCCGAGGCAGGCACGTTCTTGTGGATAAAAGTGGTATCAAGCTTTAGACCCGACCCTGCCACAGGCGGGATAAGGGTATGGTGATGATGATGACGATCTCATACGGTTATAGGTGAGATCACCTCCACCACGTCTTAATGGGAAGGCATCATTCCCAGGTGTGGTGTAGGTCGCCTGTCCTAAATGGAATTAGGAATTAGGGTCTTGTCGATCATCATTGTTTTGGGCATTGTGGAAGAGCCACGAAAACAGAATAAGGATAGCATAATGCAAATGCTGCGGTACAGGGGTGGGGTGTCGAGAGCAGGCAGAATTGGAAATGAGTACATTAGAGGTAGTTTGGGGGATGGGGACGTCGCAGAAAACGTGAGAGATAATAGATTGAGGCGGTATGGGCAGGTGATGAGAAGAGGGGAAGAGGGGCTGGTTAGGTTCATTGCCGGGATGCAGGTTATTGGAAGTACCCTAGGCAGAGGGAGAGCTAATCAGAAACGGGAGCAGGTTGTACAAAGGGGATATAATAGTGTGTGAGGGTGGATGGGGACCTAGTGGGAAATAGGTGGTAGTTAAGGGCTTAAACTTAAAACACGACCCTGCCACAGGCGAGACGGGGTTTTATGAGGATTTCTCTGATGGAATTCATCTTCATGCAACATACCACCAATGAAGGGTACCCCTCTAACAGATCAATAACTAGTGGTCATTTTCGGCAACAGGAGCACTCTGATTAGATCCTTTTACGAACTTCCTCCTCCCTTCCTTTCGCATCCCAAATTTCCTAACGTTTCCATATTGAAGAAGCCTATCTTTTTCATGTATTGGTCATAACCTTGTTTC
The DNA here is from genome assembly GCA_013389805.1 of Trigoniulus corallinus. NCBI lineage: Eukaryota > Metazoa > Arthropoda > Diplopoda > Spirobolida > Trigoniulidae > Trigoniulus > Trigoniulus corallinus. Next base: position 13,646,947 of record JAAFCE010001036.1, read on the forward strand.
AACAGGATTAAAGTTGAACTTATATCTGCTTTCCTTCCCCATGTCCATTTCTTACACCCCCTCCCCATTCTCTGGACTGGCCCCTTAGTCTAAAATGGACTTCTAATGTATTTATGTTCTGGAAAGTCATCGCCATAGCTTTTTCTTAGTCGTCATCCATATTTATTACTTAATTTGGTCACTGGAACGCTTAAAGGAGTCTCAGTGAACGTTTGGACATCTTGTGTGATCAATTCTTTTTTTTACACTTTAGAGAAGAAGGGGGAAGAGAAGTGCCCTTAGTGAATATGATAATGGCCTTACAGAACAGGTACATAAATTTACAGATGTGACGAGATGGATGTCTAAAATTTCGCTAACATTACTTGGGGAGGAGGTAGGGAAGTCATCTTTTCCGAGTCAATTGGCAGACTCCCTTTTTTAGGACACATTGAGAGATCTTTGCTGCTTAGAATTTTCTGGACTTTTCTTGCCCTTTCATTGCCACCCCTCTCCCCCATTAGATTGGTGCAAGGCGGTGATGTACAATGTTTGCACATGCTTTAAACATTTTTTTAAACATTAAAGTTCTGTGTGCAGAAGGACCTCTAGGAACTATTGCTTCGCAAAGACTAGCAATATTAGGGTGCCGAAGCGGCTCTCTGAGATTAAAGAAGGTGAAAATGTCTGTGGGGCAAACTGTTTAGGACATAAATCCTTCGTCCATCTCTTTGGGTTTTCATTCAACGTTGTTCCTCTCTCCTTTTTCTCTCTTCCCATATTTCTTTCCTTTATTTGCACCAACGAATTTGGATGCACTATCAGGAACCTGTCCTACAGTGCCTAAAATTCGACCTAGTTTTTTTCACCATATCCTCACAGTAGTAGTAGACCCGCCCCGGTGGCGCAGAGGCGGCGTGCTCGAGGGATGGGAAGTACAGCCGTGGTGTAAGACCTCGACTCCTTGTGTCGCGATCGGTGTAGGTAGGCTGCCCCAATGAAGACAAATAGGCCGGCAATAAATAAGATGGAGCGGCAAATTGCGTTGGACACACCAGTTCTCGTCTGATTACTAAAGTCAAGCATCGCAACCCCAGCTAGTACTGATATGGCTTGCCGCTTGAGAAAAACTGGGTACCGATAATACCCAAAAATCGTCGCACTAGTGTAGTATCTACGCAGTCTCTACGTTACAACTACGCAGTGGATGGGGGCTCTAATGACCTTGTAATTGACGGGCCCTAAAACACCAACAAACAGCAACAACGATAAATAAGATTGGGGTTGTAGCATTAGGTCGGTAGCAAGCCACGTAAAAATACCGTCCAACAGATCCTTCATGTGTTCCATTGGGGCAGAAATGGGTACTAGGCGGGAAAACGGTTTGTAGTTGCTCTGTATTCTTATAGCAGTCATTTCTGAAATAAATGTCACTTTTCCTAAGGTGGGGCGCTGCGATGGTGGTGCAGGATGCATTGGAAGTCGTCATTTTTTTCTTAAACTGGTTAGGGAGAAATTGACTTAAGGAGTACATAGTTGTAGAATTGATCCTGGTTGAAGTGGCTTCCTTTCAGCGAGAGAGAAGTCCGAAGTGCTCCTTCCATCGGATGGGAAGTAACGCCGTGACCCCCGTATAGTGTGTGTTCGATGCCACCAATGCTCGTAAAAGAAGCCGACGTTAAATAAGCAAGGGGTTGAAGCATTAGGTCGGCTGCCGGCTGCGTAAAAATAGGGGAGACCGGGGCAAGATGACTAATGCCTTAATTAGCGATTTTCCTGATTAGTTATCAGCATCATATTAATACTACTAATACTCCTTATGACTAGACACTAAAAAATCATTTTGTCAAGACACTGTTGCCATTACTATATTATTTACATGAGTTTCATTGTTTTTCTGCTGTGTGCTATATGAAACCAAATTTTGGAAATAAGATTTAATTAATATAGAGGTAAGCTATAGAAATATCTAATTGCATTTTCATCTACCTTAGACAACCGGCTATTCAGATTCAGTTTTCATTATTAAAATAATTTTTTAATCTTATTGCTATAATACTTAAATTTTAAAATTGTTACTGGGACAAGTTGACGAGCTCACCATCTTGACCCTCAATATTAACTGGCATCATCTTTGTGGTGGACAGCTTATCTGTGATTATTTTTAACTAGAAATATTAACTTTTAAGTTGACAATAAATTCGATTTCCTATTTTCTTCGATTTTAACTTTTAGTGTTAATGCGTTTTTATTATTCACAAAAAAAAAATTAAAAATATTACTTCATTTACCTTTAACAATGTAATAAATAATGCCTAATCCTATTTTACTATAAAAGAAATAAGGATACAATAATAAACTCGGAGAATTTACTAATTTCTTTTACTTTTCAATGGCCGTATCTTGCCCGGGACTGGGGCAAGATGACGAATTTTGCATCGTTCATTAAAAATTATAAAATCACCTTGAAGATATCAAAAAATGTTTCACTTCAAACCACTAAATTATAAACAAAGGAGCATTCTAAGTATCTCAGCACAGTAAAACATTTTATCTCGAAAGAAAAATAAAAAATTAATTTGAAAACTCTTAGTATCGTCAACTTGCCCCGGTCTCCCCTACATGTGCGTTGCTGATTCCAGCAGGACAAATGGGTGCCAGACCCTACTATAGACGGGGGGGAAAGGTTTGGGGAATGCAAGCCACTTGGTAAATTAGTACAGTAGCTAAATGAAGCCACTAGTTCAAATTGGCAAGTCGGTAATTAAATAATCATTACCAGTAGTTAAATTTGATAAGTCGGTAATTCACTAGTAAAAATACTAGTTAAAATTGGTAACCCGATGTTTGGTAAATCGGTAAATCATTTGGCAAGTCAGGTAAAATTTTAAAATGGTTTGTCTTCCAAATTGGTCTATTGGCAAAACATTAATTAATAATGGTCAATCAATAAGAATGTTAACTATTTCAATTTTGGATTCTACCTAACAAATTCTGTGTTACGTCGGTAAATTCAATGTATTTGTTCTTAATAGTAGCCCTATTTGTGTTTCCAGGGTTCTCCTATCCATTTCGGCCCTTATACTCGTGCGGCGTTCAACGCCATCCCTGGTCAAGGAGTGGTCTACAACGTCATCGTTGAAGACGCCGCGAATAACTCTTGGGTGGCCGCGTACACTCCATCTGGATCCTACAGTTGTGACGTCATCGATAATGTTGATTCCTGTAACGTGTTAAGCAAGTGTCTCATGTTATTATTATTGCCCTTAATTTGATTCTAGAGTTTGAGGACATTCATTTTCTTTGGCTTAATTGCCCCTCTTCTGGTGGTCAAAGGTAATTTCTTAAGGGACATTTTTGACCCAAACACGACGCCCAATGATTCTTTCCATCCTCACCCCATTGATCCTACTGGAAACTACGGAACACCATTTAGGTCCATAACTACCCTAGCCCACTGACACCTTACACCTCTAATATTGCGCTTCCAATACAAGACTTGTTGAGCTTTTTTGTGCCCTTAGTGGTCTAAAGGTTAGGGGCTGATTATCCCAACCATGTTTTTTATCCCATTTCTAACTGGTGCACCTTTTAACAGTTCGTCCATTTGGATGGATCTTTTGCGTTGTTTGTGCATTTGTTGGAATGTTTTTGTGTTTCTGGGGTCATCGGTACTTCAAAACCGGTAAGTTCAAAATAATCATTTCATAGTTTAGGACGTCTCAATGTAATAATTTTATGGTGGTGTCATTTAAAGAAATGTTCATATTTGGATTCTTAACGTTCGCCATGATGACCTTTATTCTCATAACCAAATATGGAGAATCCAGTTATTCAGGTATGTGCGTGCACCTTTAGTTGAAGTACACCTCTACTCATTTGGGACCTTTTTCACTTCCGACCTGATCTCAAAATTTTGATCACGCCCTTTGTAAAGATCAGCTCCGCAATTTTTTTAATAATTCTGGGGCATTTAAATATTTAATGTTGGCCTCACAACACTCATACTGACGCCAGGGGGACCGACAACGTACCGTTCCAAACTAGGCAACTCGAAAGAATAGTATGGGCCTTTGAGGGCCGGTATAGTACTCACTGGAGTCTTCTCAAACTTTAAGCTCATTATCATAGGTTCGATCCTGGTCTAAATGGGTGGTTTTTGGCGATGACTGAGTGGTTACAGGGTCGATCCTTGCCGGCGGCGAAAAGGCTGCCTCTTGTTCGCATTTAGAATCAGAAAGCAAAATTGTGATCCCTTCTGGTTTTTATTATCTCATTACTTCTACGAAACAACCTTTTCTACTCGAAAAAAAATATACGTGTAGATTGACAAAAATTGAGGTGTAGGAGCTCACCCCTCCCTGGCATCGATAACTTACCTTTAAATGTAGAAAGGCCAACGTTAAATAATTCAAATGTACCAATCCAAGAGCCGGAGTTCGTCCCCCTGCCATACCTCCTCCAACAAAGGTCCATTTTGGGAATGAAGGGATAATTCAAAACGTTCTGACGGAGTCAACGGTCCTTGGTCAACATTTCTGGACCGGAAGTTTATTTATGTCATTTTTGTTTATTTTGCAGTTCGAGTTTCATTGACTGTTGTCTTAGGCGTTGTTGGTGGCATCTGTTGGGTCACATTCTGGTGGTTTGCTAGTGTCCCAATACTCTCCGTCCTTTTAGTCAGTTTGGATTTGGGATTCATGCTTGCTTGCATTGTATTTTATACTCCCTTTGGTAAGTCTATGTATTATGTTTCCCTTGGTCCATTTTTAAGGGCTATATAATAAATGCCCATTTCTTTCATTTTTTTTTACAGGAGACCTAGACATTCTGAAGAGTGATCTTAATTATTGGAGTACATTTGCATGCTTCCTAATGCTACCAGGACTTTTTCTCATGTGCACCATGCGCCTGGTAAGGACCATTTTTCTAAAATAGCCCCTACTAAAATGCATCATATATCAGAGTGTGTTTGTTCTATTCTCCAAACAGATGAATGTCATTGGCTGTGCTGTTATTGGATCGTATGGACCTATTCTTTTATTGGACCGCTATTTGAATACTAGTTTGGTCTACATCGTACTTAACGTTATGAAACGAGCTGTTGTCCCAGACTTTTACATGCTGAATACTATTACTCCTTTCCAGGCCAGTGGTAAGGGCAGAAATATTTCGTAATTCGCTCCAACATCGCATAATCAAATAGTTTTATGTTTTTTTTTTTTCAGAAATGTCTTTATGTGCAGTTTGGGTTTTTATGGCGATTGGTGGTGTGGTAGTTCAAATTTTGCGAGAACGGAAGCGACCACCATTCCCACCTCCGCCTTATCTCACTTGGAGGGCTTTAACACTTGGACACAGAATACAATCAACACCCACCTCACCAACTGATGAGAGGCAGCCACTGTTGGGCAGCAAGGAGGATCATTCTGATTATCAGTCTATTCGTTCATCCGAGCCTGCCACAGATTCTCAAGGTCACAGTCAACTTTCTTAAATTTATGTCAACCCGGGTCACATGGTTTGTTCCCGTTCTTTAACGTGACAATATTTACTAATAGTTTTTTTTTTTAAATAAATATCTACTTATACAACACCTGTACCGAGTTTGATAACTCATTTGCGCCTCATGAAAGTGCCTCACGAACCTGCCTCATCATACGCAGGTTCGCTTCTGTTCTAGGGCAGTGGGTGTCATTTTTTTTACTAGATGAAGATTACCATTTGAATGCTCGATATCGATTGGTGCCATGGTTCGATTCCATGCCTGTCTGAGTTATGGCTTCGACAGTGGGCTGCACTAGAAGGGTTGGGAAGGGTTGCAAAAGAAGGGTTGCACTAAATGGTAATGCCAGGGCTGCTACTGTCAGCGACCAGTGGTTTCTATTTTTCGGATGAGAGGTAACGAAACCATAAGTGCACCTTCCGTGTTGGGTGAAAATTAAAACCGTGATCCGGGTATGGATTTGTTGAATGGAGTATGGAGTTGTTGTTTGGTGGTATGGAGTTGTTGTTTGTTGGTGTTTTAGGGCCCTTCAACTACAAAGGTCATTAGAGCCCCGTTCACAGCATAGTTCTTATGGAGAGACTGCACAGACACTTCACTAATGCGACGATTTTTGGGTATTAGCAGTACCCAGTTTTCCCAAGCGGCCACCCATGTCAGTACTAGCTGCGGTTGCGCTGCTTAACTTCAGTGATCAGACGAGAACTGGTGTGTCAAACGCAATTTGCCGCTCTATGAAATGGAAAAATGATGTCACGATGAGGACTCCGGCAATATTTCCTATAAGGATTGCTGGTTCGTGTGCAAAATCAAAAACTTGTGAGCAGTTTTATTCGCCATACTGACCGCTTCTGCGCTGAGCTAAAAATCTGTGCGCTAGGAGACCGAAACTGTGCGCCAACTGATAGAGAACATACTGAGGAGTAGGGATTGTTTATTTAACGGTGGCCCTTCTACGCCTAGGAATTTTTGCCGACCTACACGTATATTATAATCCGTGTGGGAAGAGTTTTTTTACTAGCAGTAGTGACATCGTACACACCATGTTTACTTCCCATCCGGCGTGGGTCACATTTGGGACACTCCACCTCGTTCACGGCATATTCACGGACTCTCAGGGGCTCTAATGACCTTGTAGTTGAAGGACCCTAAAACACCAACAAACAAACAACAACACAAACTCTCAATCAACAGGGCTTGCGACTTTTCAACCAAGCACACTACCTATATCACCGATAACAACTCTTTACAAAGTGCCGGGTGGAGGCTGGCAAAGGCGTAAAACTACAGCAAAATGGAAAGTGGTTCCGGAACCACGTCGGCTCCAGGTCTTCGGTGTATTTAGTCTGCACTTAAAACTAATGTTCACAATGACAGTCTCCCAAGGAATTATTGAATGTCGGTGGATTTTTTCCTTGCTGTCAATTGTTCACATGAATTAATCCGTTTTTAAGTTAAGCTTTAATCTTCCATAATCTCCCACTGGAATTTCAATCCAGATTCCGACATTTTCCAAAGAAGATTAAATGTACTTAGTTCATTAATATGCCAATTTTCCTACCAGTCTCCATTATAGAGGGCCGACTCTTTCTGTCTAATCTGGCAATGAGACCATTTGATGACATTTTTACTTGTAGCAAGGGTTGCTTGCCACGTGGAATCGGAACCAGAGTTAAGTACATCCCAAGTTAACTTACACTAACGGATTGGGGAGTAAGCCAAGCAGCCATAACAGGCCGAACCCTTAGGACAGTGGTTCTCAATCTTTTTGAAGTCGGGGAACACTAAGCTGACATTTTACTAGCACGAAATCACTTACAATTCAACATAAACTTTAAAGCAGATTGTACACCTTCTACACTTGGTATTTACTACATCATCATCATACCCTTATCCCGCCTGTGGCAGGGTCTAGTCTGCGGGTTCTAGCCCTCCACTCTCGTCTATCTCTCCCCCAGTTCCCCGTCCACCCCACACACTGTCACATCCTTACAGACAACCTGTTCCTACATCTGCTTTGGTCTCCCCCTGCCCCTGGTGCTACCAACCACCTGCATTCCTGGAATTAATCTAACGAGCTCCTCTTTCCGTCTTCGCATGACGTGGCCATACCACCCAACCTATTCTGCCTCATTTTTTCGGCGATGTCCATCACCACAGGTTACCTCTAATATGCTCATTCCTAATTCTGTCAGCTCTCGACACGCCACACATGTGCCACAGCATTCGCATCTCGGCTACTCGCATTCTAATTACGTAGCTCGTCCTCATTGCCCAGCACTCTGATCCATATAGCATAGCTGGTCTGACCACTGTCCTGTAGAACTTCCCTTTCAACTAGATTGGGATCCTCCTATCACACAGCACTCCGCTTGCCTGTCTCCACTTCAGTGACCCCATCCCCCATTGATTCTGCGGGTCACATCAGTTTCTCTCCATTGCTTTACCGGTATTTGCGGAACACGCTTTGAGAACCACTGCCTTAGGAGACTGCTCGGGAGATGAGGAGGTAGGTGTATAGGATGTTGGCACCACGCGCGGATCCAGGATAGAGTCTTTGGGGTTGCAACCCCCCCCCCATGCATATATAAACTTATATTCGCATAATATGTGAGGTTTAGCTCAACCCCCCCGTATTAGCTAAACCCCCTCAGTATTAGCTCAACCCCGCCCTGACGAAAATCCTGGATCCGCCACTGGTTGGCACTAACGTAGGCGTGCGTTGCTTAACTTCAGTGATCTCACGAGAACTAGTATGTCCAAAGCAACGTGGCACCAGAATTGTGCGAGAGGGCCCCTTGGGCTCAACTGAACTGCCAAAACCAATCTACAAGGCGCTCTCACTTCTGGCAGTAGTGGACAGTTTCAGTACCACCACCAACAAGACGATATTGTGCACTATAAATACACTGGTAAATAAATTTTCTGTACTTTTATTACATAGGTGATTAAGTTGATAAACAATCAACTTCCGGTAGAATACATTCACACTTTATTAACAATTGCAAAAAAAAGGTAATCAAACATTAAAAACACTGAAATTGACACGCGTGCAACTTCCTGTCACCCCTTTGAAAAATGTCCAAAATATTACCGCGATAGAGAAGACGTCAACCATTAAAGCAGACATTAGACAATATATTAATATACAGTATGTATGGACAATGGGGATGAGCCACAAGGGTGATAATGGTCAAGAATCGGAATGAAACTGGAAACGGAAGTGACAAACTCTCTGTATTGCTGATTATCCAAAATTATTAGCCCAAAAAAACCTTACCACTCACAAAGTGCGATTTCGAAAGTCCGTGTGCCCTTATCCTGCTACACTGGCCGGATATTCCCTAAAGTTTCTAGTTAAAGGCATAATTGACCAGGCTGACTTGACTTCCATAATTAACGACCAGAAATAGTGCTCCTGGGATCGCTAGTGGACAAACTGTTTCCAGGTCCCCTGATTGATGACTAAAATGTTTTCTGTTTACTGATTGAGGGAAAAGGTGTCCCCAGGTTCACTTACTGAATGGAGTGCAATGTTTCGAGGCTTTACTAGTAAAAGAAGGGTCCCGGAAACACTACAAGAAGGATAGTTACCCAAGGCTCAATAACTGATAGACAGTGTGGGAGTACTCCTTACTTGACCTTAGGCAGTGGATTTAGGGAGCAGGTAAGTATGATATGAAGTCATCCTTGCCAAATATCGCATGCTATCTCCCTGCCTGAAAAGAATGTGAGACTCCAGGGAGATGGGCACCAGGCTGCAAAAACACAGCGAAATTGTCCCAAGTTCTAACTTCTCGGTCATAAGGTACTTTTGCACCAACTTCTCGACCCGAGCCTTTGCACATGACAGAATCCCGGTGTGAAATTAGTTGTTAACAGGCAAGAGTACTACAGAGCCAAGTATTACAAATGCTTGTCAAAGAAAGGCAGTTCCGAATGATCGATCTACTAGAGTTTGGCGCCTGGTCAAATGAGTAGATATGCAAAGTTGTCAAAGGGCCTACAATACAGGGTGGGCTTCCGGGGCCTCTTTTTTGGGATGTACGAAAGCCAACAGGTGGTATTGTTGTTTACAGCTAAAGAAATGTTAAGATAATCCACCCTCAGACTTCAAGGCAATTCTCGTTTGATCTGTCAATTACTTCAAGCTTCAGAAATGTGTTCTAACTGTAGCAATAGCCTATAGCAGCAGTTCATGAAAGCCCTTGAATCTGTGCTAACAATGAATCTATCAGATTTTCAATGTTTCCGCGCAGAGAGGGTTCAGCACACCGGACAAACTTTACCACTATGAATTGAGTATTATCTCGTAGAGTCATGGTATAATCTTGGGAAATAAGGGGAAAGGCCTACGGCAGAAGTTACCTCAGGCTAGAAGATCCTTCTACGCATGCTTAAAGAAAGTTCTTGCGATCAGAAGGCTACTTTGAGGCAATCTTTGGCACCTGACCATGCCAGTGTAACTTTGCCTTTAAGACCATTGAAGCTCTCAGTTGACCGTTGTGCTTTTGTTGCAGCATAATATGTATTCACACACATACATACTCAAATGACGAAATAGGTCCTTTGCAAAAACAAAGACATTCTTCCAACAATGCTTAAGACCCAAATTTGGCAACAACGAATTTGAAAATAAAACAAAAAACAGACCGGAAAACATTAAAGATGGCCCTTTGAACACGTCATCCACTACGAATATCCAAACGCAGTAATAAAAAACTGAAAATGGACATCAGAAATAAAAGGTTGGGTAGTTCACTTCCGGTTGGTCTTAAGGCCTAAAGAAGGATGATTCGGGCCCTGGGAGAGGGGAAGAAGTCAGACAGCAACATCTCACTACTCCTGTAGGAACTGTTACACTTTCAGAGCAGAAATCTTTGATGCGATTTGAATGAAGACGTCAGAATGTGCAAACTTTGAGCTGCAAATACGTCACTTCCTGTTGCACACGTTCTTCACGATAGTCGACATTTAGCATTGTCAATCACAAATACGAACATAAAGAAGCACTTCCGAATGGGTCTTTGCCAAATCGTTGCCGTCAACAACTGCTATAAGGACTTACAGTATGATGTCATTCGTACGTGTCACTAATCACAGGAAGAAGAGGAAGTTGTCATGTTAAGGAAGAGGAAATAGAGGTACAGGCAGATGTCACTAAGCATCAGTACTACGACGACGAAGACAACGGGGATGATGATGAAAATAGAGGCCAGAGAGCCATAAATAATAGTTGCCGGCAACGAAAGAAAACGCATAGTCTATTTACAAGTAGAGCGTAATGTAGAAATATAACTGAATGTTTCTCGAAGGGATTCGAGTTCGAGTCTCACTAATGACGTCAGCACACGCATAAGTTGAAAAAATACCCTGTAGATCCGGAAGAATATTGACCAGCTGAAAGAAAATCAAGTGGTCACTCCACTGTCCATGGATAATAAGCAAAAGTCATCAATAATTAGACTGAATGACGACATTTCTCAGGGAGAATGGCGTCATTCGGAGAAAAAAAAACACGTGCAAAGGATCTAACAGCACATGTGCCTCATGCAATTCGTGAAGTTCTCCAACCGGAAGTCAACATCCATAACGACATGCATTATTCCAGCGTTCATCAAGACAACGTACTGCATACAACAAGGGCAATATTACATGCTGTTTCGTGATAGGTCACATCCGGTCACCGGAATTTAAAATGACCATAATCTACATGTCTTACATCAGTGGTAGGATTATTCCGCTTCCTGCACACTAGGGCCGGTAATATGGCAGATTCGTTTAGAACTAGCATAGCAAGACTATTTAAAAATTTGGAATTCTGCCCTTTCCGTCGGAAAGGATGTGAAAGATTTCTGCCCGTTACTGAAAATATCTAGAAATTATGCTACAGTTGGCAGTGTGGTGGTAAAACCAGGGAACAACGAAGGAGAAATCACCTAGTGGTCATTTTAAAACACGGGTCCCAGACCCGGACAAAATTCAGAATCGTCTGTAAAATTCAAACCTTGTCCATTCTGGAACAGATTAGAAATTGTCACACTTGAAAGCCTGGGACAGAAATTCTTTGCTACATTTAACCCTTTCCAGAGAGGACAAATTTAGAAGTTGACATACAAGTCCAGAAGGGGCATAGCAACTTTCGGCACACAAGTCAGTCCAGAAGGGATATAAGTCAAGAGTTTTTCGCACAGGCCAAGAAAGGACAGAATTTCGTATACAGACTCAGATGAGACATTACAAGAGTTGTTTACTTTGCAATCCATTTCAAAACTCCTACAAACATTTATCCTCCAAGAAATTCCATGAATGAAATAAGGACCACTCGAGCAATACCAGGCATTCCAACAAAGAATTTCAGAACCTAGCGTCTCTGCAAGATCTCCTGCAGCTAGGAACAGCAAGCGCATTACAAACATCTAAGACTTTTCCAGAACGGAGTTCTCAGAACCCAACACACACCAACCACAAACCCCTGGAACCAACCAAAATCTCAGACATGCATCATTTCAACAGGCCAATGCAGTGCAAGAAAACCATCAACCAACAAATCGTTAATCAAAATATGAGCACTCTCCAATTCACCAGGCTCGACCCCCATTCAAAGTCTAGAACAACAGAAGTCAGTCTTACCGTGCAAGTCCAAGAAGTCTTCTTTGGTTTCACTTGATGATTGTGTCCTTTAAGTCGTTTTATTACATTTTCAGCAGTGTGACGATGGAAGTTCCCAAAGAAACTTGAAAAGTACACTGCTTTACACTAGTCATTGGATTCTAGGCCAGTAATTAGACGTGAGATCTGAACCGTGGCCTGGAACTTGAACTGGAACCGTCACACCAGGTGATATAACACCTGCAAACATGAGAATAGACCTTGTCACTACAAAAGAGATGATCTCATCAAAGGCTTTTCTATGCTTCCTATCACCTGCTTTATATTTACCTAGGGTATGGAATAGATAGGGCCAAGTGGAAAGCATGACTTAAGGTATCACGTTTATCAAGAGTTGCCGAACATCCTCAGCAACTCAGGACAAAGTTATTGGACTGCTTAATTTCTTAACACCAAGTTGGTAGCATTAGGTGCGCGGGAAATACTTCTTTTACCGATTTCCATATTTTTGTATGGGGTTCCCTTCCCTCTCCCGGTACCACGGGCCAGCTTTCATATTACCTGGAACTTTCCAACTTCTCTATTAAGAAATATTGCAATTTTACCAACCTGTTGACGCTGATGCACTTCCGCCTGGAACATAAGCCGAATGCGAGCCGATAGTGGACTGCGACGGATTGCAAGGAGTTCTTGAATAACCTCCTAGTGATAATGGATCATGGAGCATATATGGATAACCGGAAGAGTCCCTTTGCTGCAGACAACTGCTAGGACCCATGTTGGCTAAGGTAGACACTTGGGACATGGTGCTGAAAAGCATACAAAAAGCCACTCGTTCAAATAGCTGCAATAGGCCATTTGTTGGAATACCACTAAATTCGGCCCAGGCAACTACCTATAGGAATCGGCCATGGTTCCAATTTGTTGTGGAATGGATGGATACATGGCATTGGCAAAGGATCCGTTGATGGGCAACCGATGAGGGACAGAACTTGCTGCTGCCGCCGCTGCTGCAGCTGCCTGTTCTGCGGCCCGTCTCTGGTTTCGCAGTTTCTCTTCTCGCCGCCATTTGGCCCGCCGATTGGAGAACCAGACTTGAATCCTCGCTTCCGGAAGGTTGATTTTCTCAGCCAGTCGTTCGCGGGCGAACACGTCAGGATAATGTGTCCTTTCAAACTCTAAATGCGTAACAGGTACAATAGCATCAATTAACCGGATGGACAAGAAGTCATGGTTGAAATTTCAGCTCTGATGACGGGGAACTTGTGCTTATGTCACGTGTCTGGAACCAGGTTCGATTCTCCTTCATCCAAGTGATAGTGGAAGGCAGCTTCTTCGCGATTTGCAGACAAAAGTCGCTTAATTTACCCAATTATCTTGGGCATCGCGCCCTCCCCCACGGCCTGCACACCCCGCTTACTTATCAGAGAAAGGACCACTGGCTTCAACCACGCATAGAGCACAGGATCCGGTTCAGATGAGGGAAAAGAGCAGGGCAGAATTGTTTCCAATGATGCTATTTTAATACCCATTGGCAGCCTGAGAACGCAAACCCTCAACCAAGGTCAGGAACGAATACCCGATGTTCAAAGAAGGTCAAAGTCACAAGATCCCTACAGACAATGGCAATCATAATAACTACCTTTTTCAAGGGCCTCAATTTGCTCATTCGTAAATGATGTCCTATTCCTTTGCAACTTCCTCTTGAGGCGCATTCTTAACTGGGAATCCTCATCGCCTGAAGAGTTGTGCTCCGAGTTGCCGTCTGAAGTGCAGTCGTTGCCTTCTGGAGACGACATGATATCTGTAGAAAGGCCAAATCAAAAGTATTTGAGTTATCTGTCAACATTCCCAATCGCCCCGTTTCAGACTGAAGGTAGGAAAAAAAACAGAGGCCCTTACCTCTTTTCGAATGGCCTTCATCACAAGGTCTGGTCCCATTATGGGTCAGTACAGTAGGGGCTGCACTAGGTGGCAGGCCTGGTAAGTGAGACGCTGCACCAGGATACCACGGCCATCCTTGACTGTTGAACATTCTTAGCTTATCGTATACAGACTCGTGACCGGAAGTCTGTTCTTTTTGAGCCAAGAGGTTGCGCAGCACCCTGTTGATGGACGATACCTGAAGAGAAGAAATTTAAAATGGTAGTAAATGACAATGTTCGGCTTTCAGGGAAAAGGATGAGCGGCTTTAGGACCCTCTTTTAAATCGTCCAAAAACTGCCCTTTGGTATTTGGTGTGGGGAGACAAATAGCGGATGGGCAAAAGGGCTGCGGTTTAACGCTCATAAGAATGTAACCAACAGATTAGCCAGGATCATCCGAAATTCCAGGACTTAGTGTACCATGCTGAAATCAAGCGTGCCGTAAGAGACATGACGCCAAATGACACGCGACTCTCTGGGTCGTGCCTGACACGTGCTTCGTGCTCCAGTCAACAATTTGCAAAGAGCATCCTGAAAGTCCCTCCTAAAAAAATCAAAGTCCCTCTTTAAAAAAAGGGTCTCAGTAAACCCCAGAAAATTTGGTCAATAGTAGCTCTTTTCGTAGCATATCGTTGGGCCCTTGTTCTGTTCGGCACTTGACCGCAGATAATTAGGGCCATACCACACCCCACTAGCAAAGGGCTTTCAGTCTCCCTGCACCTGTAAAGTAGATTAGCCAAGTCAGAATCGAGCTGACACCGCTGAACTGGAGTCTGCACAAAGGACCTAACACAGCACACACAAAAAAACGCAATGCAGAAATCAAAGGTAAACACATTTGGCCCTCAAAGTCCTAATTCAATTCTAGATACTTTAATCAATATTATAATCAATCGTTATATCGATCTGAACCTTCACCTTCCTCGGATCATCTAGGGCCCTTACTCTTTTATTTTTTAAGAGAGGATAAGTAGTGAGCAGGACGAGGGCAGTGAGGGAGAGGGATCTAGTGTGTAGGGAATGCGTGGTAAAAAAGAAGTAGAGGGAAAGCTATAATCCAAATCTCAATATATCAACATAGGGCCTCTCTCTCCTTCTTCCCTCTTCTTAAATGGGACATTGGTGCTTTCTTCGGTATCAACCTAATCACGTTTAAGTTATTGAGTTAAGTGTAGCGGAATAAAAGGTTGAAGGGCTATAGTTTTGGAAAGAACCAGCACACACAAAAAAATCCATAAAAAAAAGTCCCAATTTTTTTTTCCTTTGTGTCCATTATAAGTGCACATATAATGCTGAAAAATGCCCTTTCACCCAAATCCCAAATACCTCCCCTGAATTTTCTGCACTTCAAACACTCAACGTCAAGAGTTGTGGTGACCAAAACTTCATGCCAATCAACGATGAGTAGATATTACCCTCTCATCCACCCACGCACCCCAAAAGTCCAAAGCCCCCGTTAGGGGCATTTAGTACCTCCTCCCATTCCTCCACGTCTAAGCCAAGGTCGGAAAGGTTGACCAGGGCACAAGTTCTCATTTACTTCTTCAGTACTACAAGTGCAGCCAAGTTGCGTTGGACACACCAGTTCCCGTGAGATCACTAAAGTTAAGCAGCACAAGCCCACGTCAATACCAACCAGGGTGGTTGGTAAAGAACGTTGGGTGCTGCAAATTTCCCCTCTCCTTCATCATCTTCACCTATCTCCTCATCTCCCGCGAGCAGTCTCCTAAAGGTTCGTCCTGTTATGGCTGCTTGGCTTAGCCCCAAACCCATGAAACTAATGCAGTAAACTAATGCATATTATGCTGTCTAGATGGTCTTTCTCTACACGAGGCATATCTAAGGCCAGAACTGACCTTCGCACTATGAGCTCGAGTCAACCAAAACTAAGGGCGGTTTGTAGGAAGGGAGAAGAAGGCCTGAAGCCGATCTACCGAATTCAGTTTTCATCTACGGAGAGGTTATTCGCACATAATTCAAAGGGCTGATTCTCCTACAGAAAGGGCTCCTTGTACACTTGCGTCGATCGGAATCGAACCTGCAAACCGCAAGCACAAGACTCAGGCTCATTATCGAAAAAAGTTACCAATCAATGGACCACTCGGAAATGGATCATGAGCAGACTAACAAAGTAGCCTGCCTTATTTCCCACTCCTTAGCTAGTTTGTGTTCTCGAGTAGAACTGGGGCCTGTCTAACATGTGACCTATGAAGGGGAAGAATCTCATAACCACTTAGTACCGGCCTGCCCAAAATATCTATTCTTGAAACAGAGAAAGGTACAATACTGATTTCCCCATGACCTCATCATGCAGGTTCAATCATAGCTCTTGGATCAAAAGCTATACACGGGCAACGTTAAACTGGCCTTCTGCGTTTAAAGCCTTAAACTGGCCTTAAACTAGCCGCCTTCTGCGGCCAAGTTGCGTTGGACACACCAGTTCCCGTTAGATCACTGAAGTTAAGCAGCGCACACCCACGTCAATACCAACTTGGGTGGTTGGTAAAGAACGTTGGGTGCTGCAAATTAACCCTCTTCCTCGTCCTTTCACCTACCTCCTCATCTCCCGCGGGCAGCCTCCTAAGGGGTTGACCTGTTATGGCTGCCTGGCTTACACCCCAACCCACAAACCAATCCAATCCATGCTTACTGATTGGAGGCGAACCTTCAAAACGTGGAAATATCCCTCTCCACTGTCACAATTCTCAGATATAGAAGTTCGCCCCAAACTGTGTGTCAAACTAGTTCGTTGAGTCGAGTTATACGAGTTCAATCCTGGAGGTTATCATCGCTCTTGCCCGAATGAAACCAGCTGCCCCGACCAGGGTAGGAGGAGTGAACCTGCATACCATCATCTGTGGAATGAAGTATTCTAAGAAAACTGCTGATGAAAACTTTTACCAGCACGGTTCTGATCTAAGAGAGAAAGATCAGAGTAGTTTGAGCCCTGGAAGTCTGATTTAGCTTAAGGTCGATGGGCCCTTAAAGATCCTTGCCTGCAAGGTTGGAAGGTGGGGGAAAGAGATATCATGAGATTAATCAATACTTCTCAGAATATTTGGAAGAGACACTGTCCACGAGGAGCATCTTTACGACGACAACTAGGACAGAGGTCTCAGGCACACTCTGTTTTACTGAAAACTTAAGAGCAATAAAAAATGTTAAGGGCTTTTAACAAAATTGCACTGCCCGTTGGTGCTTGTAAGGGATGTCGAATGAAAGCTGAAAGGGACACGTAGTAGCAAGGGTCAGTGCATGGAATAGAAGATGCTCGGGGTGGAGGGATGAGTGAGGTTTTAAACATTATTTTGGTGTGTATTTGTTAAGTGGCTACAGTAAAGATCGAGAGGCTTCTAAAGGCAGTAGGGTAAGGGCAGAAAGTGGGGGGGGGGCGCTGTGAAACAGGACTGAGAGTTAAACCTAGAAACGACAGGGGCTGCGCCCTCGAAACTCTAAAGTGCTATCTTCTTCCTCTTGTCTATTTCCTCCTCCTCCTCCTCCGCCTACACATACACAAAAAAAGAGTCGAAAGAATGGACAATGTCGGCAGAAGAGGAGAAAGTGACCATTTCTGTAGCACTGCAGCCACAACAAGATCAGTGATGCGTCAAAAAACATGACCATTTCTGATGGTCAAAAAATCGATCGATATTTTCTACACTACTCCAAAACATATCTACTGTGAAGAGAAGAAAAAAATTCTGTATAGAAAGAGAAGTGCAGAAGAAGGAAGAGGAGGTTTGCATTTTTCTGCAAGAGAAGTTTGGTCACTAAAGCCGTTCGTCTGTCCACCAATTGAAAATATTTTTTAAGAAACACTCTGCAGAACTCTTGAGATGACCACAACGATGCGTTCATCTTACGGTCAATGTATGCACACCAACATTCAACGAGATCCTCTCATTTTCTTCTCAAACAGAAACAGGAAGAAGACCAGTAGAATAAAGTAGCTCTCAAAATCTCTAATCAACTTCTTTTCTATGTCAGTGTTTGATTGCGGGATCGATCCGGGCTTGAGGGGTAGGTCAGGTAACAAAGCGACATCTACAGCTACTAAATTGTTTCCAGTCCAGAGGAAAAAATGGAAGCAAGAACAAAAAAAATCAACACAAAACAGCAGAAACAGCAGGGCTGGACTAGACTGGAAGGGTAGATAGTTCAGGATGGAAACAGAATTTTGTTTCACTCAACGAGGAAGTTTCCCGCCTATGGTAGGATTGGGCAAACAATTTCGTTCCACTGGGACACATGGGTGATCTGATAAACGGTCCTATTATGCAGTTGGCCTCCGACCTACTGCTGCAACCCCTATGCTTATTTATCGTCAGCCTATTTTTCCCACCGACGTTAAAAGGTGAGACCCTACACCTGAAAATTTTGCCGATCTACTCACTGCATGTAGAAAGGGTTCTTCCGCACCACATGGGACCATGACTCTAATTCTCATCCGGCGGAAGGCGTACTGGGAACCTCTCTCGCCCGAAAGAAGCCAATCCTGTTTCGAACCAGGAGCAACTGACGCAGTAGTCGAGCAATCTAACTCTGTGCCACAGAGGCGCGTCCCCACGACAGAGTTTTTACACCGAAAACTTTTGCCAATCCACTCGCTTTCGGGTAGAGTGGGGTTCTTATTAAGCCGTCAAACTGAACCATGGTTGTACATTCCAACGAGACGGACGTAGCCCCTGACATTCCCTCTTCCCTTTTCCCTCTACTAGGGAAAGACCAACGATGCACCACAATGTCATTTTAGGACACAGAAAGCGAGAAAACCAACAAAACATTAACTTAGCTGCCAAAAATTTCTATTTTGGTTGTTGTTATTTGTTGGTGTTTTAGGGCCCTTCAACTACAAAGGTCATTAGAGCCCCGTCCACGGCATAGTTCTTATGCACAGACTGCACAGACACTACACTAATGCGACGATTTTTGGGTATTAGCAGTACCCAGTTTCCCTAAGCGGCTACCCATGTCAGTACTAGCTGGGGTTGCGCTGCTTAACTTCAGTAATCAATCGAGAACTGATGTGATCAACGCAATTCGCCGATCTCTGTTTTGGTTGTATAATGCGGTGTTGGAACAGTGGGGTAGGCCGACATGATGTCGACTGGATTTCGGTGACAACCCCCACAGACAACTTAGCCAATGTTTCCTGCAGGTTCCAGACGCCTGGCTGGGGCGCCCCTGTCAGAGCATGTCCAGTTAGCCCGCAGACCCGACCCTGCCATAGTCGGGATAACGGTCTGATGAAGATGAGAGCGAGAGCGAGAAAAGGGACGGAAAAGATGTAGCACTCGTGCACTTAAAAGCTCCCAAGAAATGTTCCGAACAAATTTCGTTAAACTTCTCACTCCTTTCTTCTGTCCACAAATACCTTTCATTTTTGCCCAATCGACAGTCGACATTTTTGAATCGGCCGATTTCCCAAATTGAAAGCCAATTGGTTTTACAGCAAATCAACAGAAAATGGTCACCAATTTCACGAATTTATTACTTAATCCTATTATAGAGGCCACCTTACAGGGCCTTATCATGGATTCCTTCGCCGATTTTCTTCTCCTTCCACACATCTAGCCCCAGGGACAAAATCGTGGAGGTGGTGTGTCGTTAGTTTCTTTTTACGCGCGCCGCTATTTACTGTCAACTGATTACGCCATGCATGAAACCAGAACACAAATATCCGCCATTAAAAAGAATAGCAAACAACAAAGTGGCGCCCAAATCACTCATCCAAACATTATTTCTTACTCAAGCTCATACGAATTCTGAAGCGTCCTAACTAGCGACTTCTAGACTCGGGTGCAAGACCCCTGCTAGACTGAACAAGCAAGTTCAGTAACAGGATAAAAAAAATTGGTGCGTTAAGGCCCTGTCAAATTCCGAGTCTGTATTTTTGAATTGCCTGCCAGAATTTCTATTTTGATCGTATAATGCGGTGTTGGAACACGCGGGGTAGGCCGGCATTCCCCCACAGACTACAAAGCCAATATTCCTGCGGGTTCCAGGCGCCTGGCTGGGGTGGACCTGCAGACCCGACCCTGCCACAGGTGGGATAAGGGTATGATGATGATTTCTGATTTGGTGATTTAAAAATTAGCCTTTAGGTTGTCAAAGCCATCCTGGTTGCAGATTTTGTGTTCAATCTCCGCGTTCTTACGCCCCCTAGTGTCGGCAAAGTACGTAATGAGGCAAATGAGACTAACTGTAAACAACTGACATATATGCATAGGGAATTGTAAATGTGTCCAATGTTCCCTCTAAGGATCAGGGCCAGCCTTCTCTATAAAGGGGCCCGGGTGCAAAATTCCTTTTGGGGCCCCAAAATATTTTTCCAAAAGTAAAAATAATAGGATTCAGAGTAAATGGACTTCTCTTTAATGCCCTCCTATCGCATTCTGAGATCCTTGCTAATTTTGGAAGGTATTACATTTTTGGATGATGCCATGTGTCCCAATATGTCGCCATTGCATTTATGAGTTGGTCTGAAAGCTTATGTGGACGTCCACACCTTGGAACATTTTCAGTTGGACCTGTGTCATTATATTTTTCATTACACTTCTGATTATTAAGGGTATTTTGGTTTTAACAACCCCAAAATAATAGTATTATTAAATTATTGACTGTTAACCTCTAATTCTAGGTTGTCCAACCTGTGGCCTATTGAGGCTTGTAATGTGGCCCATGGTGCATCATTTCTAATTATGCATTATAGCCTACCTGCTACGTAACACCTAACGTTATCTTCACCCGTTTCGGTTTTGACAGCCTGTGGCTGGCAATCAGTTGATGGAGCAGCCGAGTGACCCACAACACCAGAAAGGTTGTACAACCCAGGTGTAGTTCAATGGCAGGGTTGTTACGTTACGTTTAGGTTATGTCGAATGAGGGACGTTGCCCCTACAACGACGTATTAAACTTTTAATATTAGCAATGATCTGAGCCCTGATGGGTACTGATTGATGATGGGGCCCCCTCAATCGTGGGGCCCGGGTGCAATGCACCCTCTGCACCCCCGGATGGCCGGCCCTGCTAAGGATTGCTGGTTCGTGTGCAAATTCAAAAACTTGTGAGCAGAGTTTTATTCGCCATACTAACCGCATCTGTGTGCTACGAGCCCGAAATTGTGCGCCAGCGCAGCTTAGAGGGAACATTAAATGCGTCATCAATGATAGGGTCAGCACAATCGCTGCAATGTATTAGCATGTGTAAGGGAAACCCTTAGCGGCGGAACCAATCAGTGAGCGGCGAATTGAGTTGGACACACCAGTTCTCGTCTGATCACTGGAGTTAAGCAGCGCAACCCCAGCTAGTACTGACATAGGTGGCCGCTTGGGAAAATTGAGTACTGCTAATACCCAAAAATCGTCGCATTAGTGTAGTGTCTGTGCAGTCTCTGCATAAGAACTATGCTGTGGACGGGGCTCTAATGACCTTGTAGTTGAAGGGCCCTAAAACACCAACAAACCACAACAATCACCGGTTAGTCATTAACAACGGCGCTTTTAGGGGCCACCTATACAGTGTAATAGACAAAAACAACTACTAACCCTTTTTCTGTCGATGGTAGGATATGGTACTCATCTATGTCCGTCTGGAAAAATACAGAGGCGATGTGTTGGACGGCATTTTGACGCAGCCGGTTGCCGACCAAAGCTGCAACCCCTATACTTATTTATCGACGGTCTACTATTAGTTGGGACACTCCACCGACGCCAGGGGGCGAGCTATTACACCTAGGAATATTGCCTTATCTACCCTTTGCATAGTACCGAGGGTTCTGTAACGTGCAAATGACATCGTACACCATACGGGGGCCACGGCTTTACTTCTCATCCAACGGAAGGCGACCTCTCGGGACCTCTCTTTCGTCCCGTAAGAAGCCAACCCACCTCGATCCAGTATTGAACCTGTAACCACGACACCTCCTGCACCACCGAGGCGGGTATTACAGTACAACAGGCGAAAAATGAAAAACAAAAATAGAAATATGACGTCAACTTACACTTGGAATGTTATCATTGGTACAGATGGCGTCAGACAGCAGCCTGTCTCTTATTTCCCAGGCAAAAATGGACGGACATTCTCTTTTGTAATCGGCAATCTTGGACACAACACTAGGCGTCGCCACTCGCGGTTTGCTACCACCAATGGCTCGCGGTTTGATTGAACCCGTTTCGTAATATCGGCCCAGAATTTTACTGACACATCCATTGGACACTTGCAAAATACGCGATATGTCACAAGGTCGGGCCCCACTGTGGGCTAACTCCACTATTTTTTGCCGTGTCGAATCCGGTAGAGGGCGCCCATTCACATAAACGCCGCCAAGTTGATTAATGCCACTGTGACCTAGCAATAGAAAAAAAAATAGCAACAAAAATTAATTACCATAATTTCAACGCAGACAAATTTATTAGGGCGGGGATCCCCCGACGTTGACATATCTCTGGACTATTTGACATTCAACCCTGGCTAAAGTCCACCCTCTGAAGTAAGGATGAAACCTATAGTAGGGCCAACAAGAGGGAGGTTAATGGGGAAAAATATTCTGGGCCCCGGGGGAACGGACGACTAAATAGTGTGAAAATCATCTACCCCTTGATCCACCTATGACAAGCGGGGGCATCACTTCATTCCAATGGTACCAGGATAGCATCTTGCCACACTAACACTTTACTCCAAGTAGAAAGTCTTACTCCTTTAGCTGAGAACTGCCTCCCTCTCATCTGAAACACACCACCAGCCTCAACCAGGACTGAAACCATAACCATGGACTCACAAATCAAGTAAGTCATAGGTCTCCAACATTTTTGATTGGCGGGCCGGATAAGGAAGTTTTCGAAGGCCGGTGGGCCACAACCTCATTCACGGTGTTTATTAAAAAAATATGCAAATGGGAAATGTTGTAATGGCACTTGTTCTTGCTCAACGGCTCAACACTGTTTTATGAAATTCTTCCTCGGGCCGGATAAAATCCACTGGCGTGCCGCATGTTGGAGACCTATGAGGTCATTACTGAGCCGCCGAGAGACAGACAAAACTTGTATCTAACAGATTTCCAACAGCACAAATAACAACAAAACGACTATCATTATACATGAGTTAAAAGATTTCAAACAGTTTGGTACCCGTTTCCAAATGGTTAGTTTTCTTTAGAGTTTTTAACAGACTAAACCTAACAACAAACATAAATCAAACAATCACTAACAAAGTTTGCTGACAGTGTTGCAGTTTTCATAGTTTTCAGCGCCGGCCACAATTACCATTTGACTACCAACAGTGCGATTACATTGACTTAAGTTATGTAGTCCAAACATCTGCAAATGGTTGGAGACAGTAGGTCAACAGTTTGCAAACAATTTACGAACTGTTTGCTAACATGCAACTTCAGCAAACCAAAATTGTTCTTAAAAACCATTTTCACCTTCACATCGAATTTTTTTTGTCTTGTTGGTGTTTTAGGGCCAATCAACTACAAGGTCATTAGGGAGTCCCGTCCAACTGCATAGTTCTAAAGTAGAGACTGCACAGACACTACCGCTAATGGGACGAATTTTGGGTATTAGCAGTACCCAGTTTCCCAAGCGATCACTCATTTTAGTTCTAGCTGGGGTTGAGTTGCTTAACTTCAGTGATCAGACGAGAACTGGTGTGTCCAACGCAATAAGCCTCTCCGCTTCACACCGAAGAAACGTCATACGAAATTATAATGAACAAGGGCCAGAACCGGAAACTTTTGTTTAATCTCTTCAACTAGAGTATAGAGTACCTTTGAGAATTTTACAATATGTGCTATTTGGAGTCGAAATGGTACTAATGTGTGGGATGAGAAGGGGGCTTGTTAAGGCCGTTGTATTCCGTTTTGAAAAACAAGGCTCAGCACAACCTTCACGTCTAGAGCTAATAACAACAATTTAGAAAAATGAGACCAGATACAGGGGAGAAATGTTCGCCCTTTCCAAAGCTTTTAGACGACATTTTCTTCATAATTTATGGATATTAATCCGATACACATGAATAATTTCAGCATTTCAAAAATGAGATACTTAGAGAAGCAGCACCGGAAGAATAAAAAAACTCCTCTCTCAAATGATGATGATGATAAAACCCTTGCGCACTCATATTTTAGTCGACGATTAATATTTTATGCTTGATGCATAACACTGAATTGAAATTAAAATATTAAGGATTGTTTTGAATAATAATAATAATAATGGATATGAGAGAGGGGGGCGGAAATCTAGGGACGACAAAGAGAGAATTGGGATGCGCCGACTGGTTACAATACCACCCGCACTATGTTCGTCCTTTTTCTGTACATACGCTGCTCAGCAACTAAATGTTGTCTATTTCATATTTTTGGGCAAAGTCGATAATAACAACATTTATGACATCACCTGGCCTTTCTTAGCGTTTACTCAGAGGTAGGGCCAACTACAGGGAGGTATTCTAGCTTATGCATGAGTAAAATCACACTGCCCTCGGTTAGGGGCAGCCTAAATCATCCAGTCAGAAAGAAGTATTCAACTAGAATACAGTATGCCCTTAATTAAACTACTACAGTATGTACCAGTAACAGTGGGGCGAACAGGTATCTAACTTTGTATGGCAGGGTCGGGTACCCACTTTTGTCCCATTGAGACACATGGGTGATCTGCTAAGGTGATAGTATTAAGCAGCTGGCTGCCGACCTAAGCAGCAACCATATGTTTATTTATCGCCGGCGTACTGTTCGTTGGGGGTACTCTACCGACGCAAGGGGACGGTTTCCTGCAGTTGGAAAGTTTATCGACTTATGCCTAGTTCCGTATCACCACACTTCAACGCTAATCACGTCGCCACTGATGACATCTTGATGACGTTTTGTGCTAGTGCGTTACGAAGGACCGCCAGCGCAATTCCTTAAGTGCAGCGCTTTATTTGGAGTCACCGCACGCCGCCGTCATATCTCAGTATAACCTCCGCCATTTTTCAAGCAGACAGCTCAACCGCCAGCCAATCAAAACGCAGCGTGACGTGCGGGACGCTATGTGAGTTGACCACTGGTCAACTCAACAACCGTCACGCATAGCTGCTCTGCGGCGCCCCAAGTAGCAGTGTGACGTCACCATTTTTTGTGCTGTGTCGTCTGATTCAACGGTAATAGCGTTAGCGCATGGGTATACGGAACCAGGCATTACACGTCGCATAGTAGAAAGGGTATCTGTCTCAGTAGGTATATGGGAGCGGCAAATTGTGTTGACACACCAGTTCTCTTCTGATCACTGAAGTTAAGCAATGCAACCCCAGCTAATACTAACATGGGAAACTGGGAAAACTGGGTACCGCTAATACCCAAAAATCGTCGCATTCGTGTAGGGTCTGTGCAGTCGCTGCATTAGAACTATGCAGTGGACGGGGCTATAATGACCTTGTAGTTGAAGGGCCCTAAAACACCAACGAATGAACGAACTTAGTAGTTATAGAACACTTAACATCGGAGTCCATGGTTATGGGATCGATACTGGCCGAGACAGTTTCTCTACCGACCGAGAGGAAAGAAAGCCCCAAGTATCTCGGAGTCGGGTTGAAAGTAAAGATTCCGTCCCGTCTGGAATATAGATGTCACCTGTTCGTAAAATAAGTCTTTCTATTTGAAGTGAATTCCAAATGTATGCACTCGCCTTATGGTGTCGATCAGTGACATCAGGTAAGGGGCTGTCTCATTAGGTCGTTAGCCAGCTACGTAAAATAATGTTCAGTAGTCGGTGCAAATGAATACCCAACCCTGCCTAATGCGGGGAAAAAGGTTTGGGCTTCAGATTATTTCAGGTAGGGCAAATGAAAATAGAAATCGGTCAACCTGAGACAACGTCATGGTTCTCAAATGACGAGTTCTCTCCTTGGTGTCCAGAGAATGGTATTCAGAACGGACAGATAGACATTATATACAGCCAAATAACCTAGCTTGCAGAATAACAGTAAGGTGCAAGAGTTCAAGTACCAAGAATCAGTGTTCCAGAACAATGGAGAAATAGATTCGGATGTGACCCACAAGATTAATGTAGGGTGGATGAAGTGCAGACAGGCAAGCTGAGTCCTGTAGGATTGGAGGGGCCCGATAAAGTTAAAGGGGAAATTCTACAAGGCAGTGGTAGGGCCAGATACCAGAGATCAGTGCCGTAACGGGGGTATGAAGCGCCTGTGGCAAGTGTCTAACTTTCGCTTGCTCGTAACCCAATAATGATAAAACACTTAAACATTTTGCGCCTCAAACCCAGTTGCGCCCGTGGCGGACTCACCTCGATCTAGTATCGAACATAGATTTGGGCAGTACGAGAAAGCCATGACGATAGAATGAGGGTAGTTGCAAAGCGAATGCTGCGGTATATGGGCAGGGTATCGAGAGCAGAAAGAATTAGAAATGAGTATATTAAGGGTGGCTTAGGGTGAGAGACGTCGCGGAAAGGGTGAGAGAAAATAAACTGAGGTGGCATGGGCGTGTGATGAGATGACTGGAAGGACATCATAGGGTTGCAGGTTATTGGAAGCGCCCGGGGCAGAGGAGGACGTGTGGGAGCAGGTTGTACGAAGGGATATGGGAGTGGGTGGATGGAAACCTAGTAGGTGATGGGCGGGAGTGGAGGGCCAGAACCCGCAGACCCGACCCTGCCACAAACGGAATAAGGGTATGGTGATATACTAAATCGCAATATTAGAAACATGTTTTCATACATATTGTATCTGTATCACTGATCTCCCTTTTTTTTCGGTTGAGAGTAAAACCTGATTTTAGTTTCGCTTAATATAGATTTGTAATTAAAGACCCGTGATGAATTCTTTAAAAAAAAAACGCAACTAAACAGATTCCTAAATTAATCGACGCTTGCCATTTTGAAAATGGTGATGCATCCTAAAAGAGAATTTTCCACCAATCAAATTTATCCACTAGGTGGTTAATCGTGCGTTAAAACCTTGTGGTTTTTCTACATGAAGGATATAGAATAACGGTAGGTAAAAAAATGAAACGAAAATTCATATTAAACGATTAATAATAGAGCTAAAAAAAAATAAGGTACTGACGTCATCCTCGTTTTGCCCAAGTGTGGATATTGTTCCAGAGCAATGGTGAAGTGGATTTGAATTTGACCAAAGGATCGACGAAGGATGGTTTAAGTGGAGACAGGCAAACTGAGTCCGGTTCGATGAGAATGCCTCAATAAAGTTGGAAGAGAAGTTTTACGGGGCAGCGGTTAGGCCAGTGTAGGGTAGTGGGGAAGAGCCACGTAGCTGAGATGCGAATGCTGCGGAACATGAGTAGGGTGAGCGGCGAGTTGCATTGGACACACCAGTTCTCGTCTGATCACTGAAGTTAAGCAACGCAAGCCCAGTTTGTACTGATATGGGTGTGTAGGGACACGATCCCTTACACTCCTCTGACCCCACAAAAGCATACACCCCTGCAATGCACACATTTAAATGAATTAAAAAAATCATTGTCTTTAGGTCCTATTGTCATTGCATCCTGTGTGCAACAATAGGACCTCTACATTGAGTTGCAAGACCTTTTGTAGGTGCATCCTGCATGGTCCCTTGACAGTGAATCATGGTGGGTACCCTTTTGTCACAGGACCCAACCATGGTCAAGGACCTCAGGATGCAAGGTCATAAAGGGTATGTTTTGGGGTTGGAAAGTTTTTGAGGAATCAGATAGTCACAGTTAGAGATTCTAGAGAGTCACTCACCAACCATCTAACGGTCTTGACGCAGACACTCATCAGATTGTACACTGAGACCTTCATTCGATAATCATCAAACAGTTTTGATGATTTATCAGTCAATTTCGGATTATTCATTGATTTGGTCTCGTACCGATGATTCCTTGTACCGGGTATCCTGGAATACCCGCCAGCTGACTGTCCTTGGAATAAAACCCGATTTTATCTTGTTGTTTTACCAAACGTGTGTCTCATCATTTCTTTGACACCCTGCATCATCAGTACCCGTCATATCGCGATATTGGTGACCTGGACGTGATGGACAGCAGCCTGGACAGTAAGCCGGAAAATTCTTTTTTTTATTTTTTATTTTTGATCATTTTTTTTTTTCTCTTCGCCTGCTTGTCGCGTCATCGCGCTCATCGCGGACGCGAGTTCAAATCCCGGCGATATATATTTTTTTTTTATTTTTTGCGGCTATCGCATAATCGCGTGATCGCGCATCTCGCGAGTAAGTGGACATAGGTTCAATTCCGGCCATATATATATTTTTTTTTTCCCTTTAGTTATTTTTTTTGTTCATTTTTTTTGTCTTTTCATCTTTTACGCGCTTATCGCGTAATCGCGTATATGTCGCGGACATAAGGACACGGGTTCGATTCCCGCTAATAATTTTTTTTTTCCTTTTCTGCACAAAACATTTTTTTTTTGTTTTTTTTGTTGTATGCTTTGTACCTAGTACCGCGTTTTGTTGTGGTGCTAGGGTAAACGGGTTCGCGTCCGCATCAGATCAAAATTTTTTTTCTTTTTTTTAGCCTATTAGTTGCTTGGTGGAGTGTGTGAGATAGCGGGATCGCCTCCACCTTGGTGTGACATATTTTTGTTGTTGTTGTTGTTGTTGTTCCTCGTTCAGCTGGTAATTTTTTTTTTCTTTCAGCTGTTAAATTTTTATTCTTTCAGCTGTTAATTTTTTTTCCAGCTATTATTTTTTTTTCTAAATGTGTGTTGTTTTTTTTTTTAACTATTAATTTTTTTTCCTCTCGTGAGTGTGTTTAAGTGCATTTGTCGGTCGGGGTGTTGTGCCTAGTGTTGTGCACGTGGGTGAGACCCCTAAATTAAGTGGCCAAAATGGCAGAAGGTGTTGCGCCCCTCAATGCTGTTACTGTGTCCCCTGTGCCACGCTTGCCTGACTTCAATGTGGCAAACCCTGAAATGTGGTTCGCCATGGCGGAGGCCACATTCATGGAGGCCCACATAGAGGAACCCTTGAAACAATATAACATGGTGCTCAGGGCACTCCCAGTGAAGGTCGCCAATGAAGTCAGGGACATTATCATGTTGCCTGTTGACAATGACTCATACCCCAGACTGAGGCATGAGCTCATCAAGAGGCTCAGCTCATCCCAGGACGAGAAGACGCGACTTCTGCTGGAGTCTGTTGTGATGGGTGATGAAAAACCCTCACAATACCTCCGGCGCCTTCAAGCCCTGGCAGGCACCAGTGTCCCTGACCAACTGCTCCATTCCTTGTGGATGCGGGGGTTACCTGATAGGCTCAAGCCTATGATGGCTACCCAGAGCTCCCAAACCCTCACTATTGCAGCCGAACTGGCTGATGCTGTATTTGCACTGCTCCCATCAAGCAGTGCACCAACAGCTCAGCCCACAGCTCGCCTAGACTACAGCTCTAATGAACAGCTTGCAGCACAACTGCAACAGCTGACATTAGAGATGAGCAAGGTGAAGCAGCAGCTTGCCGCGTTAAGTGAGGTGTCAGCAGTCTCTGGGAGAACCAGGAGCCACTCACGTTCACGGTCCCGACCCCGCTCCCACTCCACAGACCGACGACCACCAGGTACGTGCTGGTACCATTGGCGGTTCAAAGAGGCAGCCACCAAATGCACCCGCCCTTGTGACTGGGGGTCGGGAAACGGCCTGGGCAGTCGTTAATGGCGGCTGACGATGCCCACCCACCCAAGTCCCGCCGCCTCTTCATGTGGGACAGGACCTCTAAAACGCGCTTCCTGGTGGACACTGGAGCCGATTTGTGTGTGTTCCCTCGGACTCTCCTCAAAGGCCCCCACCAACAATCGCGTTATGTGTTGGCTGCAGCGAATGGCACACCGATAGCCACCTACGGAATGGTGACCATGACTCTAAACCTAGGTCTTCGTCGGGACTTTACTTGGAGATTCGTCATCGCTGACGTCTCCAAGCCGATCCTAGGTGCTGACTTCCTCTCGCACTATGGTCTCTTACCAGACCTGAAAAACGGCCAGCTCCTGGACTCCACAACTCAGATGACGCAGCGAGGAGAGCTGGCTGTGTGCGAGGAGTCCAGCATCAGAACTATCAGTGGATCATCACCATTCCATGAACTATTAGCTGAATTCCCATCTATCACTCGGCCAAATGGTGTGCAGCTCCCGGTGCAGCACAACACAAAGCACCACATTGTCACGAAGCCAGGACCACCAGTGTCGCACAAGCCACGGCGACTTGCCCCAGATAAGCTTCAGATAGCCAAGCAGGAGTTCGAGGCCATGGTGCGCCTGGGTCTTGCAAGGCCATCTGACAGCTCCTGGGCTTCTCCACTTCACTTGGTCCCAAAGAAGGACAACACATGGAGAGCATGTGGGGACTATCGAAGCCTGAATGGCGTCACGGAGCCAGACGTCTACCCTGTGCGCCCCATCCAGGACTTTGCTCAGGCTCTCCATGGCAAGAAAGTATTCTCGACAATAGACTTAGTGCGTGCTTTCAATCAAATACCAGTGGCTGAGGACGACATCCCCAAAACGGCCATTACTACACCGTTTGGGCTATTTGAATTCCCCTTCATGACTTTTGGGCTACGTAATGCCGCGCAAACATTCCAGCGTTTCATGGATGAAGTGTTGCGCGGCCTTGACTTCATCTACACCTACATCGATGACCTGCTCGTAGGGTCATCATCAACCGAGGAGCACCTTGTTCATCTGAAGATACTCTTCCAGCGACTGGCTGCCCATGGGATCGTGATCAATCCCAGCAAGTGCGTGTTTGGGCAGCCAGAGGTGAAGTTCCTCGGTTACTCGGTGTCAGGTGAAGGTACTAAGCCCCTCCCTGAGAAGGTGGATGCCATTCAAGCATTCCCCCGCCCAGCCCTGGTAAGTGAACTACGCCGATTCTTGGGTATGTTGAACTTTTACAGAAGGTTCATACCCAAGGCGGCCGAAGTGCAAGCACCCCTCCATTCCCTGTTAGGCGACAATGTCAAGGGGAAGTCACCTGTCAACTGGACCACAGAGGCCATTGCAGCCTTTCAAAGCTGCAAGGACAGCCTAGCACAGGCAGCCCTGTTGGCCCATCCCAAGTGTGATGCACCCCTTGTTATGTTTACGGACGCCTCGGACTTCGCGGTTGGTGCTTCGCTACAACAGTGGGTTGACAACGCCTGGCAACCCCTCAGTTTCTTCTCGAAGAAGCTTTCATCTGCTGAGATGAAGTACGGTGCCTTTGATCGGGAACTCTTGGCCATCTACTTGGCAATAAAACATTTTCGCCATATGGTGGAGGCAAAACAGTTTGTGGTCTACACAGACCACAAACCCCTGACTTATGCCTTCCGCCACAAAAATGACCAAGTGTCACCCCGACAGTTCCGGAAGCTTGTCACTCAGAGGTTTGTTTGGCCATCGGTCAAGGCAGATTGCCGTCACTGGGCACAGAACTGTCTTGCCTGCCAACAGTCAAAAACCTCTAGACATGTCTCTTCACCTGTCGGCACATTTGCTCCACCATCTCAGCGATTCGATCATGTCCACCTGGACCTCATCGTCATGCCTGACTCTGAGGGTCATCGTTACTGCCTGACCATGATCGATCGCTTCTCAAGGTGGCCAGAGGCAGTGCCCTTGCCAAACCAGGAAGCGGAAACAGTTGCCAGAGCATTCCTCCACCATTGGATTTCCCGCTTTGGAGTGCCACTTCGCATCACTACAGACCAAGGTAGGCAGTTTGAGTCCAACCTTTTCAGGCAGCTCAACTGCCTAATAGGTTCAACTCACCTGCATACAACAGCCTACCACCCAGCAGCAAATGGCATGGTGGAACGTCTTCACCGCCAGCTCAAAGCAGCCATCCGTTGCCACCAAAGCCGCTGGACTGAGTGCCTTCCACTTGTCCTTCTCGGCATCAGAGCAGCATGGAAGGAAGACATCAAAGCCACAGCAGCAGAGATGGTCTATGGCCAGCCTCTGCGACTGCCAGGTGAGTTCCTTTCTGCTGCCCCAGCAATGGATGAAGACGTCAACCACCACAGCTTTGTGAGAGACCTTAAGCTCCAGTTCCAGGAGTTGCAGCCTGCTGACCCCAAGCACCATGGTCAGCAGAAGCCCTTCATCTTTAAGGACCTCTCCACTGCCAGCCATGTCTTTGTCCGTCATGATGGGGTGAAGAAACCTCTGCAGCACCCATATGACGGACCATTTCAGGTCATCAGTCGGTCTAGCAAGACATTTGTCCTCAACATCCGTGGGAGACACACAACTGTCTCTATAGATCGACTGAAGCCTGCATACATGGAGGCAGACATCGAGCCACGCCATGTAGCCCAAGAGGAGCCACCTGACTTCACCATAGTGGTGCAACACATGCCACTAGCACCACAGTGTGAGCCTTCTCCACCACCACCACCAGCACCTACTCAAGGTTCCAGCCAGCCACTCCAGACCAGATCCGGACGTCGGGTCAGATTTCCTGAGCGGTATCAAGCTGGATACCCATGATTGATCAGGCTCAATCACTAGCAGGGGGGTGATGTAGGGACACGATCCCTTACACTCCTCTGACCCCACAAAAGCATACACCCCTGCAATGCACACATTTAAATGAATTAAAAAAATCATTGTCTTTAGGTCCTATTGTCATTGCATCCTGTGTGCAACAATAGGACCTCTACATTGAGTTGCAAGACCTTTTGTAGGTGCATCCTGCATGGTCCCTTGACAGTGAATCATGGTGGGTACCCTTTTGTCACAGGACCCAACCATGGTCAAGGACCTCAGGATGCAAGGTCATAAAGGGTATGTTTTGGGGTTGGAAAGTTTTTGAGGAATCAGATAGTCACAGTTAGAGATTCTAGAGAGTCACTCACCAACCATCTAACGGTCTTGACGCAGACACTCATCAGATTGTACACTGAGACCTTCATTCGATAATCATCAAACAGTTTTGATGATTTATCAGTCAATTTCGGATTATTCATTGATTTGGTCTCGTACCAATGATTCCTTGTACCGGGTATCCTGGAATACCCGCCAGCTGACTGTCCTTGGAATAAAACCCGATTTTATCTTGTTGTTTTACCAAACGTGTGTCTCATCATTTCTTTGACACCCTGCATCATCAGTACCCGTCATATCGCGATAGGTGGTCGCTCGGGAAAGCTGGGTACTGCTAATACCCAATAATACCCAATAATCGCCGCATGTGCGGCCAAGTTGCGTTGGACACACCAGTTCCCGTTCGATCACTGAAGTTAAGCAGCGCACACCCGCGTCAATACCAACTTCGGTGGTTGGTAAAGAACGTTGGGTGCTGCAAATTAACCCTCTTCCTCCTCCTTTCACCTACCTCCTCATCTCCCACAGGCAGCCTCCTAAGGGGTTGACCTGTTATGGCTGCCTGGCTTACACCCCAACCCACAAACTAATCAAATCATTAGTGTAGTGTCTGTGCAGCATATATGAGCGACGAGTTGCGTTGGACACACCAGTTCTCGTCTGATCACTGAAGTTAAGCAACGCAAGTCCAGTTAGTACTGACATGGGTGGTCGCTCGGGAAAGCTGGATACCGCTAATACCCAATAATCGTCGCATTAGTGTAGTGTCTGTGCAGTCTATGCATAGAACTATGCAATGGACGGGTCTCTCATGACCTTGTAGTTGATGGGACCTTAAACACCAACAAACAAACAACAACAAACAAATGTGCAGCATATGCATTAGAACTATGCCGTGGACGGGTCTCTAATGACCTTGTAGTTGACGGGACCTTAAACACCAACAACCACCACCATGAGTAGGGTGTCGAGAGCAGATAGAATTAGGAATGAGTATATATTAGAGGTAGCCTGG
This sequence comes from Trigoniulus corallinus, assembly GCA_013389805.1. Classification (NCBI taxonomy): domain Eukaryota; kingdom Metazoa; phylum Arthropoda; class Diplopoda; order Spirobolida; family Trigoniulidae; genus Trigoniulus; species Trigoniulus corallinus. The sequence goes on from JAAFCE010001036.1 coordinate 13,680,786, forward strand.
GGTGGGGGGGCCATCGCAGCAAAAATGACAGAATAGATTGAGGTGGTATAGGCATGTGAGAGAAGAGGGGAAGAGGAGCTCGTTAAATCCATTAAGCGGATGCAGGTTAATGGAGGCACCCGGAGCAGAGGAAGACCAAAGCAGACGTTGGAGTAAGTTGTGCGTAAGGACATGACAATGTCTGGGGTGGACGGGGAACTGGTGGGAGATAGAACGGAGTGCAGGGCTATAACCCGCAGACTCCCACCTTGCCACAGGCGGGATAAGGGTATGACGGTAATGATGATTTGCCATTAGTTCTTCCTAGTCTAAATGTTACCTTCGTGTAGAAAGGGTTATTTTTTAGCTGCAGGTGCATAATGTGCCTACCACAAAGAAGAAAAGTGACCGCCAATCAGACAAGAGACCGTAAGAAAACCAGACCGGGACCCTACCTGCAAACCATAAGCCCAACAGTCGAATTCCCTACCTGATGAATAATCGAGACAAGCAGTGAACCTGCAAACTTTTTTTAAGAAACATGTGCACTATACTACTTACTATCCGTTCTATTGTAGCCGGCCCATTCGGCATCCATTTTCGCAACTTAAAAGTGTTTGAAGCAATCGAAATAGATCGGCGACAAATAAGCATAGGGGTTGCAGCATTAGAGTGTGGAGCCGGCTGCGTAAAAGTACCATCCAACAGACGACTTATATGTTCCAATGGGACAAAAATGGGCACCTGACCCTGTCTTAGGCAGATAAAAATGTTACTATGTTACGGTAACGGGTTGGGGAGTAAGCCAAACAGCCATAACAGGCCGAACCCTTATAAGGCTGCTCGCGGGTGAGGAGGTGGTAGGTGTAGAGGATGTAGGAGAGGGGAAATTTGCAGCACCCAACGTTAACTACCACTAAGAACTGGTGTGTCCAACGCAACTTAGCCGCATGAAAAGAGGTTAGTGAGGTCGATTTACTCCACTTTGGATTCCGAAGAAAAGATTCAACAGTCTTGGTCAGGATTGAACCACACACTACTTAGACTATACTCACACTTGTTGGAAAGTATCGTTAGTGACTACGGTCAAATTAAAGTCCTTGGATGTGAAGATGGCGTCACCGACCGATTTCCTCTCCCCCCTCTCGTCGATAAAAAAGTAAAGGGCCTTACATGTGACATCCAGCATCAGCCCTTTGAACTTCCTTAGTGGCATCCCCAGCATATGGCCTAGGAAACTGAAATCTAGTTACCTAACCGCTAGGCGAAAAATAATGATAATGAGAGGGGGGACAGTGTTACTTCTCTTCCATTCCGCATGATGGCGTACGACACGTCCCCCTCTCACCCCAAGGAAATAGCATTTCTCTCCCCAGGTCGAAATCTCCCAAGTCATGTACTCTTGAAGCGTACATGGTACCAATTGTGCCACCCTACTTGTGATTAGTCCAATCGAGTTTGAACCTGTCACCAGGAGCCCATGACGCAAGATGGACATACTGTTGGCACACCGACCTGGCCCTCTGCAATTTGCCCCATCAGGATCGGGACAAACGATGAAAAGAAACTTTGAAAAGTTTCTAGTGGCTAGAAACTTTTCAAAGCATTCGATATATTCTACATAGAATTACAGAATTTCTCATTACCTTTATGTGGCATAATGGTCCCTAACGACGCCGTTTCTTCGGACGACGGCCGTTTTTGGCCTCACCCAACACGGAAATGATTTCGACTTCCACCTGAAATGGCACAACAACAAGGTGCTCATTAATCAAACGTTCTGTCAAAATTCTAGACAGAAAATGATCGATGACATTCTATCTAAAGGTAATCTAGTAGTCACAGAGAATGACACTGAAAAGAGAGTTTTGTGCATGTAAATGAAGGCCTGTAGAGTGTGGGTTAATCGTAGCCCGTAGTCCTGAATACCGTCATGTGAGATGCAGTGCCACCTGCATCCCTGAAAAACATCTTCTAAAATGGAAAGAAGACATCTTCTCCCCACAACGGTAGCACCAGAGACTCTTAAGCTTACAATGCACAGGTTCCACCCTGCTTAAACCGGTGGTAGTTTTACTCGAGTGCGGCTCTCAGAGCTGGCAAGTAAGCCTTTAAATAAATTCTGAAACCTTTCTCAGTCCTTCAGACGTGAAAGGCCCAATGAGCACATTGGTCTCTCAGTTCGGAAGGCAATTTACCAATCCTGGAATTAGAAGTGAACCAGCGAAATATTCCGCGTAGAGAGGGTATTTAAGAGCATGAGACATCGTGCGCTGTATACTCCTTCCTTCCACCCGAAATAAAATGCGAGTGAGTTCTATTTAAACCTTCGCATTACGGAATGGAAGCGCCCTGCCTAACCCAGGATCGAACTTGCACCTCGAACTCAAGTGTTAAATACGCTAACGTATGAACTACCAAAGCTCGTTGTTGTTGTTTGTTGATGTTTTAGGGTCCTTCAACTACAAAAGTCATTGGAGCCCCGTCCACAGCATAGTTCTTATGCAGAGACTGCACAGACACTACACTAATGCGACGATTTTTGGGTATTAGCATTACCCAGTTTTCCCAAGCGGCCACCCATGTCAGTACTAGCTGGGGTTGTGCTGCTTAACTTCAGTGATCAGACGAGAACTGGTGTGTCCAACGCAATTGGCCGCTCCCCACCAAAGCTCGTATTTTGTTTCATATGGTGAAGTGTTTAAAACAGGCCTGATTTTGAAGTGCTGGTTAACAGAGTGGTTGACAGACATGAACACATTGAAAAGGGCCTTAACGACACGTGGGCGCTGTCAAAGGGCATATGAGTGACCAAATTTAATTTTTTTTCCTCTGCATAATCTGATGAACTAGATAAGATGATATCACTCCCCGATTCGATTCCCCCTACCCTACCCCGGAATGAGATTTTATTTACCCCGTCACAAAGATGACCAGCTGTGACGTCATCAGCTACCCAAAACACTGTGAAGGGCCCTATTTCTATTCTATATTTCATACTAGTTGACAACTTTGTCGGCAAAAAACCTCAACTAACAAAGGACTTCCTGCAAAAACCAAAGAAAGATCTGATAAAGTCGTCAACTGTCTAAAATTTAAATAAAAAAAAACACACAGTCTACAACAATTCGTCTTGCATAATAATAGGGCCTGTTATAGAATAACATTAAGAGCCCTATTTCAGAAATTATTTTTTTAACATAGGGTCCATTTCAATTTGCATCACCTCTCAATTACCATATGAAAACAGTTGGATAAATGTCATCTGCACTTGAAACGATAGCGTGCGGCCCATTGTGCTTTTAAAAATAATAAGGGTCCATAAAAAAACATTTCCATATGCCCAACTAAGATAATGGGGCCGCTATTTATGGACCCTTTTAATGTGAAAAAAAAGCCTTTTGTGTGTAAAATAATTACTATATACAAAATTTTATTTCGTCACGCTTTATGATTACTGAAAAACCAAATTGTCTGATGATGAAATTTAAGCTCTCTCTCCCTATTGATAATATTCCCACACAAGGAAAGGGCCATTTCTCATGGAACTAACTAATTACCGAATTTCATCCAGCCACTTAGGACATTAACGGTCCTCAGTAACCTAATTACCATGTCGGCTTATATAGCCTACTGAAAAAACATTATCAGGTGCGCAAAAGTCGTACGTGCCACTAATTAGCAAAGGGCATGTAATAAAAACAACTATTAATCGACGTCACTCGTGACGTAATTACGTCTAATTCTTTAGAAGAATTGCTTTTCATTACTGTGAGACCCGTCTCGGTGGCGCAGAAGGTAGTACGCTCGGTAACTGCGTCAGTAGTTCTAGGTTCCATACTGGACCAAGGTGGGTTGGTTTCTTTCGGGCGAGAGAGAGACCCCGAGTGCGCCTTCTTTCGGATGAGAAGTAATACCGAGGCTCCGAGTGGTGTACGATGTCATTTGCACGTAAAAGAACCCTCTCTACTATGCAACGGGTATGTTCTCGTCTGATCACTGAAGTTAAGCAACGCAACCCCAGCTAGTACTGACATGGGTGGCCGCTTGGGAAAACTGCGTACCGCTAGTATCCAAAAATCGTCGCATTAGTCTAGTGTCTATGCATTCTTTGCATCAGAACAATACTGTGGACGGAGCTCTAATGACCTAGTAGTTGAAGGGCCCTGAAACATCAACAAACAGGCGTCGGTGAAATGCCCCAACAAACAGTAGATCGACGAAAAATAAGCATAGGGGTTGCAGCTTTGGTCGGCAATGTCCAATAGATCGCCCTTGTGTCCATTCATAGAGATAAAATGGGTACTGGACCCTGCCAAAGGCGGGAAAAGGGTTAGGAGTTGCTCTCCTTTTTTCGCTTTCCATTGCTGCAAATTTGTTTCAAAAAATAATGGCTGCCGACAAGTGACGCGTTACCATGACGACGACCTTTTGCACACGTGGTGTTCGATGATCCACTTCCGGTTTCTTCATTTCAGTATCAAGGGAGGGAGGGGGCTACCGTCCCAAGGATTTATCGGAATGTATTCTCTCAAAAAGCTTCAGACCTCATCTCTACATGGGATGGCGCCGTCCTAAAAACCTCCAATTTCGACTCAATTATTCCAATGTCGGAGACCATTGTTTAAGGCCACAGGACTTGAAAATAGATCCCTATTCAAGGTCCTTGAATGTCAAGGATCAAACCACAATAACAAAGTGACACCTAAGAAAGGGCTCTTTTCTTCACTTTCAAGTAGCAGCAAGGAAAGTATACATGAGTGAAGGTAAACCACTACACGGTCCCTACTATCATTAAATCCCTAACTTGCCCTAAGAAAGAAGATCGGTGTGCAACTACGTCCCTCTCCCCGAAGGTCCTTTAGTGTTGAAAGGGTTTCAGAAATAAATCCCAGATCAGAGGTTTCTATTTAGAAGATAATGATGATCTTTCTTGGTAATCAAAAGGGCCGCTTGATATATCTATAGGAGGGCACTAGATCAGTTCCAAAATGGCCCTGTTCTCAATTCGGAAGTTTAGGACAGGATTAAATCTCCCCAAAAGACAATTATACTAGCTGACCACTATCCGCAGTGATAAACAGAGTGATCAATGGGTGTCTGAAAAGCCCATTGCAAAGGGCTACCAGACGCCGCCAAGGTTCACAGTCATGACCTCAGGCTCGGGAAAACATAGCTGCGGAATCCTTAAGATCTTCAAAGGGCATCAAATCCATCTTAAGAGAATCTACAACCGAAGGGCATTTTGAATGAACTCTTCAGATCGAGGTGATGAGAGTAGCCAAGAATTGATTTTTCCAAAGAGAAGACTGAATGGACCAGGGACACTATAGAACCTTGTTGAAGAATTCTACTTAAGCTGTGAGGTGCTCCTGGAGTATCTCTCAGAGTAACCAGAAGTTAGCGAGCCAAGGCCCTCATCAAGACTTGCATACATCACGTGACGAAGCTTCAGGGTACGAATCAGCAACACGATATAAACTACTAACCCTTTTCCAGCCTATGGCAGGGTCGGGTACTCGTTTTTGTCCCTCACAATGGACACAAATGAGCGATCTGTTGGACCCATTCCGATCTGTGCAATCCCTATGCTTATTTAGCGCCGGCCTCCTGTTCGTTGGGGTACTCCACCGAGGACAGGGGAAGCTCCTACAGCTGGCTATTTTACTTCATCAGCCCATCAGGGAGGATCCAACAGATGGCTCATTTGTGTCCATGCAGAGGGACAAAAGGTGGGTTTGGTTCTCATCAGAAGGAAGGCGCACTCAGGGCCTCTCTCTCCCGAAAGAAGTCAATCCACCTTCGACTCAGAAAGCTAACTGCAATTTGAAGAATCAGGGTGAGCAAGTTCAAGCCTCATTGAAAAAAGGTGGGTTTTTTCTCAGGGGTAGAGAGAAAAGAAGACCAATATCCCTTTGGATAGGGCATTTGACCAATAATCGAACAAATAGTAAAACACTTTCTCTGTCCCTGATCGCTGTGGTAAAAGTCAGTATGGTGTCTCAACTGTGTGTTTTGACTTTGGAGCTTAGCGTGCGCAGGTTCAATCCTGGCTCGAGGTGAGTGGCTTCTATTTCACAAGAGGAAAGCTTCTAGATGGGCGGTCTATAGGTGAAAAATGACAGCGTGTAGTGCGGACTATGTCCCCCACTACATATTAGAGAACCTGTCCTACACGGAAAAGATACACGCTGAATATGTAGAAGCTAGCCCTCGTTGCACCCTCCCAGCATTAGGGCCAGGATTTATATCGCATTCTGGGTCGCATGCTTTTCACCCGCTTCACCTCAAGTAGAGGACATCGTCTGGAATAGTTGCTCCTAAGAAGACTTCTTCAGAGTCTGCCTACCCCTTTCATCACGAAACTATTGACGAATAGTGGCGCCGAAGGAGGGTGAGGAGGTCGGGATGGCACAGAGAGACAGAGGAAGAGGGGAGCAGTAGAGACCACCAGTGGTCTGAATAATTGAGTCTTTCTAATCAGATATTTAAAACCTCTTCATTACAACAAAAATGTTACCAGCCCTGCAGGCAGCAGTGGTTGACACGAAGACCGGGATCAGTGCTATCTGGTGGAGAGAGTGACAAGATCACTGCCTGGAGGGTAATCAACATGTTGAACAGGTGACATGTCAAAAACCATGATTAAGACAACCTTCAAATGGCGGCCGAAATGTAGTGCTCCTAATTAGGTGCCACCCACACGCCCCCCCCCCGTACATGTCAGCTCAATTAGCCATCAAGAATGGGGCCTTAAGAACCGTGTGAATTTGTTTTCAAGGGCCAATTCACAAACATACCGACAAGTATAGAACACTGTGATTGTCCTACAATGGTACCCACTTCAACCTGCGTTTTATTAAGGTCTAATCGGCTTTAATTGCTCGCTACCTGCTGCCAGCAGCTCGAATACAAGTGTGATCGTTTCGTAAATTGCTGATGAGGGATCGATCCTGATCTTGGTTGGTAATTTCTTTCAATTTCTGTTCGATTTAGTTATCGGGCTGTCAGTTTCAAAGGGGGTCAGGAAAATGAGCTATTAAATAGCAGTTTGTTCCCCCTTCGCGATCAACGTTTGTTCGTGCAAGAAAGGAGGGTACACACATCGTACACACCCAGAGTCGAACCTGCAGCCAAACGCTACCTTGCAGTAAGCTCTAACCACTGGTGAGATAATATTCCCATATGCAGAATGTTGCCGACAGTGGTGGATCCAGGATTTTCGTCAGGGGGGTTGGGCTAAAGCTCGCATATACAGTATTATGAGAATAAGTTTATACGTGTTGGGGGGGGGGGGGTTGCAACCCCCAAAACCCTACCCTGGATCCGCGCGTGGTTGCCGACCTACACATTAGCAATTCCGGTTTAAAAAAAGGCTTACTTCGCCTTATTCTTAACTACCATTCGTACTTGGTGTTCCCTCTGAATCCAAAGAAAATATCGTCACTGGTGAGAATCGAACCTGCGCACTCGGAGCTGCAATATATTGAAGAGTTATAGATCTGCACATTTTTCCCTACTGAAAGGGTTACTCTATTGAAACCATAACATTAATTTCATTGACCACGAGTCGTCAATCTTTCAGGAGAACTTCGTCTTCTTGAGTGGCACCTTCACATTGGGGAGTTGAACTCGGATCACTTAAACGCCATCCTAAAACAATCAGTTGCGGAGGAGTGAACGAACACCAATACCTGGATATTTTCACCATTTCCACTTAAAGAAGGTTTTTAGATATTCCGTTGTTGTGTTTGTTGGTGATTTAGGGTCCTTCAACTACAAGGTCATTAGAGCCCCGTCCACATCATAGTTCTTATGCACAGACACTACACTAATGCGACGATTTTTGGGTATTAGCAGTGCTCACTTTTCCCAAGCGGCCACCCATGTCAGTACTAGCTGGGGCTGCGCTACTGAACTTCGCCGCTCCCAGATGTTCCGTGGTGACATTGTTTTCTCTGTCGAGCTAAAGATCAGTGTCAGTGCAGACTCGAACCTAAGTACCACACGCAAAGTTCATTAGAAAGTCATTGGATATCAAGTAGAGAAATTCCTGTAACCTCTCAGTCACTTCCCCCTTCTCTCTGTCCCCTTTCCCCAATTGGAGCCCTCTATATAGACTATATGCGAGTCTTTTGTTACCAATTCTGCCTGTAGGCACTCCACCGTCACCAATCTTTCACCTGCTGTCTACATTTCAAGAGGTCATCAACAGCCATGCTGTCCTAGCAGTGTCGACCCGTTGCCGCAAAGGCAATCTAGTGACAGCTGCCAGTGTCAGAGAGGGTCCTGAAATGACACTTCCCTTTGTTGCGCCACAGAGTCCTCTTCAGCGTCGGCATCATCTAGACTGATGGGCCCACAAGAGAGAAAAAGAGAAGTGGGAGCGAGGGGCGACATCAGACAACAAGAGTGCCTTGGCCAACAAACCTTGAACAGGGGATAGAGGGCAGACTGGTATCCCCACGGCTGCCTACTTCTTCATGATAACGGGAGGATAAAAAAAACCTGCCTCTGTCCAAAGATGGGTGGTCCGTCAACTACAAGCTGTCACTTGGCGGTGCCACAAAAAGGCGAAGGGGAGGGGGAGCAAAGCTGTTTTATTCTATTCTGCGCCCTCTTGGGGTAGTTGCTAAACTCTTGACAGTCACGCACACCGTCAGCCCAAGGCCTCAGGGACTTACCTTGTCAATTTGGATCAGTAATATCGATATACATCGCAATTGGGACAGAAGAGCCAAAACACCTCTCTCGTCACCGTCTCCTCAACGCAATCATTCCAACCCTCCTCCCCTCACATGTTCTTCCCCTACCTCTTCCCTCTCCCATCGTCCGTCTCATTACCTCTTACACAGAATCCTCAGGGTAAAAATAAGAACCGTTGTAGTTCTGTGTTTTCATGGCCAGTGGCCATGGAAAAACAACAATAACCTCAAGATGCTCGAGGCCGATTCACGGTGGGGGTTCCGGGGTAAGATACCAGGCTAACTCAGACAACCATTTAAATCCCTCTGCTTTACAGCGCTACTCAGCGGACTCGTGAATATCCGATGTGCCAAAGGCGGGAAAAAAAGCCGGTAAGTTGAATTACAAGAATTAATCATGACTTAAAGATTTAATTGAGGCTATTGGTAGAGAGAGACCTTGTCCCACGAATTTGAGGTATGAGGGTTCAATTTCGACAGTCACGGGCGGTTTTCTTTCGTATATATCGCCCTTGTGTCCATTCAGAGGGACAAAATGGATACCCGACCCTGCCATAGGCGGGAAAAGGGTTAAGAGTTGCTTTATAGGTAACATTGATAGATTCGACCCTAATCGTCCCGGAACAATCGAATACGCCCCGACTCATTCATGAACTGGTAGATATGACATCACCAGTCTCAGATTACGGCACGGGCTGTCGTGGACTCGCCTAGGATCCATAGCAACAAGTTGAGGGTAGTTGGGACCAAATGATTTTAGGTACTATATTATGTTTTATCCAAATACAAAATAAGTGGCGCCCAGGGCACTAAAAAAAATTTTGTTTGGCCCTGGATATCGCATGCACATAGCACATGTACTTCATCACAGGGAGCTGCATTGACTTAGGTCAGAGGCTAACCTGCGTAGGGCTACTTCCCTCCACAAATTGAGTTAACAAGGGCATCTTAAGCCGAACGAATGGAGTTAGTGACGTATTTGTTGAACTGTCCTGAATGTTAGAAAGGCTCCGATTGATTACGTCGGGCTATTGAATTATTTAACGTTGATTTCTCAGCTCTGAACTCATTTTCCCAACACCAGGGGATTGAGGGAATACTCAATTACACCTGGCAATATACTGAATATAGCAAACTATATTTTTCCGCGTAAGAAAGGGCTTATTTGCTGTATGGTGGTGTCGGACGTGCCACACGTGGTAAGGTTTTTCAGTTTGCATATTAGCTCAATGTGATATTTTGCCTGTCTCTAAGTTCATGGGAGTCAGAGTTAGCTCTTAAGGTCCATTGGTGGAATATTAGACCCAACTGAACAGAGAACCGGCAGGACCTTAAGACACTAGCTAAACTTCCTATCTGCTAAGGACTCTATTGTAGAAGGGAGTTTACGAAAGGGCCTAGAGTATATCAACTTGGAGTTTATCAATTTAGAGACCTTTTTCAAGGTCCCAACGTTCAATGCAAACGAAACTACAGCGAAACGAAAATGCCCGTTGTGATATTTTTTCTTCTTAAACGCTTGAGGTCCTAACGCCATCTAGTGTCAACAGAGTTAAATAATTGCAAGCGCTTATTTATACGTATGGAAATTTTAAATGTAGGCTGCTCGTCCCTAATGTGCAAAAGCATACAATTGAATCCAAAGGGTTGCAAAGGACACCGTGACGGAACTAAGGCCTCAGGGGTCCAGATTTCATCTTTCACACTGCCAGTTTTAGAAACAGTAACCAACGAGTGACCATTAGCTTGAGTCTCAATGCCAGGATAAAGGGCCTACGGAAACTTCCATATAGCCCCTACCAAAATGCCTAGTCATCATAGAAGAAACTCTATTTTTCTTTCCTAGAATGTGTAATTAGGAAAAACCAGAATTTTTAAATAAGGGCATCATCCATTAGGCACTTTGGTGACTATCCCCTAATGAGGCCAGCATGAGTGTTTTGCAACACGGCGTTTTCAACATGGTGTCTCATCTAAATTTCGAAGTCGGCAGCCTGTTGAATGAAAAGTCTCACGACAACCCAAAATAAGACAGATCGGACACCCCAACGGGTATGGACATTTACTCCACCCAGACAATGAGCCTACAATGAAGTTGACATTAATGAAGACCCAGCCCAACATCTCGAAGGAGTCAGATTGAGTCGGTCGAGGAAGAAGAAAGGGGCTAAAGACTCTCTTGTAGGCTAGGTCAGAAGTACTTCAGTTCTACAGGCCATACACAAAGCCTTCCGTTCGGTTGTTGTTGTTTGTTGGTGTTTTAGGCCTCTTCATCTACAAGGTCATTAGAGCCCCGTCCACAGCATACTTCTGATGCAGAGACTGCACAGACACTGCACTAATGCGACGATTTGTGGGTCTTAGCAGTACCCAGTTTTCCCAAGCGGCCACCCATGTCAGTACTAGCTGGGATTGCGCTGCTTAACTTCAGTGATCTGATTAGGACTGGTGTGTCAAACGCAATTCGCCGCCCCCTTCCGTTCAGGATTTAACTACTTGACAAGATCGGGACTAAAGCGGACGTCAGGATTTTTGGGCACTTGGTCCCCGCCACTGTTGGATTGAGGCCTCTTGTAGAATTCAGGTGGAGTAATTGGGCGTAGAATCATCGCCCTAATCGTCCTAACCGGGTTACTTATGTGATAGAAATCAAATCACGTGGCTAATAGAAATCAAGTTGGGCAACAGACGGCAAACATTTAGTGTCAAGGTTGTCAACATGGCTGCCCATGGAAAAATGTTCGGCAGCTTGCGTGCAACAGGAAGAAAATGTTGATAACATGAAAAACAATTGTTCAACAGCTGCCAACAACAGTTACACACTCGACAAACACAAATGTTCTTTCTTTTCTGTTGTCAAACATGTCATCCCAGTGCGCATGCGTGGATTGCCCAACATGCTTACGCGACAAGAGATACAACTCTTTTAATGGACTCTGAATTTGCACTCAAGTCTATGGACTACTAACTCCAATATCGATATAAAATCGATTGATTACCGATTAGCTTCGTGGCGTCAACACTTAATGAAACCTGTCATCCAACAAGAAGTTCACGCCCAGATGAATACCGGGGGAGAGTCTCTTAACCTGAATTCTGAAGGAAGTTCTTGCCGATGACGTCAACAAGCAGATAACCCCTTGTTCACTCCCCGTTCATTATTAATAAATCGTGGGGGTTATTTCTTAACCCACGGTCGGGCAGTCACGAAAGTTATTTACAGGCTCTAGTGGAGAGGATAAACCTTCCACAAGAAGTGGAATCTAAGTCATTTCACACATTTCCATTTAGAAAGGGGTCTGTGACCCGTAGAGTAGGCTACGTCATACACACCGCAAGACTTCACTTCCTATCTGACGGAAGGGGACCTGAAGTATTCACCATTCCAGTAGAATGACAACCCTCAAGATCACCTCTGACCTTCAACCTTTTCTCTCATGGTAATGCCAACTTGTGTCCGCTTTATAAGGGTGAGAAACCGAATGGGATGTCAGTATAGATTTCTACATAGAATCAAATTTGGTCACCTGATACCCACAACACCAAGTTACACTCCCTCCCCCTCCTAAATCCCCCATTATGTGACCACGATATGCAAACAGTTCCAAAATATGACATTTTCTCTGACTGAAGATGGTCCCTTCTCCCCACTTGTCCTAACCCGATATATGGTAATCATGTTCTCGATTATTCGACCGGAAGTGACCTTCGCCGAATTTTTACGTTTGACGAACCACGAAATTCTACGTTTCTGTTTTGTATTTCATCAATCAAGCTCGCTCATTTCCCCAGCCGAAACTCGAAGGAAAGCAAAAAATAAAGAAAACTAGAAAACGTGATCAAAACAAAACTACAGGAACATAGAAATTGATCCCTTCCCGGGCAGACGACAAAAAGCATCGTACAACGGCAATATAAAATTATTTTCTATTTATTCATCACCCTATCTACCTTAGCTAATGAATGTCTGTTCTTCTATTTCTACCACACCGAAAGCGAAAGGTGGATTTCTCCTACCAAAATTCTATTAACAATAACAGCATTCACAGTGTAGGCTATGAGTCGATGAGACAAGGTTTAAAAACTGGAAGAAAGACAGATGGAAATATAGAAACAGAAAGCAATCTCAACCCTTTCTCCATCCGTCGGAAAAATTCTATTCTGTGCTTAAAACGTCGACATATTCGAAACACTGACATATAAACTCAATCCTGTCCAGAAAAGGAATGCATATCGAGAGACCAAGATACGGTCGAACGTATGAATTAAAAAAAATCTGTAGAAGAATAGAAACACAAATAGAATAACAAGACAATTCTATCTAATAATTCTATTTACCCCGCCTATAGGAATATAGGTACTGAGAAGTCTGCAGAAGAAATAATTGGTGGTAGGGAGGAGGGAAGTAAAAACGCCGTACTAATAATACGATCACCAGCAAAATAGAAAAATTAGAACACAGAAAATAGAAACAAAAAAAATCATAATAAATAGCACTTCTGCCGAGCTATGGCTCTTCCGCTGCCCTAATTCGACTGATATACAGAACTGTAGAAAAATACACACACACGTACAACAACAATAACAACAACGAGTAGCAAAGGCATTCCACTCGGTTATTTTCTTACCTGGGTTTTCAGTGCCGCTTGAACGGTCAAGTCAGTGGTGCGCGCGCGTTTGGGGCGGGCGGCGGAGCGTCGTGTGCTCTCTCGTGCCTAGCAACCGAACGGAGCGTGAAGCAGTCAACGCGAGAAGCGCGTGAGTGCGAGTGAGGGGTGGGTTTCACGAAAATGGTGGCGTTGTCGTCGAAGCGCGATTTACACACACAAATACACGGCTGAGAGGAAGGAGGGGGAGGGCCGATAGAGAGACAGAGAGGGGAGGAGCCCGTCCACTTGAAAGCCACTCTAATCACACACACATATCATTGAGGGTAGGGAGAGGTAAAGGGGGTAGAGGTAGCGGTAACGACTCAGCAGGAAATATACGGGGGATCCACCAAAACGAATAGAAGAGGTGAACGGCGCCACCCTCCACAATGACGTCGTGTCCTTCGTCGTCTCCCTCTGCAAACACGCAGTCCTATCGACGGCTCCGGCTGGCGTAGATACTCCTAACACACTCGCGTAAATATATATATACTACACTTGAGTTCGACACCATCGTCATCATCACTAGCCGAAACTCAGTCACTTCAATGCCGCGTGAATGTCAACTGTCGTCGGTAACAAAAAAAAATCATCGACAAAAGCCACCGCGAACTCACAACTACCCGAACGCCGATGGCAGTGAGGCGAAAATGCGGTGATGCCCGATGATGTAGAGTGGGATACAACCAAAGTGTAGAATGACGTACAAAAACGGCAGGGTGGGGTACAAAAGATGTTGGGACCATACAAAGGAGATGAGAAGAGGAGAGATTCTTTCTTCCCTCCCCTCAAAGAACGTGGTGGGAGAAGCAACGATGCATAATGAGATACAAAAACAGGGGATGGGGGAAAGAGGGAACCGAAAAGATGAAGAAGGTAAATATGGTCCCCCCCCCCACTCTACTGAAGAAGAAGAAATGGAGTCAGAAATGAATGAAAAGGGAAGGAGTGATGACGGGATGAGAAGAAAGGGACCGACTGCAATGGTCCCCTTACAAAGACGAGTGGTCCTTGTAGGTCCTTGACAACGAATAAGGAGTGACAATGAGCATGAATTATTGGTTACATCTAAGGAGCAAGAAGGGAAGGAGGAGAAGAAGGGACAGTTCAAAATATCCCACCCGGTCCAAGAATTTCAACACACCTCTCCTTTCTGACCTACTAAAGAGGTTCGCGTCTGTCCTTCTTTCCGCTTATTCAAGAGGCCCAGTAGGCGGAGGAAACAACATTTTCACAATAGACCTTTGCTATGTTGACAATAAACTAGTCAGTAGCATGTGGACCTTTGCTCCGCCTTCTATTCACCTGGATTCGTTCCTGTCCATTGGTGTAGAAAGTTCTGAGCAGGAAAAAAAGGATGGCTACGACTATCTCTCTCTCTCTCTCCTCCCAATCGAGGATTGCCTCAAGGGGGAAGGAAGGGTGGGGGGGGGTTAAATAGCGACTACGGCTCTAGAGGTGACCTGAAACCAACCCGAGAGATTCCACTCTTGCAATGGGACCACATTGAGAAGTCCTAAACTGAGGATTTTCGATAACAAAGAATTTAATCCTTTTATACCCTGACTAGATCTAAAGACTAGCTCACGCCATAGGCTCCACGAAGTATTCTAAAATATATTTCAAGGGCAGTGGTCAGTCACACATTTTCGTCGAGTACACTGAGTTCAAATATATAGTCTATGCGAGATGTCCGTACAGGGATTACCAGTTTACTTCCCATCTAACAGAAGGTATATTTGGAACTGCCCTCTCTCGCGGAATAAACCACTAGTTTCGACCAGGTTCGATCCCAAGGATAATGAGCTCGAAGGCAAACTCACGATGAAATGAACCAGCCGCCAGCTAAGGCCAAAGTGGAAAACTTGACGAAAATGAAATATGAGGGATATGTCGGGGAGGGGGGCAGGAGGAGAAAGGGAGAGAGGTGAGGGTTGAGACTAGCAGGGTGAATTGCTGGGAGAAAGGGGAGATTCTACAAGCAGCACAAGAGGAAGAATGATAGTAAAGAGAGCGTGTGAGAGCCGGTCAGGAGAGAAGACAAGGGAAACAAACTCCTCTACCCCATCCTAGTCATATTCACCACCACCTCATAATCCCGTCCATTCCCTATCTCACCCCTCACATCCCAATTTTGTGCTCCCCCCTTCCTCTTGCTCCCTTCACTCCATCCCTTTCGCCATTCTTTGCACCACTGTACAGCTGTAATCGATTCGATAGACTCATTACATGCATAATATCGCTACAGCCAATCAAACGCTTTGTTATCATTACGTCACCCTCTCAAGCGTGTAATCACGTCTTTCATCCTAATCGACGGCAACGCACCAATGAGCGTCAAGAACACCGCCTTAGTCACGCCCAACATCACCACCCACCACCCAACCCCCGTCGCGTGCCCTCCTCCCATCACTCATTGGTGTGAAGCGAGCAAAATGGGCGGAGTCCATGCTCGTCCCACTCAATTGCGTGCGCATCGCAGCAGAAAGAATGGAGAAGAGGTTCAGGCGGCGGCATCTCTTTCTGCGGCGGTGAAGGTAGGTGGAAGTGGCGGCAGCAAGAGGAGGTGAAAAAGCCGGCAGAAAAACGACAAGAAATGGCGGCGATGACGACAACGGCCAAGTTGCCGACTTCCAAAAAAACTAATAATAATAAAAAAAAATAAATTGCATCCCTCATTTACTCTTTCTCTCTCTCTCTCTCCCACCCCCACACTTCTTTGAAGGTTGGGGAGAGGAGGCGTGGATGAGGAGGACCCTTTCCCCACCCGCCACTTCTAACAACACAACAATGTGCCAAGGCTGACTGCAAACCCATATTCAACATCTAACTAACCTCAAAATAAATGACTATCATTTATTTTCCGTCTCATTTTACGCCCTCCACTTGTCACCCCTTTTTCCACTTGTGTTTCGCTCCGCCGGAAACTACGTGCTCAAGTATAGCGATCGAAAAGCCGCTTCTTCTTTTTTTCTTTACTCTTTCGCGCTCTCTTGCTTTCCATCACAAGAGCCAAAAACTATTCACATAAATAAGACACGGGGCAGTGTAGCGCACGAGGGACACTGACAACATCTACGCTTCGAATTGCAAGCACAAAGTACTTAACTGACCGGAAATAGGTGCATTTCACACTTTAGAACACTTTCCCAAGTGCATTCTTACTTGACCACTCAATCATTAAACTGAAACCATAGGAATAAAATATGTGGAAATAATCAGGTTCCTATTATTCTACTCCAAGAATGGGAAAAATGGAAGGAGGAAAAAAAAAATACGTCACGAAAGGGACGTTCGAATGATACATCTCCGACAACTCAATGAGAACCGTGTGTCCACGCGCGGATCCAGGATGGGGTTTTGGGGGTTGCACCCACCCCCTATCCACATATAAACTTATATTCGCATAATATGTGAGGCTTAGCTCAACCCATCCCCCCTGTATTAGTTCAAACCCCCCCCCCCTTGACGAAAATTCTGGATACGCCACTGCGTGTGTCAATTTCCTACTTAATGCAAAAGAGGGGGCGTTTGGTTAGGTAATTTAACGTCAGCCTCTCCCATCTCAGGGTCATTTTCAACATCTGGTGAGGACACCGCTACCTGGGATTTTTTTCACAATTTTTTTTTTCGGTATAAACTACGTGATCATAGTTTTACCATCCATGCAATTCCACCTCTCTCGTTCAGAAGAAGCCTCCTGCCTAGGCCATGATCGAACCTGCTACTTTAGACTCACGAGTCAAGCACGCAACCACTGAGTCAAGCATTCTTTAGTTGCTCGACACAATTCACTCAATTTGACCAGACTCGAACCTACGGGTCGTAACTTTAACAGTCATCAACGCAGTTCTTTCTTTTTTTTATCAGGAAGTGAGTTGTAACGAAACCGCACCATGACTTCTTGCCTACAGAAAAGCAACATCGGTTATCGATCCTGATCATTTTTCTACGTGTGGAAAGGGCTTTTACACCCGCTTCGGAGGCGCAGAAGATTGCATGCTCCACTACTACGTCAATGGTTCAAGGTTCGATATTGGATCGTTGTTGTTGTTGTTTTTTGTTGGTGTTTAAGGTCCCGTCAACTACAAGGTCATTAGAGCCCCGTCAACAGCATAGTTCTTATGCAGAGACTGCACAGACACTACACCAATGTGACGATTATTGGGTATTAGCAGTACCCAGTTTTCCCGAGCGACCACCCATGTCAGTACTAGCCGGGCTTGCGTTGCTTAACTTCAGTGATCAGACGAGAACTGGTGTGTCCAACGCAACTCGCCGCTCCCGATATTGGATCGTGGTGGGAGGAACAAAGGGGGAGGCACTTCAGCAAAAAGTGCGCCCCAAATATTTTTAAATACAGTGGTACCCCGCTTAACGAACGTAATTCGTTCCAGCTATACGTTCGTTATGAGGGGTGTTCGTTGTGCGGAACACAATTTCCCATAGATCTCTATGTTATATTGTGTAATTCGTTCCGGGTTGCCACGAAAAATTGTGAAAATTGTTAAGAAGTTAAAAACAAAGTGCAGTGGTGATTGTTAATGAGCAAAAACACTCTAGGACCCATTTTGGGGGGGTTCATACTTCACAAAAACTAGGAATTGCCCTGCAATGAGAAGGCAGTCAATTACTTGCAGTGTGCAGTTGAATGGTGCTTGTCAGCAAATGCC
This sequence comes from Trigoniulus corallinus, assembly GCA_013389805.1. Taxonomy (NCBI): domain Eukaryota; kingdom Metazoa; phylum Arthropoda; class Diplopoda; order Spirobolida; family Trigoniulidae; genus Trigoniulus; species Trigoniulus corallinus. The sequence goes on from JAAFCE010001036.1 coordinate 13,698,792, forward strand.
ATGCATTGGGAGGTCCATTCTCCTACTCCCGTCAGTAGCTCGTCCATAATCAGAATAAAGAGGTATGGATTTGAGTGCTGAAACTTGGTGCACCCCAAACTTCACTGGGGAGCCCCCAGTATTTTCCCCAAGGTGTCCTTACCCTGGCTGTGGAATGGAACCATCATACGAGTACATATCCTAAACTATTCCAATAAACCCTTTTTCTACCCCCTTTTGCATAATGCCTGTTGTGGAACACTGGTAAGCCTTCTCCAAGTCGATAATGATGGTATGGAGATCGTTCTTAGCTGCTCTATACTTTTCTATCATCTGCCTCAGAATGAAGATTCGTTCCATTGTGGACCTGCCTCGCATGAACCCAAACTGATTTCCACGGACACTAGTTCTATCCTGGAGGCGACATTCTATTACATTACATTGGTATAACTCATTGGATTAATACCTCTATAGTTACTACAATCTTGGACATCCTAAACCAGTGGTGGCGAACCGTTTTTGAAGACGGGTCACAATAACACAAAAGAAAACCAAGAATTTGTCCACGGGTCAGATGCAAACACTATTCAATTTTATGAATAAAAATAAGTTATTATTAATAGTGAATAAAGTTTATTAAAGGAGGGAATAGAGAACATCATCCAACTTTTATTACACCTTTAACATCATCTCATTAACACTCGGGCCACTTAAAATTGCGCGGTGGGTCGCAGGTTCGCCACCACTGTCCTATACAGTTCCTAGTTCACTTTGTATATTGAACAAGCGTTCGTTCTGCGATACTCCCGCGCTTTTTTGACGGTGTTCGTTATAGGGAACATTCGTTATACGAGGCGTTCGTTAAGCGGGGTACCACTGTATTCAGAATCCCTTAGTATAATTCTATCCAGCAATTACAATAGGTCCTCTACCGTCCCTTGGACTGCAACTGATGCAGTGGCAGTATAGAAATGGAGATAGCAATGCAAAAGTGCCTCACTAGTTGCAAAGTTGAATCATGCATCAGTTGAAATATGCGCACCATTGAGGCCCCCGAAGGAGGAGCAATTGCTGTATTGCTCTCCCCTGCATTCGCCACTGGTGGTGGGTTGGCTTCTTTCGGGCGAAAGAGAGGTCCCGAGTATGCTTGGACACACCAATTCGCGTCTGATCACTGAAGATAAGCAACGCAACCCCAGCTAGTAAGCTACTAACATGGGTGGCCGCTTGTGAAAACTGGGTGCCGCTAATACCCAAAAATCGTCTCAACAGCGTGCAGACTCTGCATTAGAACAATGCAGTGAACAGGGCTCTAATGACCGTTTTAGTTGAAGGGCCTTAAAACACCAACAAATCAAACAAATCCGTGTGGTGTACGATCTACTATGTAAGGTGTAGATGGGTATACAACGCTGCCATAAGCGGGAAAGGGGATAGTAGTGGAAAGGGCTTTTACGTGCAGTGAACATTAGCTAAGGAAAGCTCAAAAGACATACACCGGCCGAAACCAGGATCATAAGGTGATGAAGTAACAACGCAAAACTATTCAAAACAGCATTAAAGGCAGGAAAACAACGAACTGCCACAAGTAAGAGTGAGGGCAGAGGGATGGGGAGGGAAATAATGCCCCGCTTTAATTAACCTAAAAGGACCTTGACGCCTCTCCTGCAGAGTTCGATAAGGCCGTCTTAAGTGCCCTAACACTTTAAATTAAGACAACAGAACATCATTAAAAGTAATTCAATCTAGAGTCTTAAGTACTTGCCAAAAGAACTCATCGGAGCTGGAAAATTAGAGGAGGGACTGGGCCCAAAATTGAATGAGGTGAAAAACTTATATATCTTCGGCCAGCAGCAAAGGACCCTTTCCAATCACGCAATCAAAGCTGAAAACAATACCAATGTTCAAGTTTAATGGCGCAATAGCCACACGATTGTACGTAATTTTCCGTTCAAAACAAACCAATTTATCAATTAGGTTTCCTCTATCTCCCCACCGGGTACCCTCTCACCCCTTAACACCACCTGCACTGAGCCCTGAAGATAAAAGGTAGGAGTTCATGGTTCCCTGACTATCAGTCCGTGAAGCCTGTTCCTTTGTAGAGGCTTTCATCAAGAGGTTTACAATCAACATTTCCGCACCAAATGAAGCACAAATTCAAGTTGTGGGTTGGTCAGATTAGATTCAACAACCACTTAAGACCACAGTTGTGGGTTGACATGGGGTGCCAAGTGGTGTAGGGGAGGGGGGAGGAAAAACAGGAGCAGAGACTGTGGTGATAAAAAGTGAAGGGAACCCTCTTCCCACCCTGCAAGACTCCAAATCCTCCCAAAATTTATGGGATCTTCATCCGCTGACCAACGATAGGAATAAAGAGATGTACAGGAAAGCAAGGCAAGAAATACAGGGGCTAAATGGGCAGAGGAGGTAGAGATTGGGGGTTAGAGGGAGTTAAGGCAGGTGGAGGAGAGATTAGATCATCGGAAAAGGGACCCTACCTATAAAGGAGAGTCAATCCCCATCCCCTTTAATGGTTCCAAACCCTGATGGAGTTGGAACTCACGGGACAACAAGAGACAGAAAATTGGAGGAGGGAGAGGTATAGATTTAAGTAGAGAGGGGGGGAAGAAGACAGTGAAAGAGCCCATAACAATTAAGCATAGGTCACAATAAGCCACAGCAAGAGTTCCAAACCATTCAGCCCAATAAAGGAGAGAAAGAGCGAGTGATAGAAAAACTGAGGCGGGGCAGAACGTTCAATGATCATAAAGTGGACAGTGAGTGAACAGATGAGAAGGGGGTGCGGTCAACAAGGTGAGACAAAAAAAGAGAGGGGGGGCTAGCAATTATGAGTGTTACTGATAATTGAGTATAAGGAGTGCGGGTGGTCCCATAACAAGAAGGGTTCTAAACTGCGAGCCAATGTAGGCGAGAGTAGGAGGGGGGGGGTTAAATCAAGAAGGGTAAGTAAGTAAGTGATCAAAACGACTGTGGGGAGGGAAGAGGGAGCCTAGGGCCTACTGCAGCAAGAGTCTCAGTCTCAATATCTGTAGGCCAAAATATTGAAGAAGATACAGGAACAAGCAGAAGTGAGACAAGGAGAGCAGAAAATTAGAGGAATGAGAACAGAAGGGTTATGTTGGGAAAGGAGAGCAGGTTGAGGGGGGAGGGGTGGAAATGAGGGAATCGGAGGACGTAAATTCTAAGAAATAGGTCCTTATACGAGATCCAATTAAGAATCAGCCAGAATGGATAAGAGTCATAGATTGCGGATTGTTGAACATGTTTCACACTAAAACGCCCATGTTTCTCAACCGGACAAGAAAAAAATAACAACTCTTTTTTTCTTAGCCACTGTTCCTTAGACATCACCCCACCCCCGTTCCTTACATCCTCTACTTCTATTCCCTCTACCTTACCCCATATCACACCCCTCCTTTCTCCCCCTCTTACATACGACGTTGATCACGAAGACTAGTAAAAGATTACGATCCGTGCAATGCTTAACTAACCTTAAATGCACGCTATTTAAACCTGGAATCCGTTTAATGCACATGATTTGTAACCACTCTGCACACCAGGGCGTGAAATTTTATGGTTTCTTTACCATTAACTCACTCGCCGCCGCACTTGCAATTTTAACTGTCTGCTGCTACCGACACTCTAAACGAGGCAGGTTGTATGGCAAAGAGAGAGGCAGTAGCAGCACAACAGCAACAAAGGTTCAAAGGGAAAAGTATATACACATAGGAGAGAGAGAAAGAGACGGGATTTTTTCGACAGCCCAACTGTATACATCTCTCTTTGACATTCAACCTATTGGAGCACCTGAGTTCATGGTCTTCTACTGTGACGTCACCATCATCATCCTATTCAGACTAATGCGTACGAGTGTCCAGTTTCGTGCACGGGTATCCTTTCACCCACGCACAACAGGCCGTTGGGTGGTTGTTGTTGTTGTTTGTTGGTGTTTTAGGGCCCTTCAACTACGACGTCATTAGCGCCCCGTCCACAGCATAGTTCTAATGCAGAGACTGCACAGACACTACACTAATGCGACGAATTTTGGGTATTAGCAGTAGTACCCAGTTTGCCAAGCGGCCACCCATGCCAGTACTAGATGGGTTTGCACTGCTTAACTTCAGTGATCAGACGAGAAGTGGTGTGTCTCCAACGCAATTCGCCGCTCCCAGGCCGTTGGGTAGTACTTGATGGTCGTCCCCTTATCAACCACTAACATCACTGACTTTTTTTTCCATAAGCACAGCGTGTAGACTGCACCGGAAATCTAGCCTTGCTGCGGTCTGGGTTGCTGCGTTGTAGGTCTGGTCCAGACTATGGGACACAGAACAAAAAGTTCTAAATACCATTACTTTTTCGTTCAAATGGAAATTCGGCATCTCAACTGAAGATGTGCTGGACTGTTACGTAAACTGCGATGCACAAGTTCGATCTTATCCTGGGTCAGTGGATCCTTCAGAGGGCGATCCTCATCAGTGCCGTCTTAACCGCATTATGGTCCCCTGGGCAAACCAGTGTGCTGGGGCCCCTACAACAACCACTCACAGGAATAAAATGCATGGGGCCGCCGAGCAAGTGCCCAGAGGGTCCATGCGTCAAGAGACCCTGATCCTCAGGACTACCTTTACGACTTGGATGCCGGCGTTAAATTACCAAATACAAGGTAATGCAATGCTGACATGCCAGAAAATGTGTGCATCAACCATTACATTTTGGATGGTTTGAGAATGGCCCCACAACCACGGTCAATAAATGTCATTCTGAAATTCAAGAGTTTGCGTGGACAGTGACCACATAATTTCGTCACACAGTGAATATCACACACTGAACTTGACCACACGCGCGGTACAATGAAACGTCTGATTAACCGCTAGATGTCGCCACATATTAGAAGAAAGTAATTGGAGCTTCAGAAAGGAACATATATATCCTTGAGAGATCCAGCAATATCCAACGCTTCCCTTCGATTTTGATGATGAACTTCCGGTTTAAAATTCAAGGTTTGACGTGGATGAACACGACAATTACTTAGTATTTAGGGGCGGCAATCACCTATTGAGTGCATATTATGCACCTTGAATTGACGAACACCTTTCATAATTGGTATTGTTCGTCCCCTGGCCGAAATCAATACTGTAGTTTTATTTCTGAGTGACCTCTAACCAGTGCGTCTACTCAAAAAGTAATAAATTTAGCTCCTTGAGGGTGTGCGATGTCGCCTGCCAATCAATGAACATCAAGCACCTCAAATCGGGTAAAATTCAGAGGATCTGATGATGATAAAGACCTGGGAATTTATCATCCAATGTGGTGACGCCATGGTGTCAACCCCCCGCTCTCCCGAAAAAAAGCCCCTGTGTTCCTTCTTCTGTTTTGGTGTCACTCCGTTTGTCCTGGCGCGAGTGGTGTCACCCTGTGCTGACCGCACCCCCTAATGACGCCACTGCCTGGGAATCTAACCCTGAAAATGGTCAGGTGAGTCATTGTCCCAACCAAGAATGTGTTGACCGAGGGCCGCTTATACTCGCTTCCGGGAACAGTTTCCTTACACAACACTTGTGAAATTGCCGTTGGGCTAGCAGCATATTATAGACTAAAGAATTTTGAAACAGGCCCTTTGAAAGGTCAAACCGTGTTTTGAGCCTCAATTACAGCGACCTCTAGAGGCCGTTACATCAAGAAACTTCACCGAAAGTTTGGCAAAAAAACTTCTAAATCTCGAAATTTATGCTTGAGCCCTTTCACACCCTCGCTAATCAATATGCTGAAATTAAGTAACGAGTCAATTCATACGGAAATATTATGAAAGGGCTTCAAAGATAGCCTTCGGGCATGACGTGAACGTTCTAATCAAAATCCAACGGGGGTCCAATCCCTTACATCCACACAGTAGGTCCCAGAGTCAATAAATTAGGAGGCGGAGCGGGAAGGAGAGGAATTGAGGGATTGTGCGAAAAAAGGCCTATAATACGAAAGAATTAGAATCGAATAGTTTGCTTTTGACTAGAAAATCATAATGAAGCCCCAACATTCAACCGCATAATCTAGAAGTCCATGTGGCGTTATTAGGGCCTCAATGATATGGAAATATATGCGCAATCAAAGAATAAATAGAATAAAGGGTTGGTGGGGCCCTTAAGTGTTGCTGAGAACTGCAGACCCGTTGTGGAAAGGGCGATTCTCTACCTGCCCTTTGCCTTATATATTTTGCCCCTTGAAATACAATGCCCATTTAATGAAGGACTCAATATGCCTCCGAATTCTTCATAATGAGTTTCTAAAATCCAGGCCTGGGGGAATCAAAAAAATAATTTAGACCATGAAAAGGCTTTCATTCAACATTAGGAAACAACAGTCCTACTGCCTTATCAGGATATGGGTGACTGTGTAAGACCATATCTCTATTTGGGAGTGTAGAAAGCTAGTTGCTGCACCGAAAGAACCCTTTCTACACGGATAAAATACTCCAGTAACCTATGTCCTGTTTCTCCTGTCCGATGCCTCAGAGCAGACTCGAACTTTAATCAACGGTACAAAGGTCAGGTAGACGCTACTCCTGATCGGTCTCGATCCTGTGTGTCAGAAACCGAGAAATCAAACTCGCCAATCCTGCCAAAGCAAAATCCTGCATGACGACCTACACTATTATTGATTGGGATTGCACTTCCGTTGCCAGCATGCCAACCAGCAACCCTACAGCTCTGGTTCAAGATACGCTGCTCAGGTTCCACCCAGGCCACTAGGTGCCAAAAACGAAGAATTCTAGACATCAGATTCGAACCTGCGCCACCAGGCTCAAAAGTGCACTTTGCTACGACGCTCAGCACAAAATTAAACCACAATCTTGGAGTTTATTTGGTCATTTAACGACGGCTTGCTTATCTAAAAGGACACCAGGTAGAGGGGGGGGCAGAGGTTCCTGCACTTCAGCGCATAGTCATGACACGGCGCACAAGCCACGTACGCAGGAGGAATTCCAGTTTGATTTCCCATTCGGGACAGAGGGAAACCCCGTCAAGGTGTTGCAGTGACGGCAGGTTCAATCCCAGTTGGCTTCTTTCGGGAGCGACAGAGAGGTTCTGTGTGCCTCCCATCCTCAGTGGCGCTCCGCGGAGTTCGTATTCCCAGGGACAGGAGCTCGCCTCCTGTCGGTGGAGGAAAACTGCTTCAACGAAACAAACCAGGCTGACGCCATTAAACAAAGGATCATCCGTGCACCCTGATAAATGAGCACTGCTATAGGCGGGAGAAAGGTTAATGATGATATCTATCATAACTGGACACCGAGAAAAAAAGGTCGGTGGAGGAGACTTTCTTACCGGAAAGAAACCACGTGCCTAGGCTAGACCCGAACCTGACCTCAACGATCAGACACCCTGTTGAGGGGTGGGCGGTGCAAAGACAAGTGACAGAAGTGCGATGAAAGAGGAGGAGGGGTAAATATAGTCCCTGACGGGGGCTTGTGCGGAAACTTGACATGATGGGACGTCCGCCAAGAAGAGGTGGAACAGTGTGCAGGGAACAGGTTCTGGTGCGCGAGGGCGAGTGGAGCAGAACACACCAACCATCAGATACAGAAAAACACGGGCACGCACCGCCGCCGCCGTCTAAAAAAATGTGAAGAAACGCTTCTTAATGCACTCAAATTCAATTTCTCAATTCGATTAATATTTACCCTGCAATCAACAAAACAAACACACACATGTACACCAACGCCCTCTAACGACCTCTGACAAAAGAAACACCGGCACGTTACAATAATCATATCAATGAATATAGACACCCAAGAGAGTGTCCCTGCCCCTCCTCTTCTCTAGAGCAGCCTCTAGCCCTAATTGCATCATCCCAGTTACATCTTAAATTCATGAGATCAAACCAAAAGGTGGGGAAGGGCAAAAATAGAGTGGTGGGTGGGGGATTTACCCGACGTGAAGGAGGATGAAAAGTGATTCGTGGTCTGTATGATTGATAATACAGTGCAGCAGAGATACGAAGACAAACGACAGCAAAACATCAGCCCTGCCACTACAACAACAACCACCTTGGAGAGAGAAAATGGTAATATTAACAATTCTTAAGGGCCCTCAAGGCTGTGAGAGAGCGGAAGTGGAAAAGTAGAGGGAGGGGTAAAAGAATGTAAGATGGGAAGTGTCGACGTAAGGGCGAGTGATTGTGGACTAGAGAGACAGCGAGGGAGAGAGCAGGGGACAGGAAGATGGAAAATAAGAGGTAGGAGGGTGTTACAAATTCTGAAAAGCAATGGATCCAAGAATTGTTCTCGATTTCTATCCAACAGGCAAGGAGGGAGGGAGGGAGAGGGCCCTTTGTGACTAACAGCATCAAGGAGGGAGAGGAAAAGGAGGAGGAGGACCATTTACGAAAAGATGCCACTGAAGGTGATGAGGTTTTTTCAGGGTGTTGATTAATTCTACTTGTATGCACACATTGGCGTTCAGCAGGCAGAAAATTCGAACGTGATCCAACCGCTCAGCAATTGCTGGAATTGGATCCATTCGGAAAAAGGCAGAAGGCGCGGCGGCGGTGATATTATTGCAGACAGAAGCAGAAGGGTGAGTGGAGGGGTGTATAAAAATAAGATGAGAGGAAAGAGGGGGGAGAGAGATGGTAACAACAAAAAAAACACTGGGGGAGGTGGGAATAACCTCCTCGCTCTCATCTCAATTTTTAAAAAAAAATATGCACTATAAATATCCTCAAAAGACTGATATGGTTTTCTTCAGGAGCGGGATAAAAGGGGTGAGAGAGTGCGACTATGGAAAGACAACAGCAATTTTCGGGAGAGATGAAGAGTTCATTGCGTTCCAAGGTTCTTATACTGACCTCACAGGGGCCAGTAGCTTGAAAGCCTGAGATGGAAATATTTTTGTTATCTAAGTCAGTGGGATTCTCAGAATCACATTCTGGAAGGAGCACAGAATTGGCTACTACAATGAAACCTCTCTAATTGGTACACCTGTGGGACCCGGCCAAAGTGTACCCATAAAAGAGGTTTAGCAACTCCAAACCCTTTTCCCGCCTATGGCAGGGTCGGGTACCCACGTTGCCCCTCTGAATGAACACAAGGATGATACATTGAACAGTAATTTTTGGCAGCCGGTTGCCGACCAAACCTGCCAACCCTATACTTCCACTGATCGTTTGGGAATTCCACTGACGCAGGGGGAGGGGTGCGAGTTCTACACCAGGAAGTTTTGCCTCATCTACTAGTTGCATAGTAGACAAGGTTCTTTTACATCCAAATGCCATCGAACATCACACAGGACCTCTGTTTTACTTCGCATGGAAGGCGCACTTGGGTCATTTCTCTGGCCTAAAAGAAGCCAACCCACCTGGTACAAGTATCGAACCTAAAACCACTGACGCAGTTACCCAACACGCTAAACACTGTACCATCGAGCTGGGACGCGACCTATTACAGAGGTAGGTTTCTCAAATTGGTGAGGGAGCGGCGAGTTGCGTTGGACACACCAGTTCTCGTCTGATCACTGAAGTTAAGCAACGCAAGCCCAGTTAGTACTGACATGGGTGGTCGCTCGGGAAAGCTGGGTACTGCTAATACCCAATAATCGTCGCATTAGTGTAGTGTCTGTGCAGTCCCTGCATTAGAACTATACAGAGGACGGGTCTCTAATGACCTCGTAGTTGACGGGACCTTAAACTCCAACAAACAAACAAACAATCAAATTGGTGACAAATATTAGGAGTACCAACAGAGGGGTGTACCCATTATAGAGGTGTACCGTTTAGAGGGCTAGCAATCCCTTAAAGCCTATGGGTGAAAAGTCGGTGCCTGAAGAATTTGTGTACTCTTTAGAGGAGTGTACCCATAGAGAGGTTTTACTGTACTATAAACCAGAATGAAGGTGGCAGGCGGTATACCTGGTTACATTTGGGATTTTTGCCGGCATACGTGTCGATCCAGGTTTTCTTCATGCAGTAGTGACATCGTACATATCCCAAAAGAAACCACAACTTCCCACCCCAAAGGAAGAATGCCTAAAACTTTTCTCACGCCCCCTCACTCGAAAGAAGTTGTTCACTTTGACTAGAATCGAACTCACGAATCAAGGAAGCTACCATTAGCCACTGAGAAGAGAATGTTAGGTAGGCCCTACTCTACTAAGGTGTCTAGGAGGTGAAAGCTGTGTATTGGAAAGCTAAGTATTTGGATTTTGGCATTTCTGGGCAGTTAAGAAGCATCTGTAATGGTTGGAAAGTCCGGGTAAAGTGTCCTAACAGATTTGGAAGCTGTGACTATCCGATCCAATCCTCTAATCGGCTCCGGCTGAATAATTTGCCGAGCTAGACGTTGTCTCTGCGAAAAAGAGCACTTCTGCAAACAGTAGTGACATTGTGCACACCATACTGAGCCCCAGGATACCCCAGTCAACAGTAGGGGAACCAGCCTTGCAGGTCGCGATGAAACTTGAGAACTCTCGACCCTGGCTCAGAACACAAAGAAGGGAAGCAATACCTTGCCTCTCGTGTGGTGTGTACGAGCCTTTTCTACTTGTAATCTATACAACGGTAAAATCCCGAGGTGCAGGAGTTTCTCCAAAAAGCGTAGGTCAATTACCACCAGAAGTAGGGTAGGGAGCGACGAATTGCGTTGGACACACCAGTTCCCGTCTGATCACTGAAGTTAGGCAGCGCAACCCCTGCTAGTACTGACATGGGTGTCCGCTTGGGAAAACTGGGTGCTGCTAATACCCAAAAATCGTCGCATTAGTGTAGTGCCTGTGCAGTCTCTGCATAAGAACTATGCTGTGAACGGGGCTCTAATGACCTTGTAGTTGAAGGGCCCTAAAACACCAACAAACAAACAAAACCAGAAGTAGACAGGCTGATGTTCGACAAAATAAAATTAAGCCATAATAATGATGGAAGCACAAAACTCAAAGTCTAGCACGCTATATAAGTGACATTCAGGCAGTGGGTCAAGCAACATGTGCATTCATCATAACAAGAAACAAGACGGTACGGCACCTTTTTGTGGTGTTCGTCCACCATAAGGAGGATCCTTTAAAGATAAGTCGAAAAGGGAACGATGCCTATCTAATTCAAACAACTGTGTTTATTTAATGTGACTAACGCATGTAATGACCTCCACAAGCAAAATACATTTTTATTTTATGTGGAGCTAAGGACTCAACCTGTTTCTTCACAGTCCTGAAGAGATTGGTGCCAAACCCTTCTTTGCCAATGCCATTGTCAAAATTTCCGCTAGTATGAATCTTCTCAGCCTTCTAGTTTCACGATTATGGGTCCTTTAACACGCCCCATCACTTCTTTTACATCCAATGTCCTATACTGTGCGGCGTGAAGTATTTTACACAAGAAAAAAAATCTTCCCGTGAAAAGTTAAATTTTCAAGAATGGTACCATGAAGGCACATAGTACCTCTCGTTTCATTTTTTACACATCCACAAATAGCTACCTGTCCTATCCGACACCAATGGGCCGCTCGGCTGATTCGCCAACGACAATCACATTTTGGAGGTTTTCAAAGTTAAGACAGTGGAAAATAAAGTTTAATGAAGTGGACACATGTACAAATGTCTAGATGGACTTCCTACTAACCATACCCGTCCATTATCATTTTCTTTCTTCTTTTCTTCTCGGTAAACTTCTCTCTGTAACTTTTCTTTCATTCTTAGAAGGTAGAAGAAATGCACCTCTATTTAATGGTCCCAGTATAACTGTTGGGGCGGTAACTCTTAATAGTTTCACACATACAAAAGGGGTTACTTACAGGAGCCAAGAGGCTGATTCGGCTTTGCTTCATGTTACATTCGAACAAATACTCCAATTGCGCCCTTACTTTTAGAAATGGATACATGAATAGGGCACCTTTCTTTTATGAAAAGCTCACAATCTAGTCTCAATCTCGTCAAAAACTGCCGCTACTTTTTACTCACGTCAGAGTCGAGAGTTGGTCGGGCACACACACATGCCCTTTGGGTCGAAAAATAGCATTCTTTAACATAGTGTTGTTGATGGTCAATGGTTGGAGGATTTAAAACGCCGCGGACATTATAAGCTCAAAAGGGCACAAGTGGCAAAAAATAACAAAAAATATCTCCAACATTTTACAATAACAGAGTAAAATTAAATAAAATGCCCTTCACACAAATATCTCGAGAGGGGAAATATTGAACACGAAGTGACGTGAGGCGCCATCTATTGATTGCAATAATTAATTGAAGAATGAATGAGGGCTGTTCATACATGACGACGTCAACGTACCATAGCTACTAACCAGTTTCCAGACTACAGCAGTTAAGTGACAGTGCTGGATTGCTTTTGCGAGCCTTAAGTCAGAAAGAAGACAAACGGCACAAGCGCCTAAAGCATACCTTTTATAAAGCAGAGCACCATCTCATTCCATTGCATAGGGGTAATCACCTCTCGATCCCCAAGGGAGCGGCGAATTGCGTTAGACACACCAGTTCTCGTCTGATCACTGAAGTTAAGCAGCGCAACCCCAGCTAGTACTTACATGGGTGGCCGCTTGGGAAAACTGGGTACTGCTAATACCCAGAAATCGTCGCGTTAGTGTAGTGCCTGTGTAGTCTCTGCATAAGAGCTATGCTGTGGACGGAGCTCTAATGACCTGGTAGTTGAAGGACCCTAAAACACCAACAAACAAACGCCATCCTGTCACCCTTGGCCAAAGTCCTAGAGCCACCACTCTAGGACCTTCTCTCTCCCCCTCCTCTCTATCATCCCAACCAACCAGTATAGCAGACGACCACATTCTTCAGTCATCTTTGTTACACTCTCAATATTTAAGGCCATACTGGGAGCAAAAGCACAGCATATGGCCTTCGTCCTTGTAAAAACCAACGTAGCCAAGGCCTTCGACTCAGTTGATCATGATCATCTGCTGAAGTGCCTGGCCCCCGCTATCGACAATCCCTATGTCTATAACCTACTCATGGCATATCTAAACGGGCGTCAAGTTTCTTCACGGACTGACTCGTACTATCAAAGTACTGTTCAATGTCGCCAAGGCTTCACTTCCCTCCATTCGTCAGGGGTGGAACCTGTGGTCGTTTGCTGATGATAACTTCTTTGGATCCTTTCCTCCCCCTGCGGAGGTGCCCAATCAATGTGCTTCCTTTCTGGAAACTGATGGCCCACTCAGTCCTGCTGTGCCTCATTAGCGCCTTAAAAAATCCTAAGCACCGATACCACTACATTCTTGAACACTTCAATTGTTCCCCAAATACCAGGGGCACCCGAAGATTCCTTTTTGAATGCAGAGCCCCAATGGACTACCGGACCAAGTATTTCCCATTTCTCTGCATAAAACATTGCCACTCTGCTTTTCACACTCCAGTCAAGTCTTCTCCTGCTCCTCCTACAAATGCATCTCCAGCTGCTAAATAAATTCATGAGCAGCCCTTACCCCGCCTGTGGCAGGGTCGGGTATGCGGATTCTAGCCCCTCCACTCCCGTCTATCTCCCACCAGGCCCTCGTCCACCCCACACACTACGATATACTTACGAACAACCTGTTCCCACGTCTGTTTTGGTCTCCCCTGCCCCGGGTGTTTCCAACCACTTGCATTCCTGTAATGCACCTAACGAGCTCCACCTCCCCTCTTCTTACTACATGTCCATACCGCCTCAACTTATTCTCCCTCATATTTTCTGCGATGTCCCACCACTCCTAAACTACCTCTAGAATAATGCTTAGTTCCGTATCACCACACTTCAACGCTAATCACGTCGCCACTGATGACATTTTGATGACGTTTTGTGCTAGTGCGTTATGAAGGACCGCCAGCGCAATTCCTTAAGTGCAGCGCTTTATTTAGAGTCACCGCACGCCGCCGTCATGTCTTACATTATCCTCCGCCATTTTTCAAGCAGACAGCTCAACCGCCAGCCAATCAGAACGCAGCGGGACGCTATGTGAGTTGACCACTGGTCAACTCAACTACCGTCACGCATAGCTGCTCTGCGACACCCCAAGTAGCAGTGTGACGTCACCATTTTTTGTGCTGTGTCGTCTGATTCAACGGTAATAGCGTTAGCGCGTGGGTATACGGAACCAGGCATTATATAGTCGTTCCTAATTCTATCACCTCTGGACGCCCAAGTCATATACTGCAGCATTCGCATCTCGGCTATTTCTGTTGGACACACCAGTTCTCGTCTGAGCACAGTGGCGTGGCGAGACGGACGCCGCCTAAGAGGTGGGCGCCGCAAAGACGCTTACCCAGAAGCTGGGGTGGAATTTTTCGAAAAAGCCGCTAGACTTCGGAAAGCATCTGACCCACGGCGGTAACAGCTTAATACTTATTGTTTTTATTTTGAAATTTATTTTGAATTTTAATTTTTAGTAAAATTTAGGTATTTAAGCGTTACTGATTAAAATAAGGGGAGCCTTTTATGTAGTTTGCCCCCTGGGGGAACTATCATCTAGGAACGCCAAAACAACATTACATCATGAGGGGACATCAACCAGGCAAGCGTTTGACCACGATCTCTCATACTGGGAAGCGACGATGTGGTCGAAGATTCTTAAATTTGGCCCACCTGCTGAAAAGGTTGGCCATCCCTGGTTTTGGCCCTTCTCTACTTTTCCTACATCGTCGGCAAATACCATGCACTGAGGGGGGAGCGGCGAATTGCGTTGGACACACCACTTCTCGTCTGATCACTGAAGTTAAGCAGTGCAACCCTAGCTAGTACTGACATGGATGGCCGCTTGGGAAAACTGGGTACTGCTAAGACCCAAAAATCGTCGCATTAATGTAGTGTCTGTACAGTCTCTGCATAAGAACTATGCTGTGGACGGGGCTCTAATGACTTTTGTAGTTGAAGGGCCCTAAAACGCCAACAAACAATAACAACTGCACTGAGGGGACCATTCTCCAACTCCAGTCAGCAGCTCGTCCATAACCAGAATGAAAAGGTATGGACTTAGTGCTAAACCTTGGTGCACCCCAACCTTCACTGGGAAGCCTACAGTATTTCTCCAAGGAGTCGGGAGCGGCGAGTTGCGTTGAACACACCAGTTCTCGTCTGATCACTGAAGTTAAGCAACGCAAGCCCAGTTAGTACTGACATGGGTGGTCGCTCAGGAAAGCTGGGTACTGCTAATACCCAATAATCGTCGCATTAGTGTAGTGTCTGTGCAGTATATGCATTGGAACTATACAGTGGACGGGTCTCTAATGACCTCGTATACTATACTGTACTTTACTATCAGAAAAACGAATTGAATTAACAATAAAATATCTAATTTTATATGACGTATGACGCCTGGGTGTGAATATCAACGCGAATCCATCACGTCGCAGGTAAAGCGACATGTTCCTTTCACCAAAAATCCGCTGTGACTGCAATTACTTCTCGTTGTTTGGAAGAATCTTTACTCAGCCGGTTGCTAACCAAATGTTGCCATTTCTGGCCTTATTTATCGTCGACCTGTATAATGTAGTGTTTATGCGTTGGGGCATTTTTCTTTTATGGACGCCAAGGAGCGAGTCCCTGCACATGAAAATTTCGCCAAACTACACATACAAGTAGAACCTCTATAAGTTGACCACTCAAGGGCGGTAAGAAATAGTCGTCGTCATCATCATCATCATACCCTTTTTCCGTCTTCACGGGGTGGGGTCTGCGAGTTATAGCCCCAGCCACTCTCATCTATCTCCCACCAGGTCTGGGTCCACCCACACACCACCATATCCTTACAGACAACCTGCTCCCACGTCTGCTTCGATCTACCCCTGCTCTGACTGCTTCCAACCCACCTGCATTCCTGAAATGGACCTAACAAGCTCCTCCTCCAATCTTCTCATTACGTGTCCATACCACCTAAACCTACTCTTCCTCATTCTTTTCCACGATATCCCCCACCCCCAGGCTACCTCTAATATACTCAATCCTAATTATCAGCTCTCGACACCACACTGATAACACACTACTTCCACTCTACTTGTTTCTTCTTCACTGCCCAACACACTGATCCATATATTGTACATGTAGCATAGCGGGTCTAACCACTGCCCGGTAAAACTTCCCTTTCAACTTGATTGGGACCCTCCTATCACACAGGACTCCACTTGCCTGTCTCCACTTCAACCATCCCCCACTGATTCTATGGGTCATATCTACGTCTATCTCCCTATTGCTTTGGAGGTTGGTCCTAATTACAGTACTTCACCTTTTGCACCTTCATTACCCGTTCGCGCCTATAGAGCACGTCACCACTATTTGCTGGTCAACTTGTGGAGGTCAAAATAGTGTGTAATTAACAGGCTGTGTCTCAATTATGGTGGTCAAGGCACAACTTATGGAGTTGGTCAACATATAGAATTAACTCTCCTATGCTTACCAACGGTGGACCAACAAACCATAAAAGTGCGGTCAACATGAGAATGGTGGTCAACTTTGGAGGTTCCACTGTATACTGTATTCTGCAGTATTCCTCTTGCAGTAAGGGTTCTTTAATGTGCAGGTGACTAATAATTGAACCTAGAACCACTGTTACCTCTGCGCCACAAAAGTGGGTTCTAATGTACTGTATATTTTCCATTATATACAAAATAAAGGACGTGTGGTTCCTGGTGTGGGCAATGTTGCTTCTGTTCATCACTGATATCAGGTACAAAATTTACAAAAATTCCAGGTGTGGCCGCTCGGTACCCTGACGTCGGTGAAAGAAAGTAGCCCCAGAAATGAGACAGGCCAATAAGCCTAGGTCGGCAGCCAATTTCGTAAAAAATAACGTCCAGCAGCTTGATCTTGTTTTCCCAATATACCAACGGAATACGAGTCGCTGACCCTGTCATAAACGGAAAAGGAGGTAGGAATGATGAAAAGGATACACAGCACTTCACTGGTATCATATTTCCTTTAGATCTCTTAGTTTATTCACTAGGTATATCTTAGCCCCCTGTCCCTCTTCCGCTTTTTTCGCCAGCTATAACTTATAACAATTTTTGGAGGAAAAAGGTTGGCGTGTGAGGTGGGGCGAGGCTTGAAACATTAACTGAGTTGAAGTCCCTCATACTCCCCTTCCGCTTTCGTCTGCTGTAACTCGCAATAAGTTGCGGGGGGAAGCTTGAGGCATTAACCGAATTGAAGCCACCAAGAGTTCGACCGACTCGAATCCTCTGAGAAAAACCAGTCAGGGCGAGTGAATCAAAAAATCAGCCTTTCAAAAAAATGTTATGACATCCATGCATAATAAGACGGAACATAAAAGTGATTGCTGCTTCGGTCAACCCGAAATATGAACTCATTGAATGCAACACTGAGAATGGACAAGGAGGGGGGCAGGGGAAGGGTAGAGGTGGATAAGAAGCGGTACAGGCAGTAGTCAGAGAAGGAGGACAGAAGTAAAAACAGAGAGGCAGCAGCTAAGTTGGACAATCACTTTTCAGAAGTAAATATACGGTTGGTCTCAAAAATCAAAAAGAGACATCCAAGTGTAAAATAACCGGGAGGAGGAGGAGGGGAAAAGAGAAAAAAAGAGGTGAGGGAGTGTTATGTGCACTGTCCGAATTGGGAATGGGAAGGTGGAGAGGAAGTACAAGAAGGGACAGAGAGGAGTCTTAATTCAATACGTGTTCTGATGTCAACAACACCAATACCACACAGTAGATGTCAGTGGTAGAGGCGGGTCAGGCAATTTTTGGAGGTCCCAATAGCAACTACCCCATCTTCAATTAGGTTGGGGTGTCTCTCCCTCGTCCTCCTCCTCTCCTTTCTGCTGTATATTTGTATGCCGTGTGTGAAAAAGACATAGCACCATTCATTGACAACACCGAAATTCGTGACCTATTGAAAATTAGTCACCGTAAGTAGTTTCCAAGTTCGGCACGGAAAGAGGGCGGTAAAAAATGAGAACAAGGGCTGATTTTGACCTTCTCCATCCCACCCTGTCGCAATATCGTAAATGAAATTTTAGCTTTTCGTCAGTGGTTGTCTCAATGGAGCATAAGAGGAGGAGGGGGCGAAAGAGGATCAATAAATGCATCCACACACACACACGACCTGCGCCGCTTTTTCCCAAAAAAAAACTTCCACTTCGGCGCCCCAACAAGCTTATGAAACCAGTGGTTACGTGAAATGAGATATGACTGTTAAGAGACCGCAATAATTGGTTCTCCCTTCTCTCCATCCCTGCCCCAACCCCAAACTAACATAGACTTTTGTTATATATTCCTAAATTGAAGCCTATATTGCCTCTCCTTTAACCCCCTGGTGTTCAACGTCATGTCTACAAAAAGATTCCCCCTCAGCCTTCCCAATGATTATACAATCATCCAACTCTTAATAACAGCGACAGCCAGGTGTTCCATGGTGGGGTTAGGACTGGGGCTCAAAACTGTACAGATCCCCTAAAATTATACAGACCGGCCCTCATGGGCAGGTGAGGACGTACACCTAAACATGATAACCAAAGATAACTTACCGACGACAGGGAACGGATACGAACTTCTACACTTCGTTCCCGGCCGTCGAAGGAAGCGCTCCCACATATTTTACTCCATGTACGGAAGTAGTCGTTGGAGTTTCTACCTCGCCCATACGAAGCCACTAACTTCCTCCGGGATCGAACCTACAACTGAGGACGCAAAAATTCACATGTTAGTATTCATGGGCACACGTCAATTTTGATGGAATTGTCAGAACGACTGCTGTACACCGGGTAAATGACGTTAGATGTCACGGATTCTCCAAGGAAAAATATTGACAGCCTAATATGATATAAGTTGACCAAAGGCCAGTGTTGACGTCACACCGACCTCGCTATATCACTTACAGAAGTATGTATATGCGGTCGGCAGGCCCGGCTCGTGAGCTTCAGACGCCCTAAGCAAGTGAGTCTATCGCTGCCGCCCCATTAAATTTAATGCAGTTCTAAATTGTCAGAGCGTCCCTCACGCCCTTGGCATTTGTCCCAATGCCAATGCATTGTTAAGGCTCTGCAACAAGGCGTCTCGAGAAATTCAACATTTAGAAAAGGCCCCCACCAATCACAGTTGGAAACCCCAGGGCTATGAACATTTTAAATGACGGATAGACTGCATAGCAAGGAAGTAGGCTACCTCTGTAATTTGGCCGCCCCTATGAAATTTGCCGCCCTAGGCAGCCGCCTAGGTTTGACTGCCCCATAAGCCGCCTCTGGCGGTCGGCCACTCATAGGCGTAACAAGAGAGGGACAGTTGCCCCGGACACTGTTAGAATGGACGCCATATGCCATATTTTGATTAAAACTATTGTTAAATGTGATTCCAGCACTTGTTATGTCAATTTAGCGCGGTGAAGTCGGGCCGGGCTTCTTAGTTACATTTAAAAACAAAATGGGCCTCATGACAACGCACGTTACCGATGTGGTTCTCGGGCTACCCTTGGTTTGACATGCCTGACTTCCAGTGTTTTCTGCATTAAGGAAGGCTTGTTTTCGTGCAGTTGTGACTGTGACATCGTACACCTAACGTCGGGCCACTGTCTCACTTTCCACCCGACGAAAGACACATTTGGGCGTTTCCTTTTCCTCGCCTGAAAAAACAGACCTCGGCCTGGATCGAATCTGCAAAAATCCCGCTACAATTTAAGACATGTAGTGTACCTGCACGCTTGGAGTTCAAACGACTGATATCGGCTCAGTAACATGGTAGTTCATCACCCAAATTTCACAATTTCTGCCCCAAGGGCGGATCCAGAGGCTGGCTCGGGAGGGGGGTGATTATGATTCTGAAGCAAATTGTAAGTTTCAGCCAGGCCGAATTCCCAAAGTAGCCAGGCCTTCGGCCTGGCCACAGGGGGGGGGGTGATCGCCCCGATCACCCCCCCGTGGATCCGCCACTGTTCTGCCCGGAGTAGTCTGGTACAGTAGGGCCTACCTAAGAGTTCTGAAGGATAAGTTAGGAAAAGAAAATGGGAGATAGAAGCCCGGTAGAATAGAAGATGGTAAAGACAAGATAGAACAGGAAAGAAAGCAAGAATGGAAACATATTCGAAATGTTGGATTGTCATTTTACATACTGCAGTGTTTCCCAAACTTTTTGGAGGTGCGATCCTACACACTTAAAATCTATTACAAAGTGGAAAAGTCGTGACCCACTGTAGCCGAGACTACTAGTTACCGAATGCAACAACCCTTTTTAGTAGTTTCCAACGACATGAATGGATACAGCGGGCAAGAACCAGTGCCGGATTTACCACTAGGCTAAGTAGGCTGAAGCCTAGGGCCTCAACACTTAGCGGGCTTCAAAACATAAGACGGGGGCCTCAAAAGAGCTTTAAAGGGCCTTAAAATTGAAATGGCCTAGAGCCTCTCAATATCTAAACCCGGCACTGGCAAGAACTCAGAAGCTCACCGTGAAGTCTGCTTTAAGTATCAAAATTAAATGTTTCACTTAACTTACATAACAAATTATCTTCGTTTTTCGAAGGTGTTCCATTCCATTCTGTTAACTGCGGAACGTGCACGATTCAAAACGAGCGCACCGGAAGATGACGTAATAACATTCTGACGTACAATACGCTTATGATAATGTGATGAGCTAATTTATTACATGTAGCGCATTCTGACTTTACTACCTAGTTAAATAACGTCAGTTTACTTATTTGCCGTTTACTGCCTCAGGGATTGCGTGTTTGACTTTGAGTCATGTCTGGAATGCAGGGGAAACTCCGAGTGAGTTTTCAATCTCGCATGCAAGAACCCTTCTACAAAAGCAAAGGAACTCCTAACCCTTTTCCTGCCTATGGCAGGGTCGGGTAACCATCTTGTCCCTCTGAATGGACACATGGGCGATCTATTGGACACAGCGCCTGCTGTAGCACTTATGCCGCCCCGGAAAAAAGGACAATGGGACGGGTTGCCCCCCCCCCCCCCTTAGAACGGGCCCTGATTGGACAGTGCCGCTGCCGGCTGCTGACCAAGGCTGCAATCCCTAGGCTTATTATTTATCGTCGGTCTACTGTTAGTTGGGGAATTCTCCCGACGCCAGAGAGCGGAAATTTTGCCTCATCTACACCTGGAAATTTTGCCTCATCTACCAATTGCAGGGTTCTTTTACGTGCAATACCATCGCACGCCACATAGGATTTCGATTTTACTTCTCACTCGAAAGAAGGTACACTCGGAGGCCTCTCTCTCTCGGCCGTAGAAAGCCAACCCACCTCGGTCCAGTATCGAACCTAGAACTACTAACGCAGGTACTGCGCAACTGAGGCGGGCCTGAAAGAACCCTCATAGAACCCATAGAATAAAATATAATGTTTTTCATTAGAAACTTGTGCTTGAAATTTTCTAAAATAGGAACAATTTTTTGAAAAAAGTGATCATATTCTTATTCCTATACAGTACAAACTATCCTGTTAAGTTTGGAACACGATATTTGGTAAATGGCAGCCTCGGCTCTGCTTCCAAATGGTGATCCTTTTATAAATAGAGTACCCTGATGTCCTGATGTTTAGATTTCGTTCGTTTGTTTGTTGGTGTTTAAGGTCCCGTCAACTACAAGGTCATTAGAGACCCGTCCATTGCGTAGTTCTAATGCATAGACTGCACAGACTGCACAGATACTACACTAATGCGACGATTATTGGGTATTAGCAGTACCCAGCTT
>JAAFCE010001036.1:13720430-13754984 GCA_013389805.1 Trigoniulus corallinus
ATACTACACTAATGCGACGATTATTGGGTATTAGCAGTACCCAGCTTTCCCAAGCGACCACCCATGTCAGTACTAACTGGGCTTGCGTTGCTTAACTTCAGTGATCAGATGAGAACTGGTGTGTCCAACGCAACTCGCCGCTCCCTGATGTTTAGAAGCTTGTCTTGATTCTAAAAATGTCCTAACTTGTCCTGAAATTTTGTAAAATTTTAGGATAATCAAGATGAACGTTATATGAAAGCATGTTTTTACTACTTGGTTGATGTTAAAAGCTACTACTGTATTAAATATGATGCTCAAAAGTCAGCTGAATATTTATTCCCAGATATTGCCATTAAAGATTCGGCGTTTGATTAAACTAACGAGTTAAACTCATTACTAGAAGCCTCTTCAGATGAATTTAATAGCTTGCCGATTGAGAAAAATGGTCCACTTTGTTAAGAAGCAAAAATTTCATTGATATGAAAATTCTAGTTAGCATAATTTTTTCAATTCCTACGTCAAAGGCATATGCGAAAGAAATATTTTCCCTTCGCCAGAAGTAGTGGACAGTTGACCAAAATCATCTGGATGGTAAACTCGTGAAATTCTTGCTTCATATTAAAATACAGTAAATACCGTAAAATCTCACCTAGAGTCCGCCGACTATACGCAAAACATACAGTAGGTTCATTTAGTGCGGACTATGAATGAAACCAAGGGTTCTCAATAAAAACTGTTCCTCATATTCTGAACATTTTATTACACTGAACAACACGACTTTACACAGTACGTTCTTATTTACTGTATATGACATTACAATATAAAAATATTTCAATTTCATCATCAGAGAACCAACCTGACATTTCATGTTCAAATTCATTTGATCCCATTGCCCCTACAAGTTACGCCCCTGGCTACAGTAGGAATTTTAAGGCCGGCATCCCCCCACAGATAAGAAAGCCTGCGGGTTCCAGACACCTGGCTAGGGTGCCCCCAGTCAAAGCATGTTCAGTGGACCCGCAGACCCGATCCTGCCGCAGGCGGGATGAGGGTGTGATGTAGTTCGCCGCCCTAGTGTCTGTAAAAAAAGATCATTCCGAAGAAGAATTGCGGAATTAATGATAAGTGTCGCCGCGACTGAATCAAACCTTGCAGGAGAGCATTTTTAAACTCAGTCCCCAGACGAGCGAAACCAAGACTAGCGGGACC
Source organism: Trigoniulus corallinus (assembly GCA_013389805.1). NCBI lineage: Eukaryota > Metazoa > Arthropoda > Diplopoda > Spirobolida > Trigoniulidae > Trigoniulus > Trigoniulus corallinus. The sequence continues at coordinate 13,721,622 of JAAFCE010001036.1, forward strand.
TCCCAAAGTTAGCAATTTCATATCTTTAACTGCAAGCGATTGATTGATCAGTATTTTCATTAAGTAATACATTCAAAACTAGGTTGCACTGAGGGCCTTCCAAGTGCTTGTTGCGCCACTACCTTTTGAATTACCGACATGTGAGAATCGGGTCGGATTAGGGACCTAGTGGTGGTTTCTTGTTTGAGTATTTTGGGATATGTAAAACCTATTACTTCCAATACAACAGAACGCGCAATTAAGGTCTGGGAGTAAAGCACCGTCCAACAAGGGCGATCACGTCCCACTAACTGAACTACCCGATTCATCAATTCATGTCTCTCATTGCCGACAGACACATATCTGAAATTAAATATAAAAATCACATTCCACAGAGTATATATTCTAAATATAATAAATATTAGTTATTAAACAAAAACAATTTCCAAACAGTGAACAAGAATGGACACAATGTCCGAAATGGAGTAAGACACTGCATCCACTACAAACACCTCTGTTATTCAACTCGTGAGTTTTTGATTAATTCAAATGTTAAATTAATAATTAAATTTTATTAAGGAGCATATGCCAACGGCAACAGAGGTAAATCGTTGATATGTGCAAAGAGAGACAAATTTAGCCTCAAACTGTACCATGCTGCCTCAAAGTAAACTGGCCCCTCTGCACACGTGTCCATACAAACATGCACGAGATAAAAATCTACCGTCAATCTCTTCGTAGGTCATTGGTGGCGTCATTGCTCTTGAGGTCATTATCACAGGTTCGACCACGGCCAAGGCAAATCCTATTTTTTAAGAGAAAGCGAGGTGGTTATCTTATGTCAAAGTGGGCCCTCTGTATGAAAAAAAATACAAGTAGACTAAAATTCTTCAGTCATTTCACACTTTCATAAAAAAAGGAACCACCAAATTCAATCAGGGATGAACCTATGCAGCCTGACCTCAAGATTGCAAAAAGTAACCGATGGAGGTACTCTTACTGATTAATCCTGATCTTTCAGTGAGATATTTTGAGCATTTAGATCTAAACGCGACAAACATACAAGCACACTGTAATAAACAACCTCTCATCTTCAGGCACAACGTCCTCATTTGTAACTTAGCTGTAATTTGTAACTTAACATTTGACCACTGACAGCAGATGGTAGACTAAAAAGTGCCAAACAACAGAACACAAAAGCGAACATCTGGGATATATTCCATCAATAAAAGTCGCGATGACTTTGGATGGTAGGATAATAAATAGATCGGCCGTTCAGAGAACGGAATTCAATTCCCCAGGTGTGGAAACATCTATGGTTATGGTACCACTCGTGGGTTATTAAAGGACTGACTGATATGTACCCAAACAAACTGCTCAATGATTCTCACAAGTCACTTTACATTTAATTAATTCATTAAAGGAGCTAAAGTCCCCGATAGGGTCAATTAGGAAGAAGAGGTGCGTGTGATTGACAGTAATTGACATCGGAAACGCTTTCAACTATTACATTACTCAACAGCCGCTCTCCTAAGAATATGAACTCAAGCCCGTGGCAGCATCATAATGCCGTTTACCATCCAAATATAGCATGGCTTCTACGAAAAGTAATAGAAGAGAAAATCATTAGTAACTTATAACTCAAACAGAAAAAAGTACATTCGTTTTCAATGAATACCACTGTATGTCTTTGGAATAACTTGTTTGATGGTCACGCCGGGATCAGTAGTGAAAGTGAAATAAAAGACGTTTGTAGTTTCTTGTACATTCATAACCGGATCCACCACACTGGCATTCACTCGAATTTGTAATCTTGATCCTTCAGTATAGACAACCTGAAATTACGAGGAAAAAATCAAGTCTTACGCTGGATAAACTCTTAAAGAGTTACCATTGCAAATGAATTGAAAATAACGTTTCTTAGTCTTTGGAAAAGGTAATAACCGCATTTCAAATAGCAGACGGACCAACAGGTTACTACTTCGAAAATTTACGTTATATTTCTAAAGTAAGGAGCTCATTTACTTGCATTGCAGGTCCACAACGAGGGAACTATTTCCTCTTCGACGAAAGTAGAGCTTAGTGCTTACTACCTCTCACCTTAAAAGTTAACTACCCGCGGCAGCCAAGATCGAACCTGTGATTATCAGTTCGAGGTAGATTGAAAAAAATTAGAAATACTAAGTGGTCCTTTAATTCTACACGGATTTCAAAAGAGGAAAAATGGAGCAAGTTGTACAAACAGAACAAGGTGTGGAGCAAGTTTAACATCATGGATTGTGACAACTCTCAGATTCGAGTTGTCACAATCCCTGTTGGATAATGGAGAGTTGATGAGGATGAAAATAAAACAATAATACTTGAATTCTAACTTCTACTCACTTGCGAAGCAAAGTACAGTAATGATCCTATTTCAACGGGCTTTCGAAACCAAATATCATCTACGTGGATTATGAAAGGTCTTGATTTACTGATTCATAGAAATACACCAAATAAGTATTTTCAACGTTATACATCAGAAAAGCACCGTTAACTGTTATAAGGATAGCAAAACTAAAATACAGCATGACCAACCACACATCTTGTGCACTCCTTCAGAAACATAGCTTGAAGAAAAAAGCAGCAAAAGTCAGACTTAAGTCACAAAGCACATCACTAAGACATTAATCGATTTTCCAGCGTAATATCTAACAACTCAAAACTAGGAGGCACATTGCCGAAATTAGTACAGTGGCACCTCGGGTTACGAACTTAATTCGTCCCAGGACTCTGTTCATAACCTGAAACGTTCCTAACCCAAAACAATGAAATAGAGACAATTCGTTTCAAGATGCAAAACCGGTTTTTTTATTATCATGGCTGTGTAGCAAGGCTAATGAAAGCGAGACTGAGCGTGCGTGCCAAAGTGGGTTAGGGCTAAGCGTAGTTAGTACAGCATGGTCTTCATTTGTACTGCTCTCCCTCTACTTCGTTCGTAACCCAAGACAAAAAAACTTTCGAATTAGTTGTTCGTAACCCAAATAGTTCGTGACCTTAGGCGTTCGTAACCCGAGGTACAGTGGCGGTTTTAGGCACGTGCAAACTGCAAATGCACGGGGCCTCGCTTTTGCAAGTTGAAAGGGCCTCGCACTTTCAATTTGCACAGGTTTGCACAGGGCCTTGCGTATGCTAGAACCGCTACTGCCGAGGTACCACTGTATTTAACGGCATCTTAAACGGTGTAACTTGTCTCAAATTTTTTACACCCGGTGTTTACGGAATTTGCTAGTGATGACCACACATTCTGAATAAACTGCGTATTTAATTCATTCAAACCGTGCATCTTAAATGATGCATCAAAATGAGTGATGTGAAGAGGAATAAAATGTGTATTACTCAAGATAACATGTTACCCTAAAAACGTGCACGATTAAGGGGAGAACATTTAGCATGCTTTGTAAGGAGTACGAACCTATAATATTGAGACAGTGCTATTGCAGTTTCAGCAGCCTGGTGCATTAGGAACCCACCAAATATCTTGTTAAACAAATTACGATCCTGGAAATTATAAGCACATAATAGATTCAGAAGGAAAACAGTATTTACCAGTGCCTTTCATGCAACTCTCAATTATCACAAAACATTATAAAGCAGATTTTTGCAAAACAAAAGACTACAGGATGCACAGATGTACAGATGGGGAAATTCACACAAATAAACACACCTATAAACGTAAGCATTTGTCCAACCTAACTCATAAGCCTGTCTCATAATGAAACCTCCGAAAATCTTGTTGAAACGGTTTCTTTCCTGCAAAAATCTTCTTATTACAAAAAACAAAAATTGAAAAACAACTCAAAATTAAAACAAATCAACAAACAAAACTGAACTTTAAAATAAGGCGAATTAAGCAATGCAGTACTATTTGAAATTTTTTTGAGGTAATTATAAAATTTACAACAACCAAGGAAAAGAATCACTAACTTTCAGAAAGGCAAATAAACTACAGTATTTATCTAAAACTTTAGGCTTTAAGAAATACTACTTACTATAAGGATAATAAAGCAAGAAACACTGATTGATATTTAATTTTACCTGAGGATGACATATAATAACATTCTTCAATTTAGAATTTTCCATCCACTCTGTATTTACAGGTTTCACACGAACACTGAAACTGTGAGCTCTTCCATAAAGAATTAAAAGCAAATTAATTCTACAGTTAAGTGTAACAAATTCAGTTAATAAAACTAAAACTCACGTTGGATCTAATGTCTCTAAGAACATATTATGAATTAGGGCTCTTTCGTCTTCCGTAGGAGGGACTTTCAAAAGACTTTCATTGGCAAGTTGTTTTCTTTTTCTGTTGTTAACTATAAATAATTATACACCATGTTGCTTATGAGATTCGGAAAATATCTTAAAACGATAAATTCGCCTTAAACGTGGAAAAATAAATTAGTACAAACAAACAGCATAACAATTAACACTCAAATGTGTTAACCCAGGTTAGTAAGTGAGGTCTATTAAGTGACGAAGTAACCCAACACTTCCCCTGAACAATTAAGTCCAATAACTGACCAGCAACATAATCATACCTTGTCCTTCTTCAAATATAGCTCTTTCTTCATTCGTCTCAACAACAAGGGGGTTAACGAATGCAGCCCTAATTTAAAAAAACCGAACCATTTTCACAGGAACTTCACCAAGACCTGTACTGAATTGACTCAAGTCTTTACCCTCGATTCAACGGATCTCTAGCAACCATCACGAATCTGGCTTTGATTAATTCCTGCCAACTATTATTTCTCATCTAAAAAAATATTTTTAAAAACATGTCAAATTGCGCACTTGCACATTTAAAGCCTAGTATGCAAGTAACGTTTTGCCATCAGCCCTGCACGATCTGCAAAGACTGACCAATCAGACTAACACAAATCGTGTGGCTACACAGCTCAAACTTTCACTTAAACTTTTGCCCACACATTTGCTCAGTCGTTCTGAAATCACCATGGAGGAGGAACTGTTACTGACAATAATCGCACTAAGTGTCCAAAAATAAAAAAAAACAGTCTCCACGTCGTTCATGGTGGTCCCGGCAGTGGTTACTTAAGAATGGGACATTTCCCCATGTTAATGTTCTAGAACTACAGCAGTAACAAGAAGACTGTTGCAGTAAAAATCCTTTGATTTTACTTGCCAGAGGCAAGGAAAGCTTTGGTTAGAGTTCCATGAACTCAGTGGAAAAATTCGTGATACCACTGCCGCATGTCTGCCATTATTATCTTGCACCACTAAACGCAATAAAAATAACATTTTTAAAATACAGGATTGCTGAAAGCAGACGACAGGGAAGCAAAGTTTGACCATCTTGCATGTACACAAAGCTCTTGCCCACCAGTCTTTCGGGAGGTTTGTTCACCCTCCTCAGTTCATGCAAGACGTCCACCTTGCTGTCTACATGTAACGTCTTGTTTATCAAATCTGGCATGATCATGCAAGATAACGAGTGTATATCTGACTTTAGGCAGTTAACAAACTATCCGAGCCACTACATTCCCACAGTTGAGACATTAACTTCGGGTCTCTCTTCCAGCTTCTTAAATATTTAACTTTGGTCTATTCGTGCCAGAACAGATGCCAAGAAGAGCATTTACCACAAGGAATTCTTTGACGTGTCAATATCTCACTACCATCAGGTCGGGCTTCCAGTTTAATCATTCTAATCCCTTCTGATTTCAAACAGGTCCCTCAGTTTTATAAATGCATACTATTGCCAGCTGTTATCCATCCCGTATTCATTTCTCGCATTCTCATTTCATTAACATAGTGAAAAAATGGGAGTGATAACCACTACATATCCAAATTTAAGCACCCCTCAATTAATTTATTTCAAAGTAGACAGCACCTTACAAGAAATGCACCCCAGACTTATTAGAGACCCAAAGGTAAGAAAATAATTTGCAATTTAGTAATGATTACCTGATGTAATCTCATTGTTGCTTCAATAGACGTTTTTCCAACCCAGGAAACGTTTCCAGTAAATTTAACATTTTCATCCGCCTTAATAACCCTTTCAGCAAGATCTGCAACAATTTCTAATATTACCACAAATTCTACATACATGTTTATATTCGAACCTTTAATTACTTGCCAATCTGATCTACAAGCCCTGTGACAATACAAAATGGTGATTGATCACCAGGTTTTTGATGAGGATTAAGCACGTATCGATAACAAACCCAAACTGCAACAATTTAGCAATTTGTAATCAAACACATATATTAGTACCTTCAGAAAAACATAATAGCGATACATAGCTCACCAGAAAAAATGTCCATATCCTCTAAGATTCTTCCTAAACGAACTCCTCCCATGTAGCTGACATATTTTTCTCGCAGAACTTCATCATCCCCTATAGGTAACAATACTTCATCGTAACTATCAGACATTCGTCTGGGTGGTAATTCATCTTGAGTAGTTGGTAAAATTCCTAGTAAGTGACTTCGGTCATATTCGTTTGGTCTGCTGGGGACAATTAAACATTCGTGCTACATTTTAATCAAGTAAATAAGCTTTCATGATTACCAATATAACGACGAGCCAACTAACCTCCAAAGTTTCTGCCCACCAAGTTGATTGTAAAGCGAGTCCATCACTTCAGATAAGAAAAACAGCGTTACAATATGCATTACTGTTTGAAGTGGTTAGTGAGTACATAATCGACATATGAAGTGACATACGTCACTTTGAAATACTTGTCAACGTAAAATTTCTGTCACTCAACGATAAAAATCTATTTACCATCTTGCATTGTAGTCACTTGAGATTGACTGCCACTCACAAATCGACTTGAAAGCACACGACCTGTTAAACCATGTTTACAATGATATCCACTGGAACGCAAACCCCTGTAAAAGAATGTAGAAGTGAATACTAGAAGAATTGCTGCGTACAATTATGATTTCTAAACAAACCAATAGACTAAAGTGATAGTTTCAACTTTGTATAAATTTTACATACCTGGTAACGATCAACCGAAACATGACTTTAGCATAACTTTTTAACTTCAATACTAATATGATAAATCCAGAAATGTCAACTTATACACCCCATCACATCACATGGGGGGAGGGTCAACAGCCAGTGTTGTTAATGTAGTAAATTGTTCTACACTTCGCTTATTTTCGCACATAATTTATAGTTTAGCTTGAATAACAAAATAGTGCTCTTTCTTTGACACGTAATGAAAATTTTAACATAACGGCAATCTATAGTTATTCTATCTTAAAGCTGAAACTGTTATGTTGCGGGAGTTATCTTGTTCGTAGTGGTCACACTGGCGATGTAGAGCGCTAAGCGATCTTGTAGGGGCAACGACGAAGTACTTCAGACTGGCCGGGCCAGTAGTATGTTTGGGAAAGACTGTTCAAGGTTTATTTCCTCACTAATATGCGGATGGTTTTAACGTAATGGCCAAAACATACCACCGAAAACTAAAGGCTGGTTACCCAAAATTCGTTAATGAGATCTCCAGAAGGTGATCACAGATCGAACTAGTTAGAATTAAGGCTAGCCACACACTGGAGCCGACTATGCGCGACTTAGACGACTTGAGTTCTCACATTACGCACGACTTGGTCAGACGACTTGCGTCAGCGAAACCCCATTCACGTCCCGCAGCATTGACAAGAAGCACAAAATAAACTTTTGAGACAAAAGAGACTTCGTGCAAGTCGGACGAAAATTCCCAACCAGTTGGGATCTAGTCGCAAGTCGGAAGTGTATACACGTAGTCGGACGACTGAGTCGCAGCCAAAGTGAGAGGATGCATAAGGAAACAAAGAATGGGATCGTCCGTGCGTAATTGTACGACTACGCACGACTAAAAGTCGCTCGTAGTCGGCTCCAGTGTGATACTACCCTAAGGCAAGGCGCAAAATGAGGCCGCAGGGTGACGCAGCGTAACGCAGCCCTGCGAAATTCTGCAAGCAGGCAATCACCACACATTGAATCACAGTTTTTCAACATACTGGTTTGCAATTTGCGTCAACTAAAATGGCTTTCAACGTAACAGTGATTGCCTGCTAGCAGAATTTCGCAGGGCTGCGTGACCCTGCGGCGTCATTTTGCGCCTTGCCTAAGGCTGCGGTTACAGTGGATGCGACTTCTGACGAAAATGAATTCTGACGGATTCGTCAGAACAATCAAATAATGAAAAGAATATGAGAGTGTTTACATTGCTTGCGAGTCCCTCGTCAGAATTGTCCATAGTTGATTGTTCTGACGAATCCGTCAGAATGCATTTTCGTCAGAAGTCCCATCCACTGTAACCGTAGCCTAAGTCTTCCTCAACAGTCCTGTTGAACACCACAGCAGGTGGTTTCTGGCAATATGATGTGGCACGGGCCTTTTCCCAAGGCTACACCACATTTCACAACGGACAATGTCAGAAAATTGGACAATTGACTTTCTTTTAAGATTTAAGAAGAATAAACTTGATTTTATTCACCATATCTGTAACACAGAGGGCATTCTAACTTGTGTTGATCCTTTGGTTGATGACAAGCTACAGTGGAGGGAACCCACCAAGGTTAGGTCGTCTTAAAGTATGAGGAATTTCTAACAACAGCTAGAAGAACCCTGCAGAACTTGCCACTAGCAGACTGTGGTGGAAGAACGACGGCGTATTAGAAAAATAGACAGCTTTTACATTCACATGGATAGATCGCAGATGTGGTGGACCACATCCGTTAACTAAGGTATAATGAAAGGGAGAGAGGCCCCTGGCATCGGTGGAATTCCCAACGAACAGTAGACCGACGATAAATAAGCATAGGGGTTTCAACTTTGGTCGGCAACCGGCTGCGGAAAAACTGTCCAATATATCACCCTTGTGTCCATTCAGAGGGACAAGATGGGTAGCCGACCCTGCCGTAGGCGGGAAAAGGGTTATGAGTTGCTTTTGCTTAGGTCAATTCCATAGAATTAATTTAAACGTCAAATACTTTTGTTGTGCAGCTAGCAGATAATTTATATTGTACTGTATGTATGTTAATAAATATAATAATAATAATAACATTTATATATGGTAAGTCACTTGACATACACAGGTTAGCATGGGGCCCCTGAGTTTAGACGACACTGCAGCTGATCGTAGAGAAGTAGGACAGAGGAATAGACCCTACCAAAATGAAAGATAAGGGCAATAAGGTATAGGTCATGATGTTACTCATAATCAGAACCAGCGTAAGCGTTGGGAAAGAGCCTGTGAAAAAAAAATGATAGCATTGTGACTAAATGTATTAACAAATCTAGGAATTATTGTATAAAATTAATACTATTTTATATCAAATGAATTACTTTATAGTGGATAAAATGGGTCGTGATTAAAGGACACTTAGATTTACATGCCTGTCTTCAAACTCACCTATCAGAACAGAGGGTTTTAAACAATTCCTTAATAATCTCTTTTATTTTCAAATAAAATTAAAAATAAATACAACTAGGCGCAATAAATAAACATTGTCATATTCTGCTTCAGAATTTAGAACATCTTGTTAGTACCGTACATTGATTTGATGAGTCTTGAATGGACCGGAAGGATGATTGATCGACTTGGACAACATCTCTGCATTATTAAACTAAACATTTCAACACACAAATACGCACACACACACAAATACAGAAAAGTATCCAAGATAAATATCAATTGTACTCGAGTTCAAATTCTTGCAACTTAAATAGTTCTTGCGCAATTCCTTTTTCAGTTGACAAAATCAATACAACAGCTTAGCAAGTTCACATCAAGTCATCACCAAACATACTACCGGGGTTAGGAGGCTGTTGCTGTCCTGATCCTGCCACCATGCCAGGTTGACCTATTTGTCCAGGAGCCATGGGAGGTCGTTGACCAGAAACTTGTTGCAGCATCATTTGTTGCCGGAGTTGTAAAAGATGTCTTAATTGAGGATTATTGGCACTCGAAGTATTTCCTCCAACATGAAGTATACGCTGTTGTTGCTGCTGCTGTTGTTGTTGTTGCTGCTGCTGTTGTTGTTGTTGTTGCTGCTGCTGCTGCAAATGCTGAAATATGTCAGGCTGGCAAAAATTACAAAGATCGCAACATTAGCAAGAATTTATTGAATGGACATAACTCTGGAAAAAACAAATGCATGAGGATCGGAATCGCTCAACATTATTACCTGACGCACGGAATGCACCGTTTGCTGTTTTTGATGTTCCTGAGCTGCTTTTAGCTGCATATCTTTCTGCTGAGCTGCCTGAAGAGACTCTTGCAACTGCTGTATTTTGAGAAGATTTTGTTGCCTCTCTGCCTCAAGCTGTCTCTCAAGAGCGCCTTGTCCTGCTGTAGCAGCACCACCTGGTTGATTTGGACCTCCAGCGGCACCACTAGCACCACCTCCAGGAGGGCCTGCACCTGCCGCAGTATTACCAGCACTTACAGCACTAGGATGAGAGACCATTATGCCTTGCGGAGGATTTTGCAAAGTCCCAGAAGGCATAGTTCCAATTCCAGGACCCCCTGGTCCAGTAGGTCCACCTGGATGTCCTACTTGACCAGGAAGAGTATTAGGAATATTAGGAGGTCCACCTTGAGGATTTGACATAGGGCCACCAACGCCATGCAGAGCTGCATTTGGTCCTCCAGCAGACGATGGTCCTGCCATAGGCAGTCCCATGCCACCAGCAAGATTTTGATTCAACTGACTCATCTAAAAACAGACACCATTGATGAGCATTCTGGCAGTAAGCTACAACGATTAACTACTTCATATTTTCAGAACATACTGCTTGATTCCCAGAATTTCCTTGAGGTCCAAAGACATGCTGCTGTAATGCTGCAGCTTGCTGCTGTTGTTGTTGCTGCTGCTGCTGTTGCTGTTTTACAGACTGCTGCTTCTTTGTTATGACACTCCTGATGGCCGCAACGAAACCAGGTTGGTCATTTGGAATGAAACCGACGTATGTATGCTTGTCAGTGCTATAAATTAACATCAGGATTCTGATGTCACAGCTTGCATTTTGTTGCTGAGAGAAATGCACACAACCAATCTGAAATATCAAAATTTCCAAAATATGTTAATAATGAAAAAGAGGAAAACATCTTGAAATTTATCCTAAGTATAAATTCTGAGGTAGAACAATATCCCTGAATTTCAATAATGGTCTAGCTCGGTCACCCTTCTGATCCATTTGCATGGCTCAGCCAATTTCTGTCTATCTCTTCCTAACATCTTTATTTTAACAACCTGAACTAATGGGTCAACAACCTTGCAACAATCCGAAAGTCAACAGATGTCCCTTCTTTGATAAACCTTCCTAGACGGGCGCTTATCTTTAGAATTAATTTCTCCCCGTCATGTCAGTTGTTTACAGTATTTCATGATTGATGAACCGAGAAAGCCGAAAAAAAAATATACTCACAAATCCATTGGACATCACTTTATTCAGATTTGCCAATGCTTCTGCAGTCTCCAGATTACTATTGAAATGAAATATAACGTTGCGAGCCATTTTCAAAAAGGCACTGCCGAAGTGTTGCATCAGTAGTTTAGGTATCAATTGCATGATTAATTTCTTCGGCCATTTGTCCGCATTCCTAAAATGACAAGTTAATTATTGTTTTTCCACACACGAAACACACTTCGTGTACCAAAAGTGCTCTTCAATGACGCGTGCGCTAAACAAAGTTATTATTATTATTGGATACTATAAAATTGTTTCACTATCTACCGAATAAATATTAAGCCCCTTCTAAATCTGCTTTATATACATGAGAGGATCATCCAATAAAAATATTTTATAAAAGTCAAAGAAAAAATGTGTTCCTAAAGAAAGAAAACCTCCTCTGGATACTAGCGGATCTGTCCCCCAGAATGCAATGACTTCGCTAACTTTTTTCTGAACAGATCAAAATAATTATATTATTATACTCACACTTCAGGCTCTCCGTGGGCATTCACAGCCGACGACACTTGGCACTGAACTTGACGATTAATTTTGGCAGCTGGATCATTGGCCATTTTGGGCTTTTCCTGCCATTCCACTATGCCTTGCCAGACAACACGCCTCTCTTTTGGTGCATTTGGTTGTGGCTGCTGATTCCCAGTTGGTGCCACAGCTTGCTGCTGCTGCTGAGGAAGAGATCCCTGAGTGGCTCCAGCGGTAGAGCTTTTGAAAAAATTTTTTTTAAAAATAACCTTTTGTCAACAAGGTTCGTAACTTATAATACCATTGTGTCATGAAAAATCATTTGGTTATCACGTATTATGTCAATACACAATTGCATTCCTCAAAAACGTATAAAATACGCGATTTTCTTGAAGAAAATCTTGAGAAGTCACTCAAACTCACTTATTTGGCTGATTAATAATTCCAGTCAAAGACTGCTGACCCAATGCATTAACAGTGGAATGCACATTTGGCTGCTGTTGCATTGATGGCGCCATACTGGTGATTGCCTGATTACCCATTTGTTGCTGATTAGATAAGGAACTGGGTGCCATGTGCTGCATACTATTTCCAGGCTGTAAAAGAACGTACCTTGGACCCTTTTGATCCAGCAAATGAAAAAACACATATCAATATAAAGGCATGCATGAAACACAAAATGCAAGCTTGAAAAAGTGTCCCAAATTTCAGTGAGGTACATCGGGCTTGGAGGCTTAACCAAAGTCATCAGACCGTATGCATTAATCACCGTTTGTTACACAACAACGGTTAACTGCTAACCTGCGCTCCCAGCTGTGTTGGCAATGAAGCCGGTTGATTATTCATAAGTGTAGAGCCAATATTTAACTGCCCAGGAAGAGTCTTTTGGGCATTCTGACCAACTGCAGATTGTACATTGGGTGGTTGATTAAGTGCGGCAGTACCTGGACCAGGTTGCCCTGCTGAGACACAATATGTTACACATTTTATTCCACAGCAAATGCGAAATATTTAAATTAAACTTACTATTTCCAGGCTGCATTATATTCATTACACTACCCGGACCTGCATTTGGATGACCAGGCGTTCCAGCAGTCACATTCGGTGCTCTTGTACCCATCATATCCACTCCGGGTCGCTGTCCAACAACCATTACAGACGTTGTACTCCTTACTGGGGTCTGTAATCGTTGCACTAATGGAGACACAGACGCAGTTAATGAACCCACGGTTTGATTCGGTGGTCCTCCACCACCTCCGGCAGGCCCCATGCCCCCAGTAGGACCAAGACCAACGCCAGCTCCAGGTCCTAGACCAGGGGGAGGATTCCAAATCATTGGGCGCGATCCTAATTAGGGGATGTAATATTAGTTGGCTCACCACTGAAAAGCTTTTGCTTGTTGCACAGAGTACAAAAATGTACTGTTCTTACCAACATTGACTGGAGCCTGATCACGAACAGGACGACCCATTGATGTATCCATTGGTTGAGATATCGGTTGAGGCATTGGAAGGCCTTTAGAAATGGTTACATTTGGAGGATTTGGCTAGCATAATTAAAGACACTGATTAAATGCATTTCAAACAGCACGTCCTTTTAAGACAATACAGCAATTCTCTACCTGATTCATAAACGACTGAGCAGGTTGAGAAGATGGAATAGGTCCACGAGGTAATGGACCTCCTCCTAAGGAATGATTATTCATCTGCCTTGCTTGCTGCACATTCTTCTGAGCCTGCATGCCAATTTGCATGGTTGTCAAATGGGTAGGCAGAGAATTTGGCATCTGCCCTAATGGGGGATTTAACTGGGGTTGTTGTTGGGATCCAATAAGCGGTCCAGAAGCTAATGCTGGTTGCTGTGGCATTAACGGTGGCTGTGGGCCAAGAGCAGCTTGAGCCATGATATTACCTACAGATTAATCCGCACAAAGTCAACTTTACTCAAACAGGACGACATGGAAGATGAATACAAGATTGTGGATAGTACAATTCTCACCTTGTGGCAATGTGACTGGCTGCTTAAAAGGTGGCTGTGCAGGCGGAGAACCACCTGGAGGTCGTTTTTGTCCTAGTTGCGGACTTGGTACAGGACCTAAAAAGTTAGTCGTAAATTTTTAGGCCATTGTCGATAACACAGTAACAACAGTAAATCGGCACCTTTGGGTTGGGAAGGCAGGAGGGCGCTTGAGCCAGGACTACCTGCTGGAGCTATAGTTGATGAAATGAGAGGTTTCTCAGGTTGAAGCACAGGACCAATTTGCGGACCTGACAACAACTGAGGCTTATCTTTTATTTCAGTAGAAGTTGGGCTCAGAGGTCTTTCTATATTTTTAAAGATACGATTCTGTGTTAATATCTCTTGCGTGAATAATCAGATGATTTCATTTAACATCAGCCACCTTACCTTGCAACTGGTAACCTTTGAGAAGGACTAAATGGCGCCTATCTTTTGTGTAATTTTTATTTTGTGCCAACTGCAAGTCTCCGCCAGCCTAAAAATTACCGAAGATTTAATTGTTATAAAAAATACAGCAAACATACCACAGATACCTCCCCCTCCCCAGCACAATAAAGATTATGCAGCCCTTGCCAAATAAGACACCTATTGAACCATAAACTTAGAGCAAGTGCGGTCCCTCACTTCCTGTTTGTTGCAGCTATGGTGAAAAATTAAAGTGCACAATGAACAGCACAAGGCTATTTATTATACAAAAATCCCACTTTCATTTTTATAAAACGTGTGAACGCATTTAAAAAAAAAATCCAAAGAACATTGTGCTAGTTATAAAATAAATGTGCATAATGAAATTCAAGTTAATTACCTTATCATACAATTTAAAAAGAGCAGGAATCTTCCTCGGCGAAATTATACTTAAATTGATGCCTCGCTAAAATAAAAACAAATTTCAGCAATTTTCATATTGTAATTAGGATATACTTGTCACCCGACGAGGGCTCCAAGGTAGAATACAAGGTCTACAGATTCCCTGAATTTCGGTCGAGGTCGACAGTCAATTAAGTACTACTATGGTCCGAGAGTTTGGCATCGTTTCCTTTAACTTCTTTTTTATCCTTCTACCCAGCCGCTTTCAATTTCCCTCATTCTCAATTCTGTTTCTACTGTGTACCCACAAACTAATGAGCACTCGACACTGTAATAGGTGGGATATGGACTTGTTCAAGATGTAAACTATAGGAGTGCAATTTTCATAGAAAGACTTTCGGCAGGCTTTCCATTCCTATAGGTTTAATGAGGGTGTTTATTTTGTCCTTAACGGTCACGTATCTGTCGCCTATTATCAATCATAGTAACTTAAATCGTCTTATTTCTCGATTTGAGAATGAAAACAAAGTTTTAGGTTTTATCTTGCTCCAAACAAACTACAAGGCGTTCTTGCAAGACAGAATAAAGTAAAATCATTAGGTGTAACTTTCATACGATACTAACGAGAACAACAGAATAGTAGTGGTAGACGTTTGCCTTCATGGCTAGGAATTAAAAGTCTACATCCACACTAGGAGAATACTAGTTAATATATCCGCGATAAATTTTTTATGGAACTGTTTTCAGAACTGAAGCAATACTTTTGAACACATCATCATCATCTTCAGTCTAGACTCTACCCTTTCATAGTCCTAATCTCAGACGTAAGCATAAAGCGCAACAAATTGAACGTAACAATTTGGATAATCACCTCCCCCATGAGACTGGCCAACTGTTCCGCATGAAGACCAGAGTACGTCGCACTTTCCAAGCATGGAAGTGGGTACGGTGGAGAGTTGCAGATCAAAATACAATGTTTTTGTGTAGTTAAACTAGAAACCAAGACAGCAATAATGTTAATGACAGCATTATTTCATAAATTATGACAAAAAGGTAGTATTTCTTACTGAGGTTCTCGTAAATTATGGAAATCATCAAAAGCTTGCAAAGCAGTACCAAGACCTTCAACTATGTGACTACATCCTTCCGCAGCCCCACCCAAAAACCTGAAACACTCATTGACTGCACTCATACACCAATATAATATCCAAAATTGATAACAACAGAATAATTCTTACGGTATTCTGTCCAACCATGACAAGAACTTATTGATACTAGTAGTTGGTGCTGAACCACAAGACACCGAAGGCTCTGGCGCTGAATCCGCAGCCATAAATACTATAAGTGCATATAATGTGCTTGTTAACTGTAATGCAAAATATATAATTTATTAAATAATTCAAGTCGTGACAAAATAATAAAATAACACTTCCACAGTAAAAATATTGAAAATCGTACTTCGGATCCACATTCTTTATCTTCAGCAGGTCCGCCATTGAAACACCTATGTAAAAAATATTATTTTTGTTGTATCAAATTTCTACAGTTATCACAACAGTCCTTGTTTAGGAGTCAATGGTCGTCACCATCACAGACGTCTCCAAAGTTGATAACTGAATTCCAATCAATTACCGTCTAGGGAGAATTCTGCTATATTAATCAGATACGATGTATGGCTACATGTAGCAATCAATAATTATTTAATATCACCACTGTTACACACAGATATGGCACAGCGGTCCACTCATAATACAACCCTTTGATTGTCGAAAAAGAAAATCAACGCCACAATAGTTCCTGCTATCAGCTTCTAGAGATGGAAATTCCATAAATCAACGTTTGGTATAACGTAATAACGTGTTGCGACAAATATGTATGCCAAGAGAATAGCTTGACGACAAATAAAATGGGGAGCAGCCAATCAATTATAATTTAGCACGTAATTCCTACGAAATGAGTAAAATAAAACGCTATAAAAATTAGGTCTCCTCGAGTTAGGTTCAAGTAATGGTAGATGACGTTAAAAAAATTGAAGTTCAAGCCTGTGATTTTATATCTTGCCGAACAAATTGAGATAGGATTACATCAACCAGGTGTTCCACATGACGGGTACTTGAAGGAAGGGTACAAACAAATGTCAAAAATGCCAACGGGCTGCCCTTTTGTAAGTCTGTCTGGGGAATGAATTACAAGTTTTGGCAATAGTTACAAATATCTAATCAAGAATCAATAAAATGAGAGAAGAGTAGGTGCCAGTAAGGATCTGATACTGCTTAGAAAGCGCGACTATGATAAGACACCATATTTATATTAAATATTTGGTTAACTCAACACTGGGTTGATACCTTAGATACCGTGCTGAAATTTCCATTCTCTTAAATTTCCTACTAGTTTACCCGAGTAGGTAGTATTAGAACAACTAATCACTCTAGACTTCTTCAAACCCAATCATTTACCACTTTCGCAGATCCCAAAACGTATTTTTTCTTAGAGTAATTATTACTTAGCTAAAGAATACTAATTTGGGTTTGCTGCAGTGCTTAATAGCTTTAACAATTGTAATGCAGCATGACCACCACCACCAGTGCCGGATTTACCATTAGGCTAAATAGGCAGAAGCCTAGGGCCTCAACATTTAGCGGGCTTCAAAACCTAAGAAAAGGGCCTCTAAATTGAAATAGCCTAGGGCATCTCAATATCTAATTCCGGCACCTTAAAACATCAAACGAGTGTCAAATAATGATCTCTTGCTGCCAACTTCTTTGTTGCTTCAATATCTTTATTTTTAATTTTTTCAACTCAACTAAGTGGAAGCAAGGTAAAGAAAGCTGCGAGATCCAAAGAACACCGTCCATAACTCTTTCACTTTAGGTATGACGCTAATTAAGTAACATACATACCATTAAGTCAGACTGTGAATTATTCTCATGCTTTCTTCCTTTTGCTGCTAGATCTAATGGCCGAAATTATACATCTTAAGCTAAAATAATAAACCAACCTTTAGGCAGTAGCTAGTTTAAGTGCTTACTAGTATGTAACCTACAGAAAAAGTTAAAAACTATTCGCAATGGCAGATGACCCAACGCCTACCACAACTAATCCTAGCCTCTGAAGGTATGCAAAGTTTACTTCAAATCTCCAACACTATAATCATTATGTTATTATCTAAAAATATTCAGTTATCTGACAAGCATTCATTAATGAATAAGGCAATATTATAGTCTGATGCAAGTTGGTGGCACAAGCTCCATTTGAGTTGGGCCTTTAAACAAAATTGAACTCGACAACAGCTGGTTAAGTCTATCATCTACCTATCCCATTTAGCATTGCTAGAATCATATTGATAACTACATTAACATTATGATATGCAATTTGATATCTGTCAACTTTATTTGTGTCGGTTTCGGTTACCAATAAATGACCAGGTGGATTATTCAAACTGGCAGTTATGTACTCGGAAGACATGTCGTCGACATATCACATTTGCATCATACCGTTAGTCATCTAAGCTACTATTTTTTGAAATGTCAGTAAACGATTAGATATATCATTATGCAATAGGCAAAGAAAATTCAAAAAATATCACAATAAACTCAGTACAAACCAAAAGTAAATACTCACTCTAACGTGGGAATGACGTAGTTAGCTTTCAATTCTCCTAAATAGGCTCCCATGTTAGCTGTCCCTTCGATTACAAATACTAAATCGGCCACTTGGCCGGTATCAAGTGCTATGACCATGATGATTTAAATTGAAATGAGAGATTTTTCCAGTACTAAACTTAGACAAAAAGAAAACCTGAGATTATATTTTCGAAGTCCACACTACTACAGAAACACAAAAAACATCGACGATCTCAGCTCACCGCGCCCAAAAAAAAAAACCCTAATCTTTCTACTAGCGCCATCTAGTAGCGATTTCAATAATCTTATCGACAAGCCCCCGAATTTCAATGTCATCTTGTGGTCATCCATCACATTTGATTCACATTAGGATTCGCGCTTGTATCAAGCGCACGGTTATACTTCAACCTACATCGAAATAATCAAGTTTGGGAAGCGACAATTTTTTATGGTGTGAAAAAAAAACTAAAGAAAAAGTAAACAGTGAAAGATGAGTACGAGAGCATCGAGACGATTTTATCGGTTGGAAGGTTACGATGAAGGGATTATGGATCGTGGCTCTACAGCTTCTGCTCAAAATAGATGGGTGTTTGAAATTTCGTGGGAGGTGGCTAATAAAGGTATTATTTAGTTTTTCAGTCGACACTTCCTATTTTTTGATCGTTGTTGATGTTCTTAAGTTATTAACCACCTACCTACTCTTATTAATCTGTTTCAAGAAATCGTTGTAGTTAATTATTAGCACTATGTAAGACGCTGCGCGCCACGAAGTCGATGTTATATATATGCACATGTTCAAGGACTTCTTAATGGGGTCTCGATCACTGGGTAGTGAACTCTGATATGCCTTTAATATCGAAAAAAATATTTTAATTATTTCTGATTTGGAGCGAGAAAAGAAAAACCCTTTTCTTACCTAAAGGTTACTGTTATATAAAACTCGACTTGGGGTTGCAAATAAAGTAGCGTTGAGTAACACAAAAATCAAACGTCCTGTTGGTTTAAGAATTCATAGTTAGAATTAATTTTATTCAGATAATTTATTCTTTAAAAAGTATTTGAACTTTTTCGTTTGTAAAAATCGATACGAATAACTTACAGATTTCTCAGGAAGTGTACAGCGGTACAACGGTACATTTCTCTGCAATTTGCGTGTAGACCAGATTGGTAGAAGAGAACTAACTATTGTAGTTACCCAAAATTATTTCTCTCCAGTTTTAAATGTTTCTTACCCACTGCAGTCGACTAATAATAATTTGAAATTGATTTTCTTCAACGGAACGGTACTGTAGATAAGCTTCGACTTGTATTGAGAAAAATTCAGCTTTCCTCAATCACGATATTCTAAACCTATATTTTAAATTAAAAATTCATTACAATATGTTACTCTTAACAAGGAAGGGAGGGTAGGTGTATTGAAGGGATCTAGGAACATAAATATATAGCTATTAAATCTCAGTTAAAGTTTGGTCCTTTGAGCTATAAAAGGCCCAATTACCTGATAAAAGGGGCGACTGTTAACTGCTGATTTTAATCTGAAAAGAACGCGTGACGTCACAACATACAGTAGCTACGATCACCCTTATCCCGACGGTGGCGGGGTCGGGTCTGCGGGTTCTCCTCCTCCACTTCCGCCTGTCCCCAACCAAGTCCTCCCCCACCCCACACGCCTCCATGTCCCTCTGCACTACCTGCTCCGACATCCATTTTGGTCGTCCCCTGCTCCTGGTGCCTCCAACCACAATGGACCTATTGTTGTTGTTTGTGTTTTAGGGCCCTTCAACTACAAAGGTCATTAGAGCCCCGTTCACAGCATAGTTCTGATGCAGAGACTGCACAGACACTACACTAATGCGACGATTTTTGGGTATTAGCAGTACCCAGTTTTCCCAAGCGGCCACCTATGTCAGTACTAGCTGGGGTTGCGCTGCTTAACTTCAGTGATCAGACGAGAACTGGTGTGTCCAACGCAATTCGCCGCTCGCACAATGGACCTAACAAGTTCCTCCTCCCCCCTAATACAGTAGCTACGATGCCGGTGAATATCTAAAGGAATCAGGGGCGGATCCAGGGGAGCTTGGCAGCAATTGCTCCCCCCTGAGTGCCTCAATGGGGTGCAACTGTGAGGCATTTTTGGATCGCTATCCCCATTTCTCTACTGCCAGTCCAATCTGCAGTTGGCTAAACCACTGAAGATGGGACATTGTCTAAGGGGCAGTAAAGGACCCATTGTAATTGACAGCTTGAATTATACTAACAGATTCTGAATATCAAGGGAGGGAGGGAGCACTTAAAAAAAGTGCTCCCTCCCTTGATCCGCTTCTGAAAGGAATTAGGGGACATGTCGATTTAATGATCATACTGTATCATGATTTTTTTTAAAAGGGACACGGGAGAGGGGTGAATGGATGAGATTCACCCAGCGTGTTACATGTGACCTATACTCCATTTAAATCATAAATTAAATTGGAAATTTTAAAGGGGGCACGTAAAATATGAATTGCTCCAACGTTAGAACTCGACAGCCATTTTGTCACAAGACGGTTATTTAACATTTCCACTAGACTGAGTTTTTTATTTTGAGGTCAATTGCATGTGAATACCATCTCTAATTTTATTGAGGGGTACAGTATGTTATTATTAAAAGTTTCCTCCCACCGCTTTTGTATAATGTAAGTATTAAGAAGTTCACATCCGTTTATCCAGACTTGAATTTTTGCCCTTTTTTTCAAGATTAAATCAATGACAATCAATTTTGCCCTTAAATTGCTTACGTTTGCCTCGTCACAAATTGATGCGGGAGATTGTCTTTTGAATGCCATTCAACTTTTTGAGGTCGATCGAACCTTGAATAACATTTGATATAGCCGCTCCCATCACCATACCCCTTGTCCTAACAAATGTGGGGGTCGAGTTTGAGCTTTCCACTCCCGTACAGTCACTCTTACATCATAATGTCTACCTACGTCTCTCACCTGGATTCACCTGATAGCTCAGTTGATAGCGTGCTCGACTTTTGAGCTCATTTCAGGTTCAAACGTCGACCTTAGTTGAGGTTGGTGATTTCATTTCGCGAAGCTGTGAATACACTGTGTCGGATGAAGTATCGTCCTGCTCAGCATCGGTAAACAGATCTGATTACAGGCTATCTTTGCAAAATGTGGTACTTGCCAGGTATTATATGCCCCCCCCCCCTTGCAAAACCATGCCTTTACGCCCAATCCAACTGAAGGTAAGCCTTGATCAGTATTGAGCTTCTCGCATCTTGAACTCCTGTAGTTGGAGAGCTGACACATAATTTTTTACTCACTTTCTCTTTCATCATTAAGTCCGCCTCGCTGGCGCAATAAATGGGTAACTTAGAGGTTGCAGCTTTGGTCGGCAGCCGGCTGCGGAAAAGCATCGCCCAATTGTCAATTCAGAGGGACAAGATGGGCACCCGACCCTGTCATAGACGGGGAAAAGGTTTAGGAGTTGCTTTTTCTCTTTCATCATCAATGCATTCTCGGGATTACTCTAATTTCGTACTGAAAAGCTGTCTGGATCTAAACCCCCCCTTGATTTGACACATTAAAGCAGCATTCCCTCCCTCCATTTAAAAAAAAGCTAGCGTAATTTTTAATGTGAGGTGATCGAAGGTCCTGTCACCTTGGGTATCCAACTAATAGCGTGCTTCCTGGTTTCTTTCGGGATGAAGGGGGATTCCCAAATACGCCTTGGAAAGTTACGCCACTGCCACTGCACGTAAACTAACCTTTTCTACACGTAAAATAAACGTGTGAAGAAGTTAAATTATCAGGTGTGAGAGCTCCACCCTCAACAGGGCCTTCAGACGTTGCAAACCGCCGGTTCCTGGCGGTCCGCAGGGGCCTAGCAAGTGGCCCGCGAATCATTGCCAAACCAGGGAAATTTGTATTGTTATTAATGATCTTTCTAAGTTGGTACTCTGACCGCTGGTGACAATCCCCATTTTCTTCATTTTCGCCCTTGAGTAAATTTAAATGAATAGACCTGAATTAAATTTATATATTCCAGAAAAACGGGTGGGACAAAATAGAAAGGCAGAATAATAGGCGTTCGGAGAGGGAAAAATAGTTAAAAATGAACAGAAATTGATAGAGAGCGGGTGCAAGTGGACAATGAATATCACGTGACTGTCTACCGACCAAATATACCACCCTTTGAGTTGCCCCTTACGATCAGAGAAGGATGTAGAGCACGTTTAAATATATTCCTACCTCAGACTCCACCACAAGGAGAGGGCAGACGGCTCTCTCACAGCATAGCACACACCGAGGGATCTCTGTATTAAATTCAATGAGTGGAACGAGCACAAATCCAACCCAGAAATTCATTGAACTTGTGAATGGAGTTGAATCAACTATTAATTGTTATTCAACATTCGGTGTTGTGTCTTGTTCAAAGAGTTACCAGCTTAACCGAGGAACAGGTTTCTCCAAAAACAAGTTCTTTAGTCAAATTTCATGACAGATGGACGAGGAGATACCAAATAATCTTGCATCTGAATCAATGAACGAAGTGCTAACCTGAAAATCTCACGAATTTCTCCAGCAAAGTGACAAACAGAACTCATGATCAAGATGTCTTTGAGTTTGGCCCAATATTATTTCCTGTAGTATTGGGCCAAACTCTAAAGTTTTGTAGGACAGCAATGAGACTAGCAAATGTTATGTAGAAAATCAAACTAGTGGGTTGTAGAACCGCCGTTCCATGTGGCGTACACCTTTCATCCCTGAACGTAAAAGAACCCTTTCCGCATGGAGGAAAATATTTGTCAGTAGGGAAAATTCCCAAGTGGCAGGAGCGGATCCAAGGGGAGCAATGCAGCAATTGCTCCCCCCTAAGTACCTCAATGGGGTACATATTTCAACTGTTGAGGTATTTTTCATTGGTATTCCCATTTCTATACTGCCAGTCCAGCAGTTGCAGTCCAATATGCAGTTGGCTAAACCACTGATGACAGGACATTGTCTAAGGTGCAGTAGAGGATCTATTGTAATTGCTACCTAGATTTATATTAAAGGATTCGAAATATTTAAAAATATTTGGAGCGCACTTTTTTGCCGCTGGATCCGCCCCTGCAGCTCGTCCCCTGTCGTCGGTAATAGAAGTTCCCTTCCTGAAACAAGATTGTCCGACGTTAAACAACCAGGGGTTGTGACGTTACTTCGGCATCCGACTACGTAAAAATACCACCAACAACCACCTACCCGTGTGTTCCTCGATTAACGGAGGGAGCGGCAAGTTGCGTTGGACACACCAGTTCTCGACTGATCACTGAAGTTAAGCAACGCAAGCCCAGTTAGTACTGACATGGGTGGTCGCTCGGGAAAGCTGGGTACTGCTAATACCCAATAGTCGTCGCATTAGTGTAGTGTCTGTGCAGTCTATGCATTAGAACTATGCAATGGACGGGTCTCTAATGACCTTGTAGTTGACGGGACCTTAAACACCAACAATCAATCAATTAACGGAACAAATGGATACCGAACTCCTAAAAAAGGGGCTTAGATTAATGATGACGGCAGTATTTTGAATTAGGTCATCAGCTAATCGCATGATAACGAACTGTACACTCTCGTCCACCTTCACTTTATGATCGTAAGAGCTCCAAACTCGAAGACTGACAGTTTTATATTGGGAGCATTTAGGTTCCCATAGTAGTGCTCTAGTTACGGCAAAAAGAATGCCGTTTAGTACCGACAGGCTGTTGTTCCTGAGCATGTTTCTGTTCGTTATCATAAGCTAGTGGCGACCACCACGGAAGTTTTAATTCTGTCTTGTCTTTTGCCCAAATACCATTCAGGCCACAAAATACCTAGTGGACGAGTAGGTTACGCAGAACAGTGACCTTTAACATCCGACGGGAGAGAAGTGCACTTTTGGTAATTTCCTTTATCGGAGATTAACCCACTGACTTTGTCCAGAGGCTGACCTGCAAAGTTTGCGCTCAAGAGGCAAGGACGCTTTACTCTGGCTTTACCGAATGAGCTACATTCTGTTAATATGTTATGCTGTTGGGATTCGAGCCTGGCTCTGTACATTGGACTTGGATTCGAACCTGCCATAGAAAGAACAAGGGCATCAAAGTAGGCAGCTTTGTTGATCACTAGTTCCGAGGGGGATTGTTTTCGTTCGATGAATCCAGCATGGCATAAATAATGTCAGAGGAGCACGTTAAAACCCCTTTCCAAAAAGAACAGAAATGGTAAAATCCCAAAATTTCGGGATAGATCCCAACTCTGAGGTCTGTAAATGACTTTCAGAATTGTCAGACTAACTTGACCTTATCTAGCTGTCCTACCATTAGGGAGATCGCGAGCCCAAGCAGAGTATAATTAGAGGCAGGTTTTAAGATCTCCAGCCTTTTCATTAAAAGGAAGTGGGTATGCAGAGGTCATAAACCCTTGGTTTCAAGGCCCTTGGCACAAACTGAAATGCCTGATCCTCCTACAGACCCGACGTTCACGCTTGAGTTCAGTTATAGATCCTGTATTGCAGTGGTGTAGCTAGGATATTTTACTCCCGGGGACGAACTATAAAATTAGCGCCCCAGCCCCCCTTTCCCCTTTAATCACATTTTTCTATTACAATGGATCATCATCATCATCTAACCCTCCTCCCGCCTGAGGCAGGGTCGGGCCTGTGGGTTCTTCTCCGCCACTCCCGTCTATTCCCCACCAAATCCCTCACCACCCCGCATGCCTCCATGTCCGTTTGTACCACTTGCTCCCACGTCCGCTTTGATCTTCCTCTACCTCTGGTGCCCCCAACCACTCGCATCCCCATAATGGACCTAATAAGCTCCTCCTCTCCTCTTCTCATCACATGGCCATACCACCTCAACCGGTTCCCTCGCATCTTCTTCGCAATGTCTCCCACCCCCAAACTACCTCTAATGTAATCATTTCTAATCCTGTCAGCTCGCGACACCCCACTCATGTAGCGCAGCATTCGCATTTCTGCCACTTGCATTTGCCGTTCATGGTTCTTCCTAACTGCCCATCACTCTGATTGTTGTTGTTGTTGTTGGTGGTGGTGCTTTAGGGCCCTTCAACTACAAAGGTCATTAGAGCCCCGTCCACAGCATAGTTCTAATGCAGAAACTGCACAGACACTACACTAATGCGACGATTTTTGGGTCTTAGCAGTACCCAGTTTTCCCAAGCGGCCACCCATGTCAGTACTAGCTGGGGTTGCGCTGCTTAACTTCTGTGATCAGACGAGAACTGGTGTGTCCAACGCAATTTGCCGCTCTCATCACTCTGAGCCATACAGCACCCCCAACAGCATAGCTGTATGGTTCAGAGTTATGACCGATTTATTACCCTTTTTCGCTTATACTGTAACAGTATAATGTACCGTTGTAAGCCTCATTTTGGCGCCCCTGTACCTTGGCGCCCGGGGACTTATGTACCCCCTGCCCCCTTAGCTACGCCACTACTGTATTTATATAGTACGTTGAAATTATTGTAATGTGACAAGAAAGACAATGCTTTCCTTTGAGTAAAATTAAGCATGTATTTATTCAAGCGGTTTGCGTCCAGCGCACTTCTGGTGTCATGTTGTGCACCCTTCTATTATAAGGCCTCTTACTGACCTACATTTCTACATTTTAAATTACTGTAAGTAATCACAGAAAACTGAACTACGTTTTTCCATAAGTGTTCATACTTTTTTATGACGAACTCAAGGGCACTGGCGCACATTAAGCATGTAAGATGCTGCCTCACAGAAAAGTGAACTCTGATAGGTCATAGGTCGAAGAGTGAATTTAGCAGGGAGGGAACATCCAAGAAGGTAATAATACTGTACTTGAAATACTCGCTGTTGACTGAACTTTTGATTTTTCTTTTCTGCATTAGTGGGTGGAATCTATACAGTTATCCGGTCCAAGGCTGGAGTCACCGTAGAAGAACTTGGCGATCAATTCTGTCTAATGGGTCCATATAATGAGGCCTGTGTAAGGACGGAAGTCGAAATCTTGGATCCCAATGATGATCTCTACACGCCTATCATTGCAACTATGAGAGAAAGTGGTGTCAAAGTAAGAACAATACGCATTTCTGTCGGCTTCTGAAACTCACTTAATGACATACTTAAATCCTAAGTTGAAGATAAAAAAGAACCTGGCCGAACCAGATGATTTCTTTCAGGTGTCATCTCAACTGCACTTCCTTCCTGTAGCTGACAGGTGGTTCAAGTGCGGCTCATGGTTCCGTTGCTCTAGGATTGCATCTGTTGTTTATTCTGATAGCGACCTAAGAGCTGTTCCACCGCCATTAACACTCCTTAGCACATGATGATCATCATCATACCCTTATCCCGCCTGTGGCGGAGTCGGGTCTGCGGGTTCTACCCTCCGCTCACGTCTATCTCCCACCTGATCCCCGTCCACCCCCAACTGCCATATCTTTACGGACAACCCTTCTGGACGACCTTCGGTCTCCCCCTGCCCCGGGTATTGACGACCACCTGCATTCCTGTGAGGGACCACTGAGCTGGCTTAACCACTGCCTTGTAGAACTTTCTTTTCAACTTGATTGGGACCCTCCTATCACAAAGGACTCCGCTTGCCTGTCTCCACTTCAGCCACCCCCATTGATTCTACGGGTCACATCAGAGCACAGAGTCGTAACACATGAGTATAAGAAAATTTCGTTTCAGTTTCGATTTGAGGTCGATGTTTCTCTTAGACACTATTTTAGGGGGATTCTCAGGTGCCTTTTCCCTTGGGAGGACGTAACTGGTAGTGATCTTCATAACTAACCAGCCCACGTCAAATGACCAAATAATAAGATAGAAGGTAGTTATTTAAGGGCATGTGATGTGTGAAGGTGGTTTTTTCTTGACATTACCAATCAAAACAATGTCTCTAATTACTACTGTTAATCATCATCATACCTTTATCCCGCCTGTGGCAGGGTCGGGTCTGCGGGTCCACTGAACATGCTCTGACTAGGGGCACCCCAGCCATACGTCTGGAATACTACTGATAATGTGTATACTTTATTTTATCGCATAAATCGGCGATGAGTAAGTATTATCAGTTGACAGCATTTCAGAGTATTGGCAGGGAAGAAATGTTAAAAATACTATTTTACAGAATTTAACATCTTTGGAGAAGCGATAATATTGCTATTTGCTTATCGCTGAATAAGCAAAGAACCATTGCCAAGAATTCTTCATTCCTCAGTCATCCACACTCGTAAAATAAGTTCTAAATTTGGTACCAAGAAAAAGCTTGAAAAATGCTTATGGGGAGGGAAGAGAGCCTTGAATCTAAAGGGTTTCACAGCAAATCGATACTCATGGAACTGCTATACTCATGGAACATTGCTCACAAAACTGTGTGATCTCCACAGTCTATGAGTACAGAGAAGGGGCTTCTGCAAAAACTAACAAGAGTACAGGTTGCTTAGGAGGGGAAAGATGAGAGAAAATAAATTGATGTGGTATGGGCATGTTATGAGAAGAAGGAAGGAACAGCTGGTTAGGTCCATTACAGGGATGCAGATTATTGGAAGCACCCAGGGCAGAGGAAGCAGAGGTGAAGCAGATTGTATGACGGGATATGATAATGTGGGGTGGATGGGGACCTAGTAGGAGATAGGCGAGAGTGTAGGCCAAATACCCGCAGACCCATCCCTGCCATAGGCAGAATAAGGGGATAATGATTGCTTAGGAGAGATGCACAATCGTTAAGACCTGCGCTCGTAAAGCAACTGTGTTGACCCTTGCCAATGGAAGTCCTAAAAAGTGCAGATGGAAAAACCCAGTCCGGATGGAGGGAAAGCCAGTGAACACATAGCCCTGCCCATGAGCGTCCGCAGAAAATTTTCCAATGGTTTGTGACCATTGTAAAAGCGGGAGGTAAGGCACATTCATGGAAATGACAGCAGGTTATTAGGGGATGAAACTTCCCCACCAAAGCAGAGGAGGTCAAACAGTAAGTACGTAGGCAGGTAGACTGGGATTGGAAAGGGACATGTGGGACAGGGTCGCTAAAAAATTAGAAAATGTGGGGAACCCATTTTAGGCCAGGCTAGAGTAGGAGGTACACTCTAGGACAGGCAGACATAGCGGTGGAATGATAAGGTAGAGGCAACCATCAAACAAAATATTGCTGCATTCCACTGGTAGATTGAGGTAGGGGACCAGCAGTCATCATCATACCCTTATCCCGCTTGTGGCGGGGATCGGGTCTGCGGGTTCTAGCCCTCCACTGTCGTCTATCTCTCCCCCATTTCCCCGTCCACCCCACACACTGTCACACCCTTACGGACAACCTGTTCCCACATCTGTTTCGGTCTCCTCCTACCCCGGGTGCTACCGACCATCTGCATTCCCGGGATGCACCTGACGAGCTCTTCCTCTCCTCTGTCGTCGATACCACCTCAGCCTACTCTCCCTCATTTTTTCGGCGATGTCCACCACCCCAAGGCTACCTCTTATATACGCATTCCTAATTCTATCAGCTCTCGACACGCTACACATGTACCACAGCATTCGCATCTCGGCTACTTGTATTCTATTTACGTGGCTCTTTCTCGCTGTCCAACACTCTGATCCATATAGCATAGCTGACCTAACCACTATCCTGTAGAACTTCCCTTTCAACTTGATTGGGACGGTACTTAGGATCAACGTTCCAAAGCAATTGGGAGATAGACCTGGGTGTGACCCGCAGAATCAACGGGGGTGGAACGTTGGGTGGGGGTTTGGAACGTTGATCCTAAGTACTTTACCTCTTGCACCTTTTTCACCAGTTCGCTCCTCGAACGTACGTCACCGTTATTTTCCTGTCCTTCCCAATTGAAAGCTAAATACTGTCTGCTTCATCTTAATCTTTAGCCCTCCCTTTTCTATCGCTCCTCTAATATCGTTTAGTCCCTTCACTTCCTGTTCTCTGCAGTCACTAAGTTTTCCGATATCGTCGACAAATGCCATGACCATTCTTCTAATACCATCAGCAGTTCGTCCATAAACAGGATGAAAAGGTATGGGCTAAGTGCTGAACCTTGGTGCACCATAGGGGACCAGAAGTCTAAACACATTATAGGCAGACTAAAACCACAGCTAGGAGGATCACAGCCTTGGCCAAACACCAGAAGTATGAGGCCCTGTGCGATCACTTAGAGACAAAGGAAGGGAAGAGAGATAGAACCCGCAGACCCGACCCTGCCACAGGCGGGATAAGGTTATTGCCCTTCAACTACAAGGTCATTTGAGCCCCATCCACTGGGTAGTTGTAATGCGGAGACTGCACAGACACTACACTAATCGGCCGGTTTTGGGGTATTAGCGGTACCCAGTTTTCTCCAAGCGGCCGCACATATCAGTACTAGCTGGGGTTGCGTTGGACATAAGGTTATCATAATAATGGTGATGATGGCCAAACTTGGAGACAGTATTTCACGAGTCGGACAACTTGTAAATGGAAAAAAGTCTGCTGGCTTTGGATACTGTTTTCATATATTTATTTCGTATCACCATGAGTTCGAGAGAATCAAATTTCCAAAGTCTCCTTACTTACGTCGGATTGTGGCTTTTCCTATCTAATCTAACCCATTGTCCCGGTTTTGACAAGATCGGGCATCAATTTAACACACAAACATTGGAGACCCACGGGTGAATTCCGTTTATTACTCAATTTCTGGGGATTTATATTCAGGCGCAGGCCACAGTTTTGTAAACGTGGTATATACGAGTATTATATGGGATCAGGGCATTACTTGTTGTCCCAAAAGGAATATGTACTTGAGGTTTCATTGCCTCCAAATTAAAAACACTCGCTACGGCTGGGATCGGCCCTGTTAACCATGAGTTCAACAGTGAAGCCCACTGCCAAGGCTAATTTTTATCATCTACTTTCATCATTCTAGTATATCTTATTTCCGTTTGCCCTGGTACTCGCCCACCCCTGCTACTGACTAAATTCTGAGCTAGCTTGCCCAGCTAGTTATCTTGGCTTGTAGATGATAACAAGCGAACAGACAAATCTTTGCCCTTGCAGCTGTAGAACACATACCTGAGTTAGCAAGTTGCCAGATACGTAATCCTTTGGAATTCTGCCATCTTACTCTAATTTCAGGTTTATTTCGGTCGTTGGCTTATTGATGGATATCCAAAGGTTATCCTTTTTGACATTGGGTCAGCAGCATGGAAATTAGACGAATACAAGCGAGAAATGTGGTCGTATGCCAACATCGGAATTCCTTGGCAAGACCGTGAATCTAACGATGCTCTTATCTTTGGCTTCTTAGTGGCGTGGTTCTTGAAAGAGGTACTTTGGTATCTTACATTGGTGTTTGACAGGTTGTAGCCATTCAACTTGGAAATGATACTTGATGTGGATTTTGTCTTGTAGTTCCGTGCTCACTGGAAGGATGGTGATCGTAAACCACTCATTGTGGCCCACTTTCATGAATGGTTATCTGGAATTGGTCTCATTCTTTGTCGGTGTCGCCGTTTGGACATTTCCACAGTGTTCACTACTCACGCCACACTTCTGGGACGCTATCTCTGCGCTGGCAACGTGGACTTCTACAATAATTTGGACGGGGTAATGTCTTGTTAAAGGCTGAAAGAACAGGAAAAATTAAGAGTTGATTTCATGACACATTTCTGACATTTGAATTTCAGTTTAACATAGACAAAGAAGCGGGTGACAGAGGTATCTATCATAGGTACTGTATCGAAAGGGCTGCTGCTCATAGTGCTCATGTCTTTACAACAGTTTCGGAGATTACTGCTCTGGAAGGAGAACATTTACTTAAGCGTAAAGCTGGTGAGAACTATCGTCCTAGTTAACACAGAACTTTAATCTAGAAATAGGTCTTAACTAGCCCTTGATATTTTGTTCTTTTCAGATGTCATCACACCAAATGGCTTAAACGTAAAGAAGTTTAGTGCCATTCATGAATTTCAGAACCTGCATGCGTTGGCCAAAGAAAAAATCCACGAATTTGTCCGAGGCCATTTTTATGGTCATCACGATTTCAATCTTGATAAGGTCCTTTACTTTTTCACTGCAGGACGATATGAATTCAGCAATAAAGGGGCTGACTTGTTCATTGAAGCTCTTGCAAGGCTAAATCACTATCTGAAGGTGAGATTTCTTTGCACAACCTCCTTGAAGCACATAAGTCATTAGCTCTTCAAGCAGCCCAACAACAGCACCATAGTGCACTCTGATGATTTGAATGTCAGACTGAAGTTCAATTCATTATCTTATCAGCCAGTTTCAACGTGAGCCTTATATGCAAATGAGAAAAATATTTATCATATTGGGCAGCCTGACAAATTATTCTCTTGAACCGTCACACGGTCAAATGCCGTTTGATAGCCTGGATGGTTTGTGTGAGGACTTCCTGTTGATAAACACATTACCCATAAGTGCTGTTTCAGTGCCTTACTTGGTAGCGAACATGCATATCGTTGAACTCGGGCTACATTGGTTCGAGTCAGACTGAGGCCAGTGGTTTCTTTCTGACAAGAGAGGCTCAGTGTGTAGATCAGAGTGAAAATGAATTTGATATTATGATAGTAGCTGGACTGTACTAAACTGTCACAGAAAGGCGTATATAATTTTTCGGAACAGACAGCCATATCATGAAGTAATTTTAGACATCATTCAGTAATACTACTTGATTAATTATTAACAGGCTGCTCACAGTGATGTCACAGTCATCGCATTTCTTATATTTCCTGCCAAAACAAATAATTTCAATGTAGAGTCTCTAAGGGGTCAGGCCATTGCCAAACAGTTGAGAGACACTATTCATGACATTCAAGCAAAAGTTGGGAAACGGATGTACGACGTATGTTTAAGGTAATATGGCACCAAATATTCTTTTATCGAAATAATTTGGATGATTGCAACAACACCTGATGTTCTTTTCACAGTGGCCGAATACCAAGTGGGACAGAACTCTTACTTACAGAAGACATTGTCAAGTTAAAACGTTGCATCTTTTCTGCTCATGTGAGTAAAACATAATTAACATTTACACGCCCATGTAGAGCAAGTCCTTCGTTATCCCTCAAGGTCTTATGACTGAAAATAAATAATACTGGGCTTAGGCATAAGGTGCCAGAGACGAGACCGTGCATAAGTACTATATTGGCCCACTTCTTTATTTCGACACATTATTGGAGTGAAACTAATTGGGCTTTTAACTTGATTTTTAAATGATAGTTGTCCCTTATCATGACAGTTGATTATATCATTTTCCGTTTAGCAGTAGTTTTTTATCATTCATTTAGAGAAATACATTACCTCCTATATGTACTCACAACATGGTGGACGACGCCACAGATCCTGTCTTGATGTCTTTTCGAAGGACTCAACTCTTCAATAATCATCACGATAGGGTGAAGGTGAATAATCTTCTGTTGAGTGGAAACCAGTCGAGTGCTTGCAACACGTGAAGAATCTTTAACGTATTGAGATTGTGTTTTTATCTTTCCTTCCTCCAGGTAATATTTCATCCAGAATTCTTGTCATCCACAAATCCGCTGTTTGGACTTGATTACGAGGACTTTGTTCGAGGGTGCCACTTAGGAGTCTTTCCATCCTATTATGAACCTTGGGGATATACTCCAGGTAAGTTGCCCTTTTTTGTCAAATATCGGTTGTGTAGTTTATTTCTGACTTCAGAAAGGAGGTACATGTCAAGGTTAAAAATACTGAATTACTATAGCAATATACACGTTTCAAACGCAACCCCAGCTAGTACTAAGATGGATGGCCGCTCGAGAAAACTAGGTATCGCTAACGCAGTGCCGTAACGGGGGTATGAAGCGCCTGTGGCAAGTGTCTAACTTTCGCTTGCCTGTAACCCAATAATGACAAAAACCTTAAACATTTTGCCCTCGTTATGGCCCTGCGCTAACGTATCATTAGCGTAGTGTCTGTGCAGTCTCTGCATTAGAACTACGCAGTGGACGGGGCTCTAATGACCTTGAAGAGCCCTAA
>JAAFCE010001036.1:13764725-13781362 GCA_013389805.1 Trigoniulus corallinus
GATCAGGCTTCGTTCACAGATAGGTGACATCGTACAATCACAAACGGAACCGCAGCAGTAAACTTCCTATCTAACTGAAGGTGCACATTAGGTCTTTCCTTCAGCCAGGGGCAAACTAGTGTACTTTGAGGTAACTTTGGGCTCTGCCAGTCGTATTTTCATTTTAACGAAAAGTGTGCAATGTATCTTCATTTTCGGGATGCAGATGAAATTATGAAGCAGCATCCGGGAAACCGAGAATCATGTTACTTATGGTTAAAATGGGACGGGATTAGAAAAATGAGTGCAGGGGACCCCGGCGTAGTGTCTTCTGCCAGTTCTAATTCAATTCCGAGTCCAAGTTCAAGGAAAATCTATTCATTCGTGAAGTCCATCAGGGGAAGTCCGTTCCTCCAATCCAGGAAGGGAAGGAAATCCGTAAACGTTTGGCGTGCGGCATCCATAAATAAAAGCGGCTGGACATACCAGTTCTCGTTTGATCACAGCAATTAAGTTCAAGCATGGGTGACCGCTTGGGAACATTGGGTACTGCTAAGACCCAAAAATAGTCGTAACAGCGTAGTGTGTGTGTGTGCAGACTCTGCATTATAACTATGCAGTCGACGGGGCTCAAAATGATCATTATAGTAGAAGGGCCCATAAATCCATAAATAATTTCACACGTAGACAGATGATCTTCTGAAGTGTTTTTTGTGTCTTTATAAATTAGTTTCATCCAGACAAACAGAAAGTAAATGCTAACGTTAATCAAGGTGACAGATTTGCGAAAATTTCAAAAGCATGGCAAGTATTGAGTGACACCGATTCTAGAAGGAAGTATGATACTCAGTGCAGTCGTAAGTTGACGGATATATTTCAAAGCTATCCACGTGTGAGAGAGCATACTTTTAATCTATGTTGTTTCTTTTCAGTTAAAAACCTACATCAGTATGATTTGGTAAATGAAGACGTTGATTTGTCTGGCATGGCCTACAATGCAGGTAATTTCAGTAGCGGGCCATCGCACAGGCGCGACTAGCACCTAAGTTAGCAGCAGCCTATCTGTGACTGCTGAAGGCTAAAAGTAGAGATTTATTTTTAAGGAGAAGATTGGTTGGTTGATCGGTAGTTTTAAGTAACTAGAAAAACAAGAACCCAATATTACTGTGCTTGGAGCCCTCCAGGTATTTGATGCGTCACCGGGGGTTTAGGGAATATAACGACCATCCAGTCACATTACCGACACAGTTGCTTTATAACCCGATCAAATTCTACAGCCATCCACCTATCGTCTTTCTGAAAGTATTTCCAATCGCCATCGATAACCGGCGAGTTGTTGTCTAACGCAGTGGTTCTCGACTGGTTCACAAAGCGCCGCGGATCCCTGGGGCACCACAAACGCTAGTCTATCGTTGTCCAGCGATGGACAAGTAGTTAAAAACTAAAAGGATTTCTGGAACAAGGACTTGTTCCTAAAACATTCCATATTGTATTTTTGGTTACAGTCATTTCTGCGCATGTTTAATTTTTCAATATTGCTTGAATCAAAAAGGGGATCCGGCGAACGAACTGGCTACCAGGTAAGGGCTCCACGACTCCAAACGAGTTGAGAACCGCTGGTCTAACGGATTTACTAACTGATGACTGCCCATCAGATGACATCAACCTTATTTTCCTAACAAAGTGCTTTCCTGGCTGTGGTTGGGGCTTTACGTAGTTGCAATTCCAGTGCCAAACTGTTGTCCTTAAGTCTCCAAAATTTTTGATTGGCGGGCTGGATTAAGAATTTTTCGAAAGCCGATGGGCCACAACCCGATTGTAATGGTCGTCATAAATCAAATGCAGAATTCTCCTCAGAGACTAACAATGACAGACAACATCTGACTGACGCGACTGGCATTTGTTCTTGCTCGACGGCTCAACACTGTTTTATGGAATTTTTCCGCGGGCCGGATAAAATCCACTGGCGGGCTGTATGTTGGAGACCAATGCTTTAGACTAATCCATTATAAATAGAAAACCTAATTAATTTTGCCGGCATTTCGTTTTGCAGACATGAATGCCTACATCAAGAGTTGCCGCTGTGGTGGCGAATACATTATCCTGAAGTGCGATCTTCAATCACCAGACTGCCTCGTTTCTTGTGACACATGTTCTCTGTGCATCAATGTTATTGTCAAAGACAACCAAGAGCCTGACGCCACTGATGTGACATGACTAGATCACATCTTTTAAGACTGTTCCACCAAGTGTCAAATGCTTTAAGCTCCTTGCACAGCTTTTGGCCAAACTATGCAAGCCCGAGGAATCGGTGAAATGCTATTTTAACCATCTCTCTTACTGTTGAATTCACCAAACTGCACTTTGAGTTCACCTGCAGATTGGTAACTTATCTACATCATGGACACATATTTTGGAGAGTTAGTTCTTATTGACTCGCAAATGGAATGTGGAATGCACTATTGATATTAATTGTTCTTGGTTAAAATTTGATATACTTCAATCAAGTTGCAAGTTGATTAACTTCTGTGATATTGATTGTTTATTTCTATAATTCAGCCAATTTTGCCCATTGCAAGAATTGAAATCCTCAGTTGATATTCAGTCTTTGCTTTAACGTAACTCTTTTACCACATATTTTGGCTTGAATATTAATGAGCCGACGTTTTAGGAGCAGAGAGGAAAAGGGAGCGGCGAGTTGCGTTGGACACACCAGTTCTCGTCTGATCACTGAAGTTAAGCAACGCAAGCCCAGTTAGTACTGACATGGGTGGTCGCTCGGGAAAGCTGGGTACTGCTAATACCCAATAATCGTCGCATTAGTGTAGTGTCTGTGCAGTCTATGCATTAGAACTATGCAATGGACGGGTCTCTAATGACCTTGTAATTGACGGGACCTTAAACACCAACGAACAACAACAACAACAGAGAGGAAAAGCAGTAGAAGAATGTTATCCGTAGAAATTCGACTACTTTATTAAAGTAAATGACTATAAAGCCTGTATCCCCCTCTCACAACATTAACATCTGAAGATGCCTTCTTGGTGTGCAGGGCCGGCCCTAGAGTTTGCGGGGCCCAATGCAGCAGGCGATAGCGGGGCCCAAGTGCCAAGATTAATGAAGAGGATTGTTTACCAATGCAGTACTTAATGTCTTTAAAACTCACATGAAATCAAAATACTGTAATGCCATAACACGTAGCCCTATGCAAATTTAGCAAAATAAAAATTTTAATTTTTTTTTTCGATACACCAGCACGAGGCCCAAGGCGGTTGCCTCGGCCGCCTTGCCCTAAGGCCGGCCCTGTTGGTGTGAGACATCATGAAGATTTGAAAAACAGTTTGCATCTGAAACGTGTCTCGCCTTTTGTGTCCGTTTTCTAGACATTTTAACTACTCTAATAACCGCGTATAAACGCCCGATTTTGAGAAGGAAGTTTTTATGTGAAAAATCTTAACAGAATGGGCTTGAAAGTCCTACAGTTTAAATAACTTAATACATATATTTATGGCGCTGAATAATTTACAAGCTAAGAACATAGTTATTCAATTTTTCAGACTGCAGAACAGGCATATATATTTTAAGTTCCAGATTTTAACAATAAATACAGCAGTTGTTGCTTTCCTCTGTTTATATAACGACCTATCATGGCATATAATGTAATCTTATGAAATGCGAGTAAAGAGATTTTGTCATCAGTCGAAGCATTTAGTAGTGTCTGAGTTAATACATTCGTTAGTTTTAATAAATAAAAGAAGTTATCCTCAGAAAGACAGACCAACATTACAATCGCAGGACTTGAGGGTTTAGGTCGGAAATCACAGATTACCCATGTGTTGTTGGTACCAAGGGGACAAATGGCTACCTGACCCTAGCACTGAAACAACATAAAGGTAAGAAGGAATGATTATTAAATGAAATTCATCTAAAGATGTTAGTAGTATGCTATGCTAATGGGTTGGGGAGTAGGCCAAGCAGCCTTTAACAGGCCGAACCCTAAGGAGGCTGCTCGCGGGTGAGGAGGAGGTAGGTGAAGGGGATGTAGGAAAGAGGAAATTTCCAGCACCCAACGTTCCCTACCAACCACTCATGTTGGTACTAACTTGGGTTAGCGTTGCTTAACTTCAATGATCTGACGAGTTCTATCGTTTGTCAATTTTTAATCAGGCAGAAGGACTCTGAAGGAGAGAACTACCAACTGCCAAAACTTGCAGTGTGGTCTTTATAATGTAGTCTGCACTGAGTGGCAAATTACCAGGTCTCGGGAACTTGTCCCCAGGATATGGTCATCAAAGTGTAGATTCACGTCAATTAGAGATTCTAGTGGCATTACAATAGCAATGTGTGTTGTTGATGCAAAAAGCAATTCCTAACTTTTCCCGCCTATGGTAGAGTCGGGGTGCCCATCTTTTCCCGCTGAATGGACACAAGGGTGATCTGTTGGACGGCATTTTTCCGCAGCAGACTGTCGACCAAAGTCGGTGTAGCCTTCGTTGGGACATTCCACCGACGCCAGGGGGAAGCTCTTACACCTGGAAATTTTGCCTCACCTATTCGTTACATAGTAGAGAGGGTTCTTTAACGCGCAAATGCCATCGAACACTACACAGGAACTCGGTTTTACTTCTCATCTGAAGGAAGGCGCACTCAGGGCTTCTTTCTTGTCCGAGTATCAAATCTGGAACAACTGGCGCAGTAAGTCGAGCACGCTACCTACTGCGCCACCGAGATGGGGTTGTGTGTTCGTAGATGAACTGTGCTAAATTCCCAGTTACGGAAATTGGTGAGGGTTTGCTGGAGTTCTCATTGGCACCATGAAAGATGAGCCTGTTGTCCCTACTGCTAAAAAGTGTCCAGTTGTATGAACTATATGTATGGTAGCTAAATTAGTTTGACTCTTTAGCTCAACATAAGCAAGTTTCTCCCTCCCTGGCTAATGTTGGTGGTGTACTCTCTGATAAGTAGGAGCCCTAAATCGAGCCTTGCATCCACATGTAGGTGTGGCGTTGTTGCCTGTTATCCGTTTACCAGTCCTGAAACCCCTCCCCAACCACGTATATTTATGATTAGAAGATGAGATGTGTTAACTTGCCATTCACAGAGTGTTGAACTCGCCCATCTGTCGACTTGTTCTCATAAATTGAGTTTAGATTGAGCCCTTGAAAATCCCTTGAAGCTGAAATGACATGAAAATAAGGAAAGAAAATCCAATTACACATATGATACTCAAGTCTTGGATACTTAGGTATGTATGTACATATATTCCGATAAAAGTACATCATATATCATTTCTAGAGAATGACAAATACACTCTACATACAGACTGGAAAAAGTAACACAAAACTAAAGGCACTAGAGTTTATGGATTTTAATCACACACAAGTTTGGATTTCAAGTCGCATCTACTGCATATTTACGGAATGAAAAAAAGCTTGAAAAACGTTCATAAAGGGATTGGGGGATGTGTTGCATTTTTTTGGAAAATATCAAGAAGATGGGGAGGAACCTATGGTCAAAAAAGATCCTGCTCTTTATGCCAACACTTCAACAAATAGAAAGCCATCACAGTAAGAAGTTCTGTCAAGTATCCAGAAAGAAGGGAGGAAAAACCACAAAACCTACAACATTCCAACTATTATTTTGCTTTGTTTTGCAGATAATTCATTAAGAAGAAATTATTCATACGTCAATATCAGTATTGAAATAGTTGTCCAGAGAGGTTCCTGAAGAGTACTATTCATGACATCTAAAAGAGTTCCAGAGGTTCCTGAACTTTATGAGAGGAAATGGGACAGAAACATTTCCTACCTACCGAGAAGATTGTAAAGCTCATATATAATTATTCCAATGGTAAAATATGAGAAAGGGGTTAAAATGTCACAACACTGACAGATGCAGAGAGCCTTGCAGAATTTTGTTCTCACAGGTTGCCACCAAAATTTCAAAATTAACCTGAAGAACAATAACATTTTTACCTAAAAGTCCATTTTGCCAACAGTTTTATCTTGTTTGCCTGCTCAGGATGAGTGACAAAACACAAACAAACGCACACACAAGCTTGTAGTCCAGTCCTGCCCAGTGTCCATCACAGTCAGGTTGCAAACATCAACAGGTGGCAATTGAAATATAGAAAAAAAAGCAGAAAAATACGAAATATTCTACAGACATGGAGTACATTTTTTTTTTTGCTTTTTAAAAGGTCCATCTTTTAAGAATCCTCTTCAACTTGCCCATTTTGTCGAAGAAACAGCGATTACACATACATATTCTACTAAGACAACGATTGTCAGTATTTACGATTTCGTCAACTACGAAAGCATCATTTCAATAATAATAATAATTTGATTAATTATGTCTAATACGACTAAGATTAAAAATCATAATAATACTAACAGCGTAATAAGTATGCACTTGAGGATTTTTTTCTTCACGATAATAAAACAAAGAAACCAAATTATTCAAACAAAATGAAAATTCATTTCAGTCCACGTCAAAACAGAAATACTTTAGAAGCCCCACCGACAATGGCGACCAGAAGTGACGTCGCATCATGGAACTCGTAGTCAAGACTACGAGCTGTGACGTCATCCCACATACGCACTTGTTGGAGTGCCGCACAAATGGCAATGTCACATGCAAAGAGAGAGGCTCTGTCATCGAAACAATTTGAGGGTGACCACTGAGAGGTCCTAGGACCCTTTGACCTTATGACGAGACTTCCGTGAGAGAATTTTACTAATTTCTAAAAGTTGGATACTTGTTCATACATCGAATTTTCATCCGAAGTTCGAATGGACAATGGTCAGCTGCAGTGTCTTACGATAGGAGGAGGGGTCATTCAAGAACAAGGTACACGTGACACTTAGGACCTCCTTTCATACTCTTTCTCTTCCTCATCCTGACCGACGAGACGTGCCCTAGGACAACAACCCTTCAGCGTTCTTTCATGGACACGTAATATCGTATACATCAGATACATCATACATCAACTGGTCTACGACAGGGGTGAACCTGCGGATCAGGATCTCAAGTTGCAACTAGTGTGTGGGTAAATTCTGTCCTGTGATTTTCTCACACTGCATACCAAAAATTAATTTCAACCCTGCTATAGACGGAAAATAGCGGGTAAATGATTACTTCGGATGAAAACTCGTTCCCTTACATGGTACCACTTTTAAAATTAATGAATAAATAATAATTTTTGTTAATTAGCCGTTTTGTAAATAATTTATTAGAGTAAACGCTCAGCGTGAAGATGATATCCGACTTTAGGACCCCTTTTCATCCCCTTCATTAGGTTTAGCAAAAATTGTGGATTAATAGCATATGAACAGTCTCGTTTTAAAATGTTACTATAAGAACCAAAGTATCCAAGGCAGTCAGTCGGGCACCCTTCCTCAGCCTCCCAAGTCAGTTCTAAATAGCCAGGGGTCGTGAGGAACCTCAGCATTTGACATTTCAAATTTGTAAAATAATAGCATAAATAGTATACGACAAAGAAACAATTCATTTCAGACAGTTGTAATATTGAATATAAATTTTTATGTTCAGTCCTCATCCTTGACCCATCAAATCAAAGATCCTCTCCCTTGCAAACTCTCAGAATTAAATCAAGCTTTATCTTCCCCCCTTTCTCCTCCTACACCTCAGAAATACTCAATTTACAAAATTATCATATCTATTTATAAAGCAACATAAGCGCCACCACTTCAAAAATACACTCACTATTTGACACTGTGAAGATGAAATTAGGGAGCTGAGAGGGTACTCGTTATCCGCATTTAGATATCACCATACCATTATAACAAAACCATTACCCACAACGCCTAAAATGCAGTTCTCAGGGAGCCTGATCCATAAGCCAGAAGTAGTGTCTAAATTATAACTAAAGCGGATTTCCTTAAATCCGTCTCTTCTTTCCCCTCCCTCGGAACTGTGTTGCCTCTTTCCCTTACATCTAACTGCAATTTAAGATCTCCTGATGATCCACCACATCCTGGCCTAAAAGGCCAAAATACAGTGAAAACCATTTAACACGAAAACGCTTAACATGAAATATCGGTTAACACGAAACAGAAATCGCTTAACACGAAATTATTTTCCTTCTCAGATAACAAAATACTGGATATCGACACGTTCCCGGTAAAATACCGTAAGCAGTGCCGGATTTAGATATTGAGAAGCTCTAGGCTATTTCAACTTTGAGGCCCTTTTCAAGCCTTTTTGAACCCCTTTTCTTAAGTTTTGAAGTCCGCTAAATGTTAAGGCCCTAGGCTTCAGCCTAATTAACCTAATGGTGAATCCGGCACTGATAGTAAGCACATTTGTTGAGAGTTTCACTTTTTAATTTCATCAAAAGTCTTTATTAAAACTGTAATCAGTTTTACCCTACGCTAAATAGTTGTCTTATTTTTTAATATCTAAAAATATCGTAAGCATAAGATTAAATGAGGAAAACAATAATTCTTTTACGTGTTTTTAAAATTATGCATGTGTGTATAATTATTTGTAGTGCCAAGTTGCGTTTTACACACCAGTTTTCGTGAGATCACTGAAGTTAAGCAACGCAAGCCCACGTTAGTCCTAACATGGGTGGTTATAATGAATGTGTCAGTCAGGACTTTAGCATGGAGGAGTAGTGGGATTTGTGGCGAATCTGAATTTCCATTGATTGAGAGGGAGAAATGCTACAGAAAGCATTCTAATCCATTAACCGACAGCGTTTTTTGGGGCTAAAAAGTGCCAGTCTTTTAGGGACACCATAGCTGGGAATTGAACTCTGATCACTTACACACCATGCAGATTAATCGTAACCTTGGCATAACCATTTTCCTCTGAAACTCACATGGCCAACTTTGCCACTTTAGTACAAGGCTATTTTTTTTAGAAACTTGTGTGGCATGGTAGATATATCCTAAGCATATTCAACATTGTTGTAAACACTGTAAGAAACGAAGTTGCCAACAATTGTAAATGAAATCGTTGTTGAGAGACATTTCGACACATTTCTAGATATGTAGCCAACATTTTCCTCTGTTCTTCCTCAACCATTAAAAATTACAAAATGAGATTGACAATATTATCAGTCAAAATGCTGCCAACAACCTGTTTGTAGTAATGTTAAAAGTTGTTTTAGTATGAAGAAAACGTGTTTCAGCAATGTTTGTTTGCCTACAATGCCTAACCAACATTTTTGCTCTTAACTACTGGAGGCCATCATCAAATGCAACAGGCAACACTATTACCATCAATCACCATTTCGCTTCATTGGGCAAGGAGGGACATCCTGCAACTGCAATGTTTGTCAAATGTTGCCAACAATGTATTGACATGCTATATAACAGATCTAGGAGTTAAAATATAGTGGTTCATTCATCACAGTGTCAAGAAATGAAAAAACAACACACACACACAACAAACTAAAATCAATAAATTGCAAACTCCGTGAGACTGTTGGGGAACAGTATCTGAACAAGTTCATATCAGAAAAAAAACACAAAGTGGTGGCTCTAGTGTTGATGTCACAAGACGGTATACGCGACTACGTATCACACTCAAAAAAGAGTTTAAAAAACCCCGCTACACTATCAGGCAAATTCAATTCAAGCCTCGTCAAAATGTATCTTCATTGTACTACAAATTCAATTAATAAGATCAATTTGATATCAATGTACAAAGGACATATATGGTTCCACCGTCCACATATGTCCGGCACAAGCGTACACCCACATACACACACCCCTCATACTCATAAAATAAAAACAGACATTTATCCCCTACCCACCCATCCCCCAAAAATTCCCACCCCTCCTTACAAAACACCCACACACATACACACATATGTACGCAACCCTACGATATAAACACAAAGGGCCCTAAAAGAAAAAATTCTGATATGTCTGTGGTAAAAACAGACGATAACAGATATAATATATTTATTTACTTAATATATATATTTATATATTTATATTTATATATAAACAACAAGTGTGCAAATCTTCTATGGACAGTTGAGTTATCAAGATTAGGAGGAATTTGCAACAAATGTTGGGTCTCTCCCTCCTCCTCCTACCCTCGCACACCCACACATGCACACATACACACGAAGCACACTACTAATCCTAATAATCAATAGTTATATCTTTGCACCATTATCATTAAGAGTGTCCTTAAGATGGAACCCTGAGAAAATCCTAAAACATAAAAGCTATTAAGAACTCAAGATGTACGAAGGGCCGTTACGGACATTACGTTATTACCTTTGGCTGAAAACAAAAGTTAATGGGGGCTAAGGGGAATGGGGCACAATGAAGTTACATAATTTTTACCCAACGGAGGATTTAGAGGACCTTGAAGCCCTCACCCCTAAAAGCAGTTTAAGGAGACAGAGGGCTGCCACTTCTTCAGTGTGAATGAATGTAAAGGTACATTTGGGTCGTTTTTTAATTCTGCTAGATGTCAATGACAAAGGTCTTTTGAACGCTACATAGGCTATACAGTTAGACTCAGGGGTCCAACCAATAGGACCCAGTTCGGATATGAAGGTTTCCCAATATAG
The DNA here is from genome assembly GCA_013389805.1 of Trigoniulus corallinus. Taxonomy (NCBI): domain Eukaryota; kingdom Metazoa; phylum Arthropoda; class Diplopoda; order Spirobolida; family Trigoniulidae; genus Trigoniulus; species Trigoniulus corallinus. The sequence goes on from JAAFCE010001036.1 coordinate 13,775,263, forward strand.
GGAGAAAGAGTGGCATAACTAAATTTTTCGGGGTCAGATGTGCATAGTTGGGACTGCTTGTACAAGTGCCCACACTTCTTCCTTCATGGTTAGGACTCATTGGAACTTCTCTAGAGACAAGGGCTGTAGATGGTCCAGATCATCTTCTCACCTGAGTATCAAGCACTGCACTTTTGATGGAGGCCGTGGGGGACTGGTTAAAAGAACCAAGTTTCGGTTGAGTTTGGTATCCTTGTAGGTCTCTAAACCATCTGCTTTGCTGTGAGAAGTCAAGGACATCAAAGTGGGGAAAAGGGAAGAACCGGAATGAGATTTGAGGTTAGGTCTTAAAATACCTCTAACGCTCCCAAGAATAGACATTCGAAGGGCTACAGTGGGGACAAAAAATTGCTTTCAATTGTAACCTCAAGTGAGAGGGTTTGCCGACCTTTCCTGATCTTACATAGGAACTTTGGGTCCCTGCTCATTTTGCAACTTAGGAAGAAAAACTGCAACGAAGTAAGACTGACCTTTCATGAAGAATTGAAATGGTACAATGTGGTCAGACAGCCCTGTAGCTAAAATTCATCAACTAAAAGTAATAAAGTAATATCCGAAAAGCCCTTCAGCAGACCATTGTGTTAAGTTTAAGATCACAGTTACGATTATACAGATAACATCCGAAGAAATTATTTTTTTTGAAAATTTATACACTGATTAAAGTATGAATTGCCCTATCTAATCTGAAGAGTAGATAAGACATTATTAGATCCAATCAAACGACAATAGGACCTAATCGAGAAAGGGTAAAGTAACATTATTATTATAAGCAGACGGCAAACAAAAAAATAAATAATAAGCAAACGCACAGAAAACAAGGCAACAAATGGAGCCCTAAAGAGAGGGTCAGGTCCTTCAAAGTGAGAGACTAAATAAATCTTTAGGTCCTTTTTCCGCAACAGAATACTAAACTACCTCAACGTGTTATGATTTTTACGGAGCTAATGTGGCCCTTATAACAGCAGCCATGTCTTAGTAAAGTCTTCTTGATGATATGCCCTTTGAGTACGAACTACTGCCTTTATTCAATAGAGACAAATAACCGGCGGTCTTAGGACCACGCTTTTAGACTCCAAGAAACCAATCGTCCTCAAAGTATTTTGTCAAGCAGGGTCATAATCTTTGAAACGATAGACTTTATACGATTAGGTCCTTCTTATGACTTAGAAAGGGCCACAAAAGTAGAAAAAAATGACAAATATTACAAGTCCTGACTGCTGCACCTGGGAACCAAACACTGACTCTGTTGACTCCCTGACGAACGACTAAAAGGTAGAAGAGAAAAATATCTCGTTTGGGCACAAACACAGAAACACACAACACACGTAGTGCAAAGGGCCCGAAACGCAGAATGCATAAAAATATTTGAGTGTGATCGTTAATAGCCTTATGTTAACTGGGACACAGGTACACACTCAAGTAGAATAAAGCCCCATCGATATGGAATAGAATGCGGAAAACAGCTTCACACACAAATGAGAATAATTCAAAGGGCTCACACTAAAATGACATTAAGACCATTTTGAAGAATGTACCCTTTGATGAAAAAACTTAGAGGAAGGAGAGCAAACTGTTAAACCTCTGTATTTAACTCATTATTAGACGACAAATTCATAAATACATGAAACATAAAATACATAAAACCATTTATAAGATCCTTAAAACCCTTTTTTTTATGCAAATATTTGACTTGGGGCAATTAACGAAAAAATATTAAGGGACCGGGAAATAGGGCAAAGGACGGACAGGCAGCAGAGACAGAGTCAAATATTTAAAAACCACAAAAAATATCTCTACTATACTGCGTTTAATAAGGGGCCATTTATGATTAGGGAGCCCATTTCTTTTTCCCGTCGATAAGATTAAATATTAATAGGAATGTAGCATATCCTTGTACCTTGTTTATTGATAGAACTATCCATTAGGACCAAAATGGAAAAGATGGTGATGAGGGTCAAAAGACTAAAATACTCGGTCCAAGGAATGCGGCCCTAAACAGAAATTAAACATGCTAACAGTAATGAAAAAACAATAAAGGCCCCAACATAAAAATATCTCGCAACCATACAAAAGCAAAAAGTAATTTTCATAAATGAAATAATATTAACAAAACGTCGATATAGTTTAGGGCCACTTCAAACTTAAAAATAAACCTAGGTTTAACGATGAGGTCCTTGCCCAATGTAAAATATGAATGCACTTGATTTTGGTCCTTACAGGCAGTCATTAAATAATACCCCGGACCATTTCCATTGGTAATTACGGCATTTAAAAGCTTAGGGGTCACGAAGATTAGACCATCACGTAGGTGACCTAATGACCTATAGTGGCTTACGGCGCCCAAATGGTTTGGGCCTTACATGGCTATGATATTCAACTTCCTGGGTCTCCTATAAAGCATATATAAATAATACAAATACACCAATGGGATGAAATATACCAATAACAGTGTAAGGGCTTATTAAAAAATCAAAGGACCTTTTCAAGGCCCATAGACAGCATTATACGGACGTGCAGCAACTTAGGTATATATATATGCTGATTTTATTTAGTAGAAAATGCGTCATGGCCCTTTCATCAAAAACTCCTAACAGCAGCCCTAAATTAATGATATTCTTTGCAGATACATTATTAAATACCAGTGAAATCTGAGTAAATCTTTGGTAAACTAAACACTAAAAACTAGATGAAATTTTATCAAATAAAAAGCACGCGCCAGCACTAAGTCTTACTTCCGCTTCCTCTAAAATGAGGCTCATTCCTTAATTAAATACCCAAATAAAAATGATAAACGCATACCATTAGTAAAATAATTAATTTTCAAGGTTATATCGTTCAACTTCCCTTTCATAAAAGTCTACGCGTGACCATTTCTGGCATAGTGACGCCACTTCCCGTCCTAATTAGAGATGGAACTGTCATGTTTGGTTTTAGTCCTGGTGCCAAATAAAAGGCAAATGGATAGCCCTGCTAACAGACGATTTAGTTGCTCCTTATTGGCTACGGTTCAACTTGTCATACGTGAGGCCTGTGGGGCCCAGAAAATACTGGTCACTGACATTTCCTGCCCTAATCACTGTCTCTTAGACTTAGGACAAAAGCTCTATTCACTTTGTTAATCAAATACTAAAACAACTTGGGCAGAGAACACTCCGCTGCAAATGTTAGCATAATCAACGCTTAGTGTAAGGGCACTCGCTGTCTTTACAGCTAGAAGACCATGTACATTAGGGCAACGGGCAATATTATGTAGAAGACCTGACAGGAGTCTTTAAACTGTTGCTTTTCTGTAATTACTGACAAAGCAGACGAACAACAGGTCAAAAAACTGCTGTTCTAAATGCCACACTTTTTCAGCCAAAAAAACCGGAAGTGATGTTATGAGTATCAGATGGACTGAAATAAAGGGAAAAAATTCAATGTAAAGTTGATTTCTTGAACAATTAAAGAGATTAGAGGGTGTTTTAAGACACCTGAATTCTGGATCGCACTAATCATACCCTAAAGTAAGAAACCAGTAATGCCATGGGTATTTTGAGAAGAAACTACAGGCATTTTGAAAAATTTTGGAAAATAACTACTACTGTCCTGTAAGGTGGTGCTAATTGGTAGTACCTCTAAACTGTCTTTAAAAAACATTGCAGAATCACTGGCATCCAGGTTTGAATTTAGGTTTTCATCTCCAAAAATTGCTTTAGTTAAAGTACTACGTCCAACATGAAGTTCAGAATCCGGAAGTGGCTGGTCCTCACAATACTACCTCATTTCCAGTCAGGTACCTACAGGACAATGCATTCAACTCCATATTTTCACGACAATATGTCCAACATAAAGTAAGGGTTCAGAGTAAGGACAAGGAAGAATAATTACCATCGATGTCGTCAGAGAGACCATCCAGGTCCAGGAGTAATCATTTTAACAAAAAAAACCAAACAAACAACAAACCCCCTCCCCCAACAAAACTGAGTGCATTAACTAAGGATGGGTTGCAGCGTCATCTATCTGGGCAAAGTCAAACCTCAAACTAAGACAAAAAGTATAATAATTAATATTAATAAATAATAATAATCTGATATGTTTTAGCCAGAAAAACGCAAATTAAAGAAATAAATCAATAAAGTTCAGCGAATTCTAAAATACAATGGTGACGCTGACAAAACAATGTCAGCCTAACGCGCAGGCGCATCGAGACTTTCTTTTTCAGCGAGAGACTATGGCGTCAAAAGGCCCTTTACAGAAAGATCATCCTCTCACAAATTTGGAAAAGCCAGTAGTGATAGGAAATAAATCGTCACCAGACCCCCACAAAAACTCACAATACAGGTTCTACAAAAGGACCTTTCTCATTAAGTCCTCAATATAAATGGCCTTAATAGGGACATTTCGCAGGAGAAGAGTAAATCCTGAATGTTTTTGAACGGAACTGGCGATATGTCACTGTTTAGGCTATGTAAAGGCCAAAGAAGGCGTCAAGAGTTTGTCCTGAACGTCATGGCCTGACAAGACAAATTCAAAGTCCTTAAATTAATCAGTCATTTAGCAAAAAACATAAACGAACAAAAAAAAACTCCCTAAGTTACGAGGAATAAGTATAATAATCATAATACGAAATAAAATAAATTACACCTGAAATCTGTGCATCATCATGCAGCCAACAAATACTGGCCAAAGCCGAGTGACCATAAGATAAATTAAGGCCCTATACTTTAGGCCCTGCTAATATCCAATACATAATGAATTCAAAGGAAAATACCTTAATACAACATTCAACTTATTTGACTGTTAATTAGTTAGTTAAGCGTGTCTAAAATACGTACTTCATTCGGAGGAGCAAAAGCACATTGGGACCTTTGTTCCACGATCAGGGTCCCAACCTCAACACAGTAAACATGATACAGTATACATGCACACAGACACAAAATATACGACAAAAAAATATCACCTCAAAAAAACGCCGCCAACCCTATCTTACCTCACCTCTGGCTGATGTGCCCTTTTGTATAGCCGGTAATATAGAAAAGTATAAAGAAGGGGTAAAGGGAGTCAGATCAGTTCTTAGTTTAATAAACTAGTAATGCGAAGTCAGGCGTAGGGCCTGTAAAAAGTCCTTTTAGATAATGTGGGTCATTCACGGACGAAAGTAAGAACATCAGCAATATTAAATTACAGTGAGGGGAGGTTTTATTTTTTTGATCTCACTCATTTTGTTGATTTTTTAAATAATAACTCCTTGTTTGCAAACAGGATAAGCCCCAGGCTGGAAGTAGAGCCAGAAAATCCACAAACCTGTTTGCAAAACACATGCGCATGTAAGCTTGCACAGCATATCGATTGGTGCCCTAAACTCTGTCATTAGTAAGTCATAACGACATCACCCGGAAGTGTTGGCACAGGATAACAATACCAGGCTTTGAATTTCGTCAGGTATGACACCCGCATTACTCCTGGGTCCATTTCATCTGCATAATCCAGTTTTTACTGCAATGAACACACCACATCTATTTCCATCTTAACTATAACCCAACCCTGAAGTACTTGAAAAAGGTGTCTATGTTGGGGCTAGGGTTCAGGGCAACAAAAGAGTAAACTTAGGTTCTGAGCAGGCTCTTAATTCAAAAATGGCTATTCGGAAAGTGTTTAAATGAAGAATAGATACTACGCACCTCCTGAATTTAACTACAGCTGGCTTAATGCAACATTGAATACTAGAAACTACTGTATCTAGTGCGTATGGGCCTAAAGAGCGTTTTGAACATGCCTCTACACTTTTTGAATAACTTTGTTGTTAAAGAATGCTCTGACAATTTAATAACGTTTCTCAATTTAATAATTTCTCTGGCTTAAAGGCCAACCAAAGGTCTGAATCTGACGGAATAACAGAGCTTGAGACAGAAAAAAGACGTTCTTTTGGCCAAGAAGTTCATCACCAGGCGCTCACCAAACATGTTCGGTGTGTGCCTGAAGACAATTAAGTCCATGAAACGCTGTCTTTTGTGTCTCAGACTGTGAGCCTGTTTTCAGTGAGCACCAAGCCATTACACAGCCTAAAAATCAAGGTTTT
>JAAFCE010001036.1:13781762-13964637 GCA_013389805.1 Trigoniulus corallinus
CAATAAAGAATTAGTTCCAGTGTTGAATAGCTCTGAGTATCCACTAGCCAGGCTGCCGAACAACTGCAAACTATTTCAAGAATTACTTTCAGTCATACCTGATCGGAAATTCAAAAAAATCCTAAAGAAAGATGCAGACCCAACAAACATAATTGACAACAAGGATGACCATCAGTGCAACGACAACACGTACGCATTAAAAAAAACAGATCCCAAAAATTGCTACGTGTCATATTCTGATATGGTTCTGTTTTCTAGTAAATGTTACCATGTGCCAGTACTCTCGGCTTGAACTACCTTCAAGAATAGGAGAAACTTTTAGTGAACAAATTCATTTAGATTGAAAATTACTAAAATTCCAACAAAGAGAACACCATCAATATAGGCGGGTGATCACCAAAGAAACTCAAATAAACGCCTTTGAAACATCGTTCACTTTCACTGTTTCTACCTGACCAACGTTCCTGAACAAATTATCGATCTGCGAGCATTTGCTTTTCACTCGTATAGCGTAGTATGAATGTAACTAGGCGACTAGCAGCCTATCAAATAAACCAAAGGTCTCATACACTAACAAATATCAAACATTTTTGGATGTTCCAAACATTGGAAACTGTCACGAATGACTGTAGTTCGGAACGTCCCACCAAATAAATGTATCCAATATACAATGAATTCTTAGTATTTACGAACGATCTCAAATGTTTTGCACCATGGGTGGACACCCAGTTAAGAATGTGCACAAAGGTAATATAAAACACTTTTGACGAAATAAAAGAATGGGGTAAAACAGGAATCATCTTTTCACAAAATTGAATAGTAACGGCAAAGGGATGGGCGAGGGACATACAGAATCTGTCATTAAAATAAGTTTAAAATTATCAGAATAAAATTCCAATTCCATATTAGTTGAATGCATGAAGCATTTCGTCAGGTGTTAAGAGATTTCAACTGTAAAAGCCCCTCAAATTAGAATCCAACATTCAGTACAAATTAAAACAAACAAGCAGACAGGGTTTCAAAGTCAGTGCTGTCATGATTTAGGCTCATCAAATAGCGTCAACCTGGGGTGAAGACATGAAGGGAGATGGGGGAGACAATTAAAAAGGACGTGAATTGGGAAGTGGTGGAAGAGATGATTATCTACTCACAGAAAAAACGGTGATTGCATATTTACAAGCTATTTTTTTTTTTTAAAAAAAACAAAACTCCTACAGCCCTTCTTGCTGCCCTCACGGACGGGGCCAGATTGGTGGTGCAGCCACACAACTTTGGTCAGTTGGTTTCTTGCACGATGCACCATTACTGCTTAGTGATGTGCCAAAACCCAACTGACGGAAAAACGTTTAAGCTGGATGCATGTGGGACTAGTTAAATAATCTTCTCAGTCTCAGGACAAGTGTTCGTGTTTTGTTTTTTTCGCTGGTGTTGTTGATTTTTGATTGCAGCCCTGAAATGGTTGCATCATCAATGACTTCTAGATGAAGACGCTCGTCATTGCAAAGCCATCCTTACCTTGTCTTCCAAAAGAGATACACACAACGCGCACACTAACAAAATAACCATCTAGTTCCACTAGTAGTGATCATTCACTGAAGATCTGATAGAGATGTTGATATTGCGACTTGGCCGGGCTGAGAGTAGCGTAGCCATAAGGCGGCGGTGGAACCTGAGCGTGAGCCGGAAAACCAGGGAGACTGGCCGACTGCAGCACCGGTTGCATGTGTGCCGGCAGTGGATGAGTCGTGTGGGTTGTATACTGCACAGGTCGGCTGTTCTGATGATGATGGGCAGGTGGAGGCAAGGCGTTGGTTGGAAATGGTCCAATGGGGCTAGAGAGCACGTACTTTTGCGATTGGGTGGCAGGGAGGTAGGTGGGTTGTGAAAGAGCCGCTGACACGTACACTGCCGAACGTCGATAATCTCTGAAATCACAAAAAATCAAAATGTCACATAGTGGAAACAGAGGGTTCATAATTCGAAGTCTGTTGCATCTACATAAAGGTTTTCAGAACCATGTCACCAAAAGGCATCGGGAAGGGGGTTTACGCTAAGTTGACCACACGGGGATACGACTTAAAATTTGCAATCTAAAACAGATGTGACACTTGAGGAAACAAAACGCACACGCCACAGAATCAAGCTGTATTAATACTTGAACGACTGTAAGGTCACACGACCACACTATTGGACATAACAAATGTCTTTAAAGGGATAATTTTCTTGAAACACGACTACAAGATGGGCATGAGTCAAAAGTAAGGTTTCAAACTCATGAAAGTGCAGCCAAGTTGCGTTGGACACACCAGTTCTCGTGAGATCACTGAAATTAAGCAGCACAAGCCCACGTTAATACCAACATGGGTGGTTGGTAAAGAACGTTGGGTGCTGCAAATATCCCCTCTCCTATATTCTCTATACCTAACTCCTCATCTCCCGCGAGCAGCCTATCAAGGGTTTGGCCTATTATGGCTGCGTGGCTTAGTCCCCAACCCGTTCTCTAAGAAATACTAAAATGTGATTGCTTACCTATATAAATCAGCATGCGTTGAAGTGTTCAAATAAAGAGGTTGACCCAGTTGATGCTGTGGTGAAATGTGAGCTGGTGGTTGTTGAAGTGGCGGTGCGATGTGAGAATGACGACTGTTCGAATTCGAGGTGACATTCCACTGTTTACCAGAGACGTTCGAACTACTATTTATAGGCACTCCACTAATTATTCCACATCCATTATTGTTCAGTTGTGCTGAACGATGCTGTAAAAAGCAAGGTATTCCACAAAAACTTTAAATAAAAGATTACACAACCGATAAAATATAAACACATATCAAAATATCTAAATTTTTTACCTGTTCTCGACCGTTCAGCAAAGATGAACACTTGATAAGCCGTTCTCCCTCCAAGGGACAAACTTGAGCCTTGTAAGATGAACAGTCGACGTCTGTGGTATGACTGCTATGATGATAACCATTCACATCAACCTCTTGCTTGGGCACATTTAGCAAATTATGCACCTGCGCTTGAGCCTGAGCTTTTGCTAATAGACGTTTCTTCTGGGAGGTATTTCCGGAATAATTTTGTGAGGAGCAGACGCTTTGAGATGAAACAGAACGGGATTATAGAGTCCAGTTGCTTCTGATCCTTTCCCCCCAAAAAAAGTATGTTCCGTCTCGAAAATACATGACTTACTTGTTGCTTGAAGATTGCGAGTCCTTCTGTGGTTCAGGTTTAATCACTTTATTAACGGTGGTAGAGTTAGTCGCTGCTGTAAATACAGGAAGAGCTTTAACAGGACTGTTGTGCCCTTCTGAATCCGAATCTCCTACTGTCACACAACTGATGACATTCTTCCGAGAACGACAGCTGTTGCTACTACTATGCCCTACTTTGAATACCATAAACATAGTTAATGGACAGCGTTTAACATTTGCGAGGAATCACGTCTATGAAGAAGTTTGATAAAGTAGAACCTTACCTCTTGGAGTAGACTGTAGACTATAGGGCTCTTCTTGAGGAGTCACACTCAAGACGCTTGGACAATTGCTACTAAGAGAGCAGGCCTTGCTGATGCGAGTGCCATTGCAGGCGGAACAATTCTTATCTCTGCAGCATTTTGGAGACTCGTGCTCGTCGTCTGAACTGTCACTTATGGTGATGACACTAACAGCCGGACTTGGTGTGTCAGGAATAACAATTGTTTGACGCTGCTGACTATGTTCAGGTGAAGTAATTACATTCTTGTTGGATCTGCGGAACAACAAGCATTATGCTGACACCAGGGATAGATTCTTGGATCTTAAAGTACCAGAAAGAAACTCACGCATTTCTGCAATGGGTAGTTTGATGATGTGAATGATGCCCTCCTTGATGGTGATTTCCATGGTTTTGATGATTATTGGAACCATTCCACTGTAACGATGGAGATGTCGCTGGCACCCTAAGAGTATTGGATGAAGCTTGGGTATGTTCACCATTTGGTGGGGTTCCCTCCTTAACTCTTTTCTTGACCGGCGACAACTGACTTGTGGTCTCTTTCTTCTCATTTCTATACATAGAAGACGGATAAAGAAATTATCAAAAATCTCCTGTACCAATTAGTAAGTTCCAGAATAAGTTGTTCCAGTTCCATTAGACTGGTGAGTTCAGTACCTCTGCTTGACGGTCTGCGTTCTCTTGGACGACGAGAACGACGCCTGCGTAGCCGTCGAGGCTGTGGCCAAGAGTCCTCCCCCCATGTTAACAGCGGCCATGGTAGGAGCTTGATTTTGATGTCTAATAAAAGGGTGATTCAGTGGCGCAGCCGCTGGTGCAGCCACCACACCCCAGGGCTGTTGAATTCCTGGAGCAAGGGATTGTTGAGGTACTACTGTATTGAGTTGTGCGCCTCTTTCACGCAACTGATCGTAGACGGCAGTAGCAGTCTCGGCAAGCTCCTAAATAATAATATTGTCAGTAAACAGTGTACTTTATAGCAGAAACCAGTCAATTCTCGATTCTCACCACTGGAAACACTGCCTGCTGCTCCGACAATAACGTTGCACCATCCAAGAGCAATGACCTCCTCCAAGTATCAGTCTGTAGGCCATCAGGAACGACCGGTTGCTGTAGAGGCGCCCTTTGAGTATGAATCTGTTGCCAGGAAGGAACAAACATTTGTCGGTTGGCAGCGGGAGGCCAATTCGTTTGCACGGCGTTCTGTAAGATGGCAACAATTCGTGTGTGATTAACTGCCAGCAAATGAATTTCAGTTAATGCACTAAAAAATCAGCAACCCCAGTACCGTCAAAAGCATCTGTCGTCCATTCTGTTCCACCATGGAAACTGGAACGTACTGCTGAGTGCTCACCTATAAAAATGTGTGCAACAATTATGAAATTTTCAGTGAGAAAAGTAATTACCATATTATGGAATAAGTTATCATTACCTGAGTGAGCAACGAAGGTTGAATAGGAAGTGCCTGTGGTTGGGGAGCTTGAGCCACCATGGGTACCACGTGCTTCGTTGGTGAATTTAAACCTGTACCAAAGTCAAAATAATATAAATGAGTACCACGGACACGTCGTGGTTAAATGAAACATAAGGCCAAACAGGAAAAGTGATTATGGTCGTTTCTTGAATCCAATCACTTTAGGAAAGTTTGCTACTCCTATGCTGCTTATATCAAAAGAACCCACCTTGATACGGAGGGCACAAAATAGAGGAGACACAGTGCTGAAATGGATCTACAGCAGCTGCTCGTGCTGCGGCATACTGATTGCTGGCAACAGCTGCCGACACTCCATTGACCCTGGGTTGTTGCTGTTGCTGAAGTGTTACCCGTTGAGGAGGTGCCATCTGATGTGACGGTTGATAAAATCCACTCGGTTGAAGTTGATACTGATTTTGAATAGTATTCAATTGGTTGTTGAAAGTGAGTGTTACGTTGCCATTCGACGATGGTACGAAGTTGGCCATCAGAGTCGCTGTTTGAGTCGAATTTTGATTGAGGTTATCATACACATGCCTAGGCCTCTTACAAGCTTCCATCATATTAACAGAAGACTTGACGCTAAAAATTAAAAGGGATTTCATCGTGTCAGAACTTGACTAACTCAAGCACCATCTTTCAATTATTCTAAGGAAATAGCCTCACTTGTTGCAATGAGCATAATCTAAGAGATGGTTGAGGTTCACAAATGGATGATTCAAAGCTTCGCCAGGTGTTATACGACGTTCCTGATCCATCGTCAACATTCTCTTCAAGAGGTCAATGAATTCTCGACGGTCAGTTTTCTCGGCTAGCAATTCCCCACCTTCTAAATCAGTAGGTACATTAACCTAAAATATCAAATGGAGTTTTAGTTTGTACCAAACTTAAATTCCAGTATCAGGAAATAACGGTATTCAACAAACCTGAGCCATGTCATCTAGACAATTAAAAATATATTTTCGAGCCTCTTTAGATTTGATATTAGTCTCTGCTTCATGTTCTTCTGGAGTCTGAAATTTCAGATACAATTTCAGACATCAGTAAAGCTAACGCTTATTGGTGTAGGCAAAACAATGAATTACCTTAAGCCGCCAAAACGGATAAGTACTATCAGTGTCCCGATAAAAGAATCGGGAAGTTTTCGTGGCATTGTTCAACATGTGCTCTGCAGGCAATCCTTGTGTTTGAGAAATGTACCTAATCTGAAAATGGATTTTAAAAAATGGTTTTAATCTACGAAGATTTTTTTCTTAGGTCCTATATTCTACAATCAATGCAATGCATTCACCTGATCGTACTCAGAGGAACCTGGATAGAGAGGCCATCCCAAGAATAGCTCAGCAATGACACATCCTAAGGACCACATGTCGATGGCTTCGCAGAATGGCAGACCCAATATTATCTCTGGTGCCCGGTAGTACCGAGATTGCAAGTAGGTGTTGCACACAACCTTTGACACGTGGCTAGCTGATCCAAAATCTATGACTTTGACTCTGTAGGGTTGTCGGACTGGATCGACTAACATGATGTTCTCGGGTTTCAAGTCGGCATGGATCAGTCCCAATTGCTGAAAACCAAGAAAGAACTCCGTTAGACATTGGTCCACTTGCGAAACACTGTGTTTACGAATTACGTCGTCAGACAGTCAGGCTTCCATCCATTCTTACTCTGACAAGCCATCTCAAAAGGCTTTTGTTCTAATCAAGACTAACGTAGCTAAGACATATGATACTGTCAATCACCACTCCCTAGTAACAGCAATATCTTCCGTGTGGTATTAATCCCAACCTTGTCAATCTCCTAGTATCCTACTTAGATCACCGTACCGCTGTTTTCCGTATCACCTCTACCACCCGAACTCAAGTAAGAGGGGTCCCGCAGGGGTCTGTCCTAAGCCTCTTATTATTCAATCTTGTTACTGCAGACCTACAGGCTCATTGCCAACAATGGCAAGTCTGGTCGTTTGCAGACGACAATTTTTTTAGGGTTGTCCTGCTCTCCTGGCGATCTAGCTAACGCTCTGCAGTCAGATGATGCTCTATTGGAGAGACTAAATCATTGGTGTGAGTCTCTCCGTATGCGTCTCCATGTTAACAAAACCAAAATTTTAGTTTGTACCCGCGGTCCCCCAGTTGTATAAACCCAACTGCCCCCCACAAGCAGTCCTAGCAACTAAGATCTCATCTCTAGCTTTCCTGTTCCTTCGCCTTCGGCCTCTAGATCTTATAATAACCGGGTATTAAGAGCTGCGTTCCCGATTCCCCTTGGAGCCAGGGTAACCCCAGTGTGTCTGAAGTTTAATCTTCTACCGTTTACTCCTTCTCTCCCACTGTGTAATCTCATAGTCTTAGCTAATGCATTGCGGCAATCAAGGCATCCGTGCCACTCTATCTTCTGCCAAGTTGCGTTGGACACAACAGTTCTCGTGGGATCACTGAAGTTAAGCAGCACAAGCCCACGTTAGTACCAACATGGGTGGTTGGTAAAGAACGTTGGGTGCTGCAAATTTCCCCTCTTCTACGTCCTCTACACCTACCTCCTCATCCCTCGCGAGCAGCCTTCTTAGGGTTCGGCCTGTTATGGCTGCTTGGCTTACTCCCCAACCCATGAAATTAATCAAATCTTCTGAAGTCAGACAAACCCAGCGCTTTCGCTTCGTAGTTACCCTTCCCAAACGCGATGTTCGCCGGAGGTACTTCTCCGTCATCTGCTTTGACCTTTGGAATACATTGCCCTATGAAGTTCGCTCATGCGTCTTACTATGTTCTGAGTATAAATGTTTAACTGGTTGTCGTCACTATAAGAAAATTTTGTTTGATTATTTTTTTATCAGCTCTCGTCTTAAAGTTTCAGTGTAACGTGATGTCATAAATGCACTTTAGTACGAGATTAAATTAATAATAATAAATCTTTACAAACTTTCTTCTAGCTTTACAAAATCTGACTATCTACTCACCTTCAGTTTTAGAAGCGCTGTAAGAACTTGTTGGAGTATGGGACGGATGTATTTTAATGGCAACGGACTAAACTTGTTCTGTTTCAGGAAGTCATACAAATTCTGCTCCAGCATTTCAAACACCAAACACGTATGGTTCTTGTGCTGAAAGCACTCATGTGCTCGAACGAAATTAAACTGTAGCAAGTTAACGAAACACCATTAGATATTCCTATTTTAACAGTGATTCATTTTATACATAAACACTATCAATAACCACAAGCTAGTTAACAAACCTCGTCGGCATTTTCTTGACTCAGCCTGGAGAGAATGCTGACTTCAATCTGGCCTTGTCGAGCATAGGATGGATGATTCTTTAAGATCTTGATGGCAACGATCTCGTTGGTCCCTTTCTTCCAGCATTTTACAACCTACATTAATAACAAAGAAAACTATCAGCTTTGTGCATAACTAAGTTTTTTTAGACGAGCTATTTCCGTACTGTAATGAGGTTGCTAAACAAGAAGCCATAAATTGGAAAATATTTCCGCTAAATGAAGCAATTCTTTACCTGGCCAAAAGTTCCTCTTCCGAGAAACTCTAGCACTTCGTACTGGTTGGTCATGGAGTAGAGGACTTCATGTTGGACCAGCTGGTAGTCCCCCTCACCGCTGGAAGAGCTGCTGTTCTTGGTTGTCGTCGTCGTGGTGGCGGCTGTAGTGACAGGCACAGTAGCGTGAGCCGTGGTGTCCTCTTCACTGGGTATGGGCTGCTGGGACTCCACGACAGTATGCACATTCCCGTTTGTGCTATCGTACTCCTCACTCTTACGCTTCAAGCCACAACGCTGGGGGGCATAATGGAAATAAGAACCAAAGAGCAGTTCGAGCACCAGTTCTTTGTCAGAATTGACAGATGCAAGTCATGAAACTCATCTTCCAAGAGAACAAACAGTTTGATGCCAAAACACTGTCAGTTGCAAGAGAGCTTTTAATACAGACCTGATAGGTGTCTAAGAGTTTAATAGTCGATGCCCGAATGAAATTCTGTGGCACCCCAACCACAGCGCCTTTGTGCACATTTCGGTTGCGGTGGTGATGGTGGTGATGATGATGGTGGTGATGGTGATGTTGTTGTTGCTGCTGTTGCTGTTGTTGTTGTTGATGAGAGGGAGGTGGTAATTGAGACGATGGTAGCGGCGGTGGTGGTGGCGCTTGTTGTTGCTGCTGTTGCTGATGTTGATGTTGGGTGTTGCCCAAAATGGACGTCGACACAGGAATGGAGCTGGAGGCTGACGACGACGGTACAGCACTATAGAGACCAGCTAGTCCAACATTCAAGTTTCCGGGCAAAGAGTAGCTCACATTACTAGGTATAGGACCTGACGTGGAAGAAATGTCTCCCACTTGGTTAGCGTCAGCATACTCGGTGCTAGACAAAACAATCGGTCAATCATTAGCGATTGATATCAAAATATACAGTATCTAAAAGTATGATTCTTTATAACTAATGGGCTTACAAAAGAAGTACCCGTGTCTAAATGAGAAATTGACGAACCAAATACGGTTCCAAACACTGCTTATGGTCTGCTTTATTTATCGTTAAATCTATGTTAAGCACGGGATTAAAAATCCGGTTTTGACGGTTGACAGATTGCCAAGGATGTAACTTGTGTTTGAAAAGATAGTCAATCTCGGTAGAGTGCACTCGCCATCTTGAGATCAAAGTGCGCATGTTCGCGCCTGACCAAGGTCGGTCCTTTGCCCTGATATGGTCCCACATGTGGGTGCGCGAGGTCACCTGCCCGTTCACCACACCTTAACAGTGGAATCAGTTGGGCCAATCTATCGATGAACCAACAAGAGAGAACCCTTAAGACAGATTAAGGTTGCATTATAGTGCAATCCGACCCGTGACAAAAAGGTGAATGGTCTCAGAGTGTAGGATTTCACGGGAAATTAGAGCTCTAGAAGAGTTGCAGGTGTCTAAAATAGATCTCAGAGGGCTTACTTTTCTCATTCGTAGAGTACGAAGGCATTAAATTTGTTAAATTTGCATCTTAACTCCTATCAGATACCTTGATAGCAGGAACAGGACTTGCCAAAAGTTCCCTTGCAAAAACGAACCTGTTCCAGTATTAAACTTCGGACACTTAAAACCACGTGTTCTTAAACAGGTGTGGTGGAGGCCCACTTGCTTTTATAGGCCTAACAGAAAACATATTGCTACAACTGTACCATTGTTTATACACTTCAGATAAAAACTTCTTTTCAATTCATGTACGGAGCTCCATATCGATGTGAAAGGTCACAGTTATGAAAAATTGATCATGGCAACCATGAAGTGAAAGAAAATAAGTGGCGTTGAACACACTAGTTCTCGTGAGATAACTGAAGTTAAGTAATGCAAACCCACGTTAGTACCAACATGGGTGGTTCGTAGGGAACATTCGGTGCTGCAAATTTCCCCTCTTCTACGTCCTCTACACCTACCTCCTCATCCCTCGCGAGCAGCCTCCTAAGGGTTCGGCCTGTTATGGCTGCTTGACTTACTCCCCAACCCGTTAAGTGTGTAAGAAACTTCATTTCAACTTCAGCCTTTCCGGTAGAAGATGGAAAGTACTGCGAGTGAATAAATTCATTGCATTCCGAATTTTGTGACTGCACCATGAATATGTTGTTCTTAATTTACCTGCCAAAGTTTCTACATTTTGGTTGTATAATGCGATGTTGGAACAAGTGGGGTAGGCCGGCATCCCCCACAGACAACCCAGCCAATATTCCTGAGCGTTCCAGACGCCTGGCTTGGGTTCCCCGCAGTCAGAGCATTTTCAGTGGATCCACAGACCCGACCCTGCCACAGGCGGGATAGGGGTATGATGATGACCATGAAGATATTCTTCACTTTCAAATGCAATGAATGACAGGTGCCTCTATTGGTTTTATTACAGCTGTTTCCCCTCCCATGTTTCACGACCTGTTGGTTGAAGAAGCCCTGACTCTAACTACCGGCTTCCTAAGTCTTTATGGTCACTCAAAATGACTTGGACTGAACACGAAGCCTTTGAAATGTGCTCGACAACATTGGTGATATATTACAACCTACTTACAAAATTAGTTCGAAAGCGAGGGCTGGAGCTAAATAGACGTAATGAGAATCATTGGCATTACTGCCTACGAACAAATCGAGTGATAATCGGGGAATTATCCAACTGGTGTCATTTTTTCTCAGAACATAGAACTGCTTTTCTGTCGCCATAAATCCATTCCTCGTAGGTCTCTATTTACGCAACGCCATTATAGAATATATAATTACGGTGAACTTGAATATCAAGTAAAGCTCTAAAATTTCACTTCAAATCGGGAATCAATTTCAGCAACATGCTCGCTAAATTGATCTTAACGCTGAAAATCTTTTAAACGAATGAATCTTATTCAATAACAGCAAAGTACGAAAAAATTCTTAACTTTTCGAATTCCATCGATGACGTGTTTCCTCGAACGTTTTATTACCAACCGATCACGTGGATGATCATTCACGAATTACAAAGGTTATGATGGCCATTCTGTGAGGGGCGTTTGTCTTTTGGTGACATAAAGCATTTGATAATTTAGCACCTGCTCCGAAGGGCATTTAGAGTTGTGAGGAAACGCGCTCCTACACCTGGGAATTTTGTCTGATCTACAGGTGTGTCTTCCATGTAGAAAAGGGAATGAAATGAAAGTGACACCGTATATCACATGTGATCACAGTTTTATTTCCAGTTGGAGGCCAAAAGGACACTCTATGGAGGTTTCCTTCTACCTCGACCGTAAGACAGTTTATTGAGCCAGGGAGCCATTGAGACAGTCTATTCAGCCTGCTATGTTTGCCGAATGCTGATATAACAAATCAACTGTCAAAGTTAGCTCACATAAGGTTTTGATAATCCCTGTTGCGCATTTCCTTCTAACCTTCTGTCAACATTCGGTGTCTCCGTTTTCCTATGTCTACTCTCCAACAGTGCAGGATTTACCATTAGGCTAAGTAGGCTGAAGCCTAGGGCCTCAACATTTAGCGGGCTTCAAAACTTAAGAAAATGGCCTCAAAGGGCTGGAAAAGGGTCTCAAACAGTTAAAATAGCCTAGGGCCTCTCAATATTTAAATCCGGCACTACTCTTCATCATCATCATCATACCCATATTCCTTCGGTGGCAGGGATTTCCTATCTCTACTGTTTCCCAATTTCGTTCTTCGAATATCTGGTACCCAACCCCGCGACCATCATTAGCAGAAAATAGCAACTTACCAATTAACATCAAGTTTCCGTTTCTTACTGGGTCCTCTTTGTGAGTGGAAATAGTGCACTTTTTCAAGCATCCCAGATCTCTCCTGAAAGGAACAAAAGCAATAAATTTAAAATAAAGTTACTCTTTCATTTTGACATGTTATAATTATACGGTAGAGACAGGACATAAGACACAGGATGGCTACAGCAGTAAGAAAAAAGTTCAGAGGAGCTATTAGCACACAGACCTCTTCTATACCTCCGTCATTTACCCCAACGTTAAAAATGAAGTGCCACGGGGCAGTCTGTTGGCATACAACGGTCTAGATGGCATTTCAAAGCGATAGAAGCAGAACGACCCTACACACGATTACCCGTTAACTTGTCTAATTTACAAGAAACAATTTTCTCTCGTCCCCCCCACCTCGACATTTCCAAATTCATGAACACCCCAAATACTGACTGTTATTCTACTTATTGGTGCCAGGTAGAGCAGGGTGCTAGCTTAGTTCCCTTCCAGATAGAAAAACAAGAAATCGCTGGTATCAAAATTTGAGTGACTGTGAGTCCTACAATCAAGCACACTGCCAAAAATTTTATATCCGAGATGGGACATTTCCACTCGAGTATTTCCATTCGAGTCTGCGATATCAAATGAAACTGCAGACTGCAAACCAAAACCGGGGCATCAAATACCAGGATAACGTTTAAGTTCTCACACTTCATCCTGAAACAGGACATTACAATGTGTCAATAATGTCGAAACACCGTTTAGCATAAACAACATACTGTAATTTATCAACAAGAATTTCTAGAGAAAACTACGTCAAGTAACAATATACATTTAGCATAAAATGGGCCCCTCCTCGTAGGCAGTTTGTTAATAAATAATCCCAAACTATTCACCTCATCTGTGGAGGGAAAATACTTAGGAAACACGTCATTGCACAACAGGGTTGGTGGATGGCACCCTATTTGAATACCAGGAAATACTTGCAAGTGTAGAATTCAAATTAGGTTATTACCTTTTCCGGAGTAAAAAAAATACTACGATGTTACTGTATCTTCAAGAGATTAACATCCAGCAGAATTCCCGTATTGCCGAAACAACCTTTTATGATGTCAATCTCGTTTTATAACAAGATAGGAATAAGTAACAAATGCATTTAAAAATGCTTTAATGTCAACTAAACTACCATACACTCGCGCACATGCTGGATGCAGAATGTCATCATAGGCAGTCATGGCTCCACACTGCAACTAGTGCACACAACCAATCCTAGGCTTGAAAACAATAACGCATAATGTAGTTGTGTTTGGATATTTAACGTCGATTTCTCCGCTGCTGAAATTCACCGACGCCAGGAAGGAGGAGAGCTGCTACACCTGGGAATTTTGCCAATTTACACACATATTTCACTCCAAGTAACAAGGATACTGTTACGTCCCATCGTACACGAGATAGGAAACTTCAGGCTCTGTTTCCCATCGGACGAAAAGTGCATTTGGGGCTTTGGGGATTTTCTGTCGGCCAGGATCCATCCTGCATCCATGGCTCACAACTACAACTGACTTCGTCACCACGGCAGGCAACACAATCTATATTCAAGCTTGCTTTAGTTATATTCTAGCCTAGATCAAATATTTTACTGGAACAAAACTGCACTCAAGCCAGATGGTCAACATTTGTTCAAATCTTACACACATTCTGGAGTTAGCAATCCTGTCCTTTATTACCCAAGTCATCTTGATTTGGGCTCGATTATACTCGAAACATGCTCTAACCCTGACTATATCTAACCTATGGACTGGATCCTGTCTTGACCATCAACCAATACCTTACACTAGGCAGAATTCAAATCAGATATTGGTGGCTTAACAGGAATTACCACAATCATCTTCAAATCCTGATTTTACTCCATTGTAGGTTCTCAGACTTTGCGAGCGAGCACTGCTCAACCAGAGATGGCCCCACAGCCCGAACTTGCTACATTCTTGAAAAAACAAAAAACTTGAGGAGTCATCTTCCTTAGTAAGGTGCGAACTTACATATTTTCGAGATCACAACGCAAGCGCAATTCATTGCGTTACCGAAATCGGCCTCACCTATACAGAGTACAGTGGTACCTCGGATTACGAATTTAATTCGTTCTGGAAGGTAGCTCGTGGGCATGAGCCTGACTCCTGTTGCATTGCAGTTATTGTGCAAAAGGTCAGACACCATGCAATATTATAACCAGCAAAGCATTAATTTACCTACCAAAAATTTCTATTTTGGTTGTGTAATGCGGTGTTGGAACAGTGGGGTAGGCTGGCATCCCCTCCCCCTCCCACAGAAAATTCAGCCAATATTTCCTGCAGGCTCCAGACGCCTGGCTGGAGTGCCCCCAGTCACAGCAAGTTCATTGGACCCGCAGACCCGACCCTGCCGCATGCAGGATAACGGTATGATGATGATGAAGGTAGCTCGTAACCCGAAACATTCGTAAGTCGAAACGAATTTCCCATCAAACCCGCCAAATTCGAAACCGCGAAATTTGATCGTACGATTCGATTCGTAACCCGAAATTTGTACGAATCTCGGTTCGTAACCTGAAACATACGTAACCCAAGACATTCGTAACCCGAGGTACCATTGTATACCCGATCCAAGTGTGAATCATTCCCGAGTCTAGCTTACATTATACTCGGGCTTAGTAAAGATTATACTCGATCGTAGAGCGAAATACATTGGAGCCTATCCTAAACCATACTCGATCGTAGCGTGACTTATACTCTAGCATATTTATTCAATCCTACAGCCAGCCATATATCACCTTCTCACGATCTATGACAGGTTTATCTTTATGGATGGTTCTAAATAAAGCATTTCCTAAAAGCAAATCCAGTATTTTCACCCTGCTCAACACCCCTTTAATTTTTGGGTCATTAATTAGGGTCACCTCAATCTACGTATTTCATCTCCGTTGCTAAACCGAGATTGAAACGTTCAAAAAGAAAAAAAAACTATTGCTTTGCTTCCTCTCTTAAGTTCGCACAAAACATTTGCATGAAATTTCATATTCGATAAAGAAACGCACGAATAAGGACAATGCGTTTCTCTCGTTGTCAGCAACAACCGAAAAAAAGGACATAAAACGTCCGTTGGACGTGGATACAAACGATGTTTGGCGTAAACGTTGATTTATTAATCCTAATTCTAGTTCACTGCAAGCAGCCTCTATGGCCAATTCGGCAGTGGAGAGACTAACTCTCATTGCTACATTAGAACCCAGAAAACTTCTAAGACCCTAAGCTACAGTTGATGTGTCCCTCTACAATACTTGCAAAGGTGGCCTTCCCTTTCAATAAGCCCTCCACTCTATTTTCCCCAAGGGTATTCCATTGCCGAATGGTCCTTGGCAAGAAAGACCAGTAGTATGAGTCTGTCTTTGCAGTTAGTTCCTTCAATTTATATGAATGATCCCTTCTTCCCTTATACCCAGCCAGGGACACACTCCCTGCCAGAGGTCCATCAGCAACAGTCCTGTGGAAAGACCAATGCCTTTGACAAGTAAAAAATCGCGTGGGTTTCAAAGCAACTCACTTTGTATAAAGCTTGTCTCAGGCCAACGGTAAGCAGGGTCGCCCCTGGCCGAGATGAGTGTGGTTCACTCTGTGAAGGGAAAGAGGATTGATCATAACGACAGTAAAAACAATCTGCGGTTCCGTTATGTCATTTGACTGCCCGTGAAACCTAAATTATCGTCTCGGGTTGAACAAGGATCTGCTTCAGATGAATGACTGACAGTCTTCTTACTATGTGCAAGATCGAATCCTGAAAGAGGTTGACTGATAATCATTATTCTCTCAAAAGCAGGAAAGCGGGAGGAGAAGCTATATTCACACGCTATGCTGTAACCGGAAACAGATAAAATCATAAACGTTTTTGGAGGATGCACTATCTCCTGAGAGTCGTAAAGAATTACTTTGGTCGAGTACATTGTGAGAGAAAGAGTGCTTCATGTGTGGGGTCCAGAAGCAAAACATAAGGCATGAGGGTCACCAAAAGAGATGCACAACTTTTTTTTTCTAAATCCAACTTTTTATATCTTTGAAATTCACACAGGACATAAAAACATTCTTTCCTGTTGTTTGTTTGTTGGTGTTTTAGGGCCCGTCAACTAAAAGGTCATTAGAGCCCCATCTACAGCATAGTTCTTATGCAGAGACCGCACAGACACTACACTAATGCCACGATTTTTGGGTATTAGCAGTACCCAGTTTTCCCAAGCGGCCACCCATGTCAGGTCTTGTTGGGGTTGCGCTGGTTAACTTCCGTGATCAGATGAGAACTGGTGTGTCCAACGCATTTCGCCGCTCTTCATTTTCCTGTATGTACTAAAATTTAACCCTTGCTCCACAAGGTAACATTGAGGAACAAATATCACAAGGCAGTAACATACAGTACTGTATTTATAGGCTCAGCAAACAAATGCATAACAGAGTGAAAATTAATTACTGGATTGCTGGATTAATTTCATGGGTTGGGGAGTAAGCCAAGCAGCCATAACAGGATGAACCCTTAGGAGGCTGCTAGGAGAGGAAAAATTTGCAGCGCCCAACGTTCTTTACCAACCACCCATCTTGGTACTAACGTGGGCTTGCACTGCTTGACTTCAGTGATCTCACAGGAACTGGGTGTGTCCAAAGTAACTTGGCTGCACCCAACACAACTTGGCTGCACCAACGCAACTTGGCTGCACCAACGCAACTTGGCTGCACAATACCTACTGTATTTTTAGTCCTATCAACCAAAGGCCAAAAGACTGTGAAAACAACTCTACAACCCTAACATATTGTGACTTAAGGTGTCCCATATTGGGAAAGGATACTGTAAGAGGCATTTCTTGGAAGTCAGGGGTTTAAGGGTGCAACAGCAAATATAACGGGCATTGTTTAACGGGCTATAACGGGCATTGTTTAACATACAAAATGTTTGATGGGGACACATGAATCGTCCACTATACACAATAACGGGGATCCACTATAACGGGTTCTTTCAGTGTGGGTGGTATAGGAACTTTGGAAGGGACTGAGGACATCGTCCACTATAATGGGGCGCATTATAACGAGGTTCGACTGTATATGAATATTTGATTGCATACACCACAAGGCAGTGACGAATGTGACACTCAAAAAGACACTTGTGTTTGAAGAACGCATTATAAAACGAAGTAATTTCAAAATTTTAATTAAATTCCTGCACTAATGGATACTCCACTAATGCATAAGAGGCTACAATTTTCTGAAGCATCCACATGCCACGAAATATGTGTACAGTGTCATATCCAACACTGGCTTGTGGTTTAAGGATCAATAGGGAGATTGAGCGTACAGTTACCGATAACCATTTGTCCCATAAGCAGACGACACTTAAGTTACGCATGCTCCGAACAATTAATTTTATTTGTGGAGCATGCGCACCTTAAATTTCGTCTGCTTATGGGACAAATGGTTATCGGTAACTGTACGCTCAATCTCCCTAATTTCCCTTGTTTCTGCAAGTCACGCGGCCGTAGCACTCTAACAAGGTGGCTGCTGCACTTGATGCTCGTCAGAAGCAACTGGCTGTTATAGAGTCCCCGTGCTGTGAGAACAAGACAGTGACAAACATTGACAAGTGATTGAAGAAGGTGTATGGGGATGATGCTGTTGATCACAGTACTATCAGTCGTTGAGTCAACAGATTATGTGATGAAAATGGGCATGCCAATACTGGGGAATTCCTGTACAGAGGCAGACCGATCATTGCACAGACTCCTGACAATATGCAGCATATTCACAATCTGATTATGGCTGACAAACTCAAAACAAGCCTGCTAAACAGTGACTGAATTGCACCGGTCCTAACTTCTATTGTGCAGGTATATAGGCCTTAGTTCCACTGTGGCACAAGAGAATTGAAAGAGCCAGAATCAGTGCCAAAATCAGATTGTGAATTCGCTGCATATTGCCATGAGTCTGTGCAGTGCTCGGTCTGCCTATGCACGGGAGGTCCCCAGTATTGGCAAGCCCCTTTCACCACATAATTTGCTGGTTGAACGACTGACAGTAGTGATCAACAGCATCATCCCCATACACCTTCTTTAATCACTTATCAGGAACTCATAACAGCAAGTTGCTTCCGACGAGCATCAAGTGCAGCAGCGATCTCGTTGGAGTGCTACGGCTGCGCGGCTTGCAGAAACAGGTGAAATTAAATTTTAATACACGCAGGAAATATGTTTCTATGTCCTCTGTGAATTTCAAAGATGTAGAACAAAAGTTGAATTTTTGAAAAAATGTTGTGCATTTCTTTTGGAGTGACCCTCGTACAATGCATCCCCACAACCATCAACCACCCATGACTTCCGTTTCTTTCTTTTCCCCCTCTTTTCTTCTTATCCAGTCAATTTTTATCTCCTATAGTCCCTAGACCCCTTAGTGGCACGTTGGGTCACGTAGTCGATACGCAAGGTCATGGTTAGCAGGTCTAATCCTCATCCAGGCGGATAGGTGCCTAATGGTGAAGTCAGTGCAGGATGAATAAAACAAGAGGGGCAAGTGGAGGTTGCATGATACGAGGGAACCAATCACAAGACAAGTCCTACCTACATAGCAGACCGAATAAAGTAATAAGGTCAAAGTGAACTAGCTTACGTAGTGACTTTACGTGGTTCGAACGAAAGGGGTAGCAAGTACGCAACCACTTTATACTTGGTGTCAATTTCTCCAGATCCATACATTTTTCATCCTGTATAGAAAGGGTTCCTTTTCTTGCAAGCAACACAGTATACAAACGCATCACATGGAGGAGCCATGGGGCTTTCTTCTCCTGGATCCCAAATGAGCAACTGAGACCGGTTGCTGTTGCAAATTCGAGATACAAAAACCATAATGCGGGTTTCCGGGCAACCTAGAGTTGGGATAACCGTCTGTTACCGGCAGGAAACAGATCAGATATATTAGCTGTAGATGGATGGATGTTCGATTCTATAAACAATGAAGCATATCTAATGACGTCAATCAACAACACGAAACGTTGTGGCCTGGTTTAATAGTCCCACATTGTTTCGACTCATTAATCATGCAATCCATTAATTTTATTTCGACAACACGAAAACGCAACGTCTTTTTGGTTGATGGCTGACACGGACCGGTTCAAGTTGACTTTTTAACGCCTGCAAATCACCTGACGAGTGCCAAGTCTACTAACCGACGCGACGTTAGAACCAGAGGGATGCAACCACCACAGGTTTGAGTCCCGACAAAAGTCGGTCAATGTGGTCGTCATGGTTATGGTAACTTCGGACTGTCTACTCTTAAGAAGGTTTACGGACTCCAGAGGGCCACAGCTCCAGCACATGAAAATTTTTACCGATCCATACTTCTGTCCTTCTTAATTAAACACAAGCTCGCCTCAGTGGCGTGCTTGATCCGGCGTTCGCGGATGCAGGTTCATTTCGGGTCGAGGTGGGTTGTTCCTTTCGGACAGCAGAGTGGTCCCAAGCGCTCCTTCTGTCAGATGGAAAGTTAAACCGTCATCTCATGTGGTATGTACGATGTCACCACAGCACAGAAAAGAACTCTTTGTCGATTGAATAGGGACTCGTCTCCTGACGTTGGTAAACAAAATTTCTCCCACAAAGAAAATACGGGCGTACAAGTGGTTGCAGCATTAGATCAGGCTGCATGAATGTTCCATCCAATCCAGTAGCTTGCCTGTGTGTTTCCATGACAAAAATGTGCACCCGACCCTGTTATAGGCGGGTAAGGGGCTAAGTATAATGAGGCACACTACCAAATGAATACCTGAGGCGAGTTGCAACGGCGAACTCAGGGAACTCAGGGAAGTTTGCAGATTGGAAGTGACTCTTCTAGAAGGTGACGGATAACACACATACCCCAACGTCGTCTTTGTGTCATGCCCACTCCTATCTCCTTCATCCTACTTTTAGCACTTGGTCCTCTCTAAAGGGGTTTATCAATTAAAGAAGACAGCAAAAAATATTTTGAAATTGTAGGTGGACCGGATAAGCCGATAAATAACACACATACCTGTCGACCACCACGCCTAACAGGAAGTCAACGTCAATCCTACACATAACATCTCACTATATAAAATGTGACATTTAGCCCACTGCATACGAGGCACGAAATTCGTTTCCGGTGGTCCCGCTATTCAAATGAGTTTCAGTAAATCGTAGGGGACATTCGAAAACCTTGGTACCGGTATAACCTTACAAATTTTACAATGCAGAATGATAAATGACGCTGTATCCTGCAGACCGTCCCATCGCTCTGAAACAGGTTCTCTTCTGCTCCAACAGATCAAGGAACCTTCATTAATTAAACCTTAGTGCACGTGTTTATTAGGCACTATTGCAAGTACAGTACTTGCATTCTGTCTCATTCAATTTGGCACGTTCCCCTCTCTGTTGGAAGTCCCGCAATATATAGAGACCCCATGTAATATTCAGAAACGTTGCTTCATTCGGCCCTGATAGGTGCAGTCACGCGACAGGCGCCCTACCACTTAACTACCCAAAAAGAATGGACCTTCAAAAATACTTGACTATTATTCTACTATCAATATCTGGGGGGTCAGTGGGAGAGCAAATTCATTTGTTACGTCCCAGTGCGTGGGTTCGATTCTGACTGTTTTCGTCCTGCAACGGCGAACGTGCTAGTCGCACGTTCTACGTTGCGCAACCATAGCATTCACTATCCCGCTGTTAAGTTGCAATGTGCCATATTTGGGGGGAGGGGTGGAATAATTACAGACATATGAGCCTGTCAAAAACAGGTTTCACCTTGTAATTCGGAGATCTGGATAACACAAAGCCTGTGGTAGATCGTTTGAGAATACCCCTATCCCATTCCTGCGAAACTCTTTGTCCCCTTGTTATTACAGTGTGTCAGAGACATCACCGATTAATCGTAATTGCAAAATTACCCCTTTCAGGTTCAACCCCATTTCCCTTCTTTCCTACTTGTACATTTCTCCCTCTGGAAGTGCTATTCTAGGCCCGCATTCTCTCCCCTGCTGTCATTTGCAGCTCGTACGAATCACGCAAATGGCGCCATACTACCAATTCATGCTCCTGAGAGTTATTACTGCACCATACGTTGAGTGAACATTTCGCCCCATCCCTCCGCCCTATCTAATCATCCTAATTCTTCCCCCTCCTCTCTTACTGACACTCTGTAGGGGGGAGTTATTAGCTGACGTCCCAGGCCGCCATCAAGGCCAAAAGGAACCCCTCTTTATACTCTCCGTTAAACAGCAAATTAACGTTATACGACCTCGAATCCATGTACAAAAAGAGTTCAACGTCCTGAGGGCGCTGCCACCAGTCACAAGGCAGTCTTCCATCAAGTAAGAAACCATAATAAAGAGCAGGAAGGGTGTAGTGACCTCATAAACACCCCCACACCTGTCAGTTTGGTTCAGAAACTGCGGTAGTTATATACATATCTCGCCAGAGAACAGAGACCAAGAAGCAGGTTCGCCCCCAAGTAATCCCGTGTGCACATGCGCACCATGGATCGGTAAAAATCCCCACGATCCTCAAATCCCCATTCTCCTTAGGAGTCATAAAAGGGCCTTTAGAGCAGACAGACCTAGGATGAACAACCAAATAAACCAGAATTGGGCAAAACCCGAATCTGAAAAATGAATGAACTATTTTGAACCCTGGTGTGAGCGGCTTTCTTTGGTAACAGCATGAGGCCAATGTGTAGTTGACAGGGACGTGGTGCACATTAATGAGAGGCTCGTGCATAATCAAAATTATCCAACCCCTAGGAGAGTTACTAAAGTAGCGAGTTGCCGACTAAATTCACGACCCCACCCATTGTCCTCTCCCCTGGCCTATCCCGTTACCGGGTAATGTGCAATACAGTAAAAAAAAAACTACTGACAAAACAATGCTTATCTAGAATTTTATCAGCCAATTTAATGGCAGCTTCCGGTGGTGCTAACATCTTGCATAAGCACTCGCAAACTTATGAATAGTGCAAAGATGTCAAAAAAACGGCCCGCTACCTCACTCCTCTCCTACTTCAAGATATTAGAAAACCTTGAAAGCTACAATTCCAATAAAATACTACCACCCCAAATCATTCTGCCTGGTGTTATGGCTGGCCTAGAGGTAAGATCTCATTCACTATCGAAAGGGTTAAACAAAGGTTACTGTCAGTGTCGAGAGAGCTCTTGAAAGAAGAGATAGTCTCTCAGGGAGGCAGCAATTTAGTGCGCAGTTGGTAATTTTGAGTACAGATTGAAAAAAAAAAGATTCCCTCATACTCTAAAGAAAAAGCCGGCCGCATTGAGATTCGAACCTGTGATCGTACGTTCACCAAAAAATATTTTACCAATAAGCAATCACATTGAAATCAAGACATCATATTAGAATGTCTAACGAACAGTTCAAAGGCAAACACGAGCAACATGGTTTTGCAACCAACATTGGTATTAAGTCCACAGTTTAGAGGGTCAGCCTGGGATTACTTGATGGCAGCCTTGAAACTTTGAAACCATTCGGAGGTGGAGGGCACACGCCCTCTCACTCCCATCCTGGGCAAATGACATGTTCTATCGATATTTCCGCTGGACATTTCCAGGACATCATCACCACCACAACCCCTTTCTCGCCTATGGCAAGTTCGAGTACCCATTTCTGTCAAGGGTATTTTACGTAACCGGCTGTCAACATGATGATGCAACCCTTACGCTTATTTATCGGCGGCCTGTTTTCTTCGTTGGGACACTTTTCCTCCTCCGACGCCAGGGGGATGGCACATATTTTATTTCATGTAGTAAAGCTTCTTTTCCGTGCAGCAGTGACATCGTACATATCACATGGAGAGAAGGCATTACTTCCCATCCGGCAGAAGTGCACTGGCGGTATCTTCCAGTCAAAACACCTAGGTCCAGGATTGAACCTTGAATAACTGACGCAATAGTCCACCACGCTACCACTGCGCCAAAATGGAATAATTAAGGGAGAAGGTACTTGCGATATTCCACTTCCTAAAATACCGCATCAGGTTAGAACTACATGTAGAGGCCGCCTTTTCCACACCTAAGGGGGGGAGGGGGCAGATGACCTTCCCAATAAAATAGAAATCCCGACTACCTGCCACGCGATGAAAGACAGATTGGAAACTGCACTGAGAGTTCCTCAGTAGTCAGGATCGACCCTATGGCCCACACAAGCACGCCATCAACTAAAGTTACTGAGGTCAGAGCCTGGTATATTGGGGAGAGAGAGGAAACAGTAAATTCGTCTGTTCAGCCCACAAACTAAATCTTTTGTTTGAAAGACTGCGATATGGAAAGTCGACACCAACTTCCGGTAGAATGCACTGAATGCATTTGTGTTCCCAACCAGAAAGTACCTACACATTTTAGTACGAAATCCTAGACTTCCTTCCTGTTGCAATCTGCAGAAAGGGGTTGTTAGTTTCTGAAACTGCCATTTTGAGTACTCCAATATCCTACGGTTCCACAAGGAGGCACCACGTTTTCCTGTCATTTCATTAAAAAACAATTACCAGTAACATTCAGCAGGAACACAGCGTCCTGTCAGTCAATATGAAAAAAAAACTACAAGGTCTGGTTCTCTTCCTCTGTCGGCTACAGGCTCTAAGACGGAAGGACGTCCATCGTTAACATTTCATTAGTTCCGTCTGAACATCCTTGTTAGTAGTTAGAACTTACAGATATATTAGCATGGGAATGGGACACAACATCCCTATAAAAACAGGCTCGACTATAGTTGAAGTGTTAGCCCCTTCTAGTCCTAATCCTATCATGCACTGTTAAAAAGTGCCCCTTCGCACTATTGCTGACTCAAGAGCACTCTTCGAAACCGACTAAAGGCTCGTCATCGTCCAGAAGTCCGAAATGGGTTATTCTGCATGTCCCAAATGCCCTTTTGACTGTTCCACGTTCACTTCTCTTCAGAACTCATGAGTACTCTTCAGTGCGCTCGAAATGTGCCCTTCAAGATGTCTTCCGCACGTTCCGAATTCGTGCTAGACTACTGCATCAGTGGTTCTAGGCTCGATCCTGAACAAGGTTGGTTTGCCTTCTTTCGGCGAAGCGAGTGGCCCCACAGTGAGCCTTCAGTCAGATGGGAAGCAAATCCGTGATCCCGTATGATGTGTACGAATCCTTACCACATGGAGTAAAATACTCGTTTAGTTCGGTAAAATTTCCAGGAGCAGGAGTTCGTTCCTTGGCGTCGGCGAAGCAAAAACGCGTCCCAGCAACAAAAAAAATAGCCAGACGATAAATAAGCGTAGGAGTTCATGGTAGCTCATGTGTCCCAGTGGGACAAAATTGGGTATATCTGGCTCTGTCATGGGTGGGGATTGCAAGGGAGTCAGCGCGACTAAGATCACATGTTGAATCCACACAAGCATAACATGACTGGCTGTGAGAATCGAACTCACAAATGCCAAAAAGTGAACTGTAAATACGCACGCTAATCTTGCAATTTCTGGCGGGGAGATAACAGGGAGAAAACAACGGAGGAGGGAGATGTAAGCAGGGGAGAGACGGGGAGACAGAGCGGAGGGGGAGGAAGAGGGAGGAAGTAAATTAAAAAGGAGGGAAACCAGGTCTAGTGTGACTGCAATAAGCAGCAGGCTACTCGAATCAATAACTCGAATGAATGCGGAGCCATGCCAAAATCAGATTAAGCATCACGTGTGCAGACATTACGATGCAGATTAAAACAACAAGGCTGAACCTGGATAAAAACCAGGCCATAGCCGCCATAATCAGAACATGCAACGCAAAAACAAAAACAACTGATCTTTAAATTGTATCCGCTTGGTTAGGAAAAACAACAATGACTACAGTCCAATACCGGGACTCCAACGTACACCCTTATACCCTTGAAAGTTAAAACATTTACAGTTCCTTGACAACTCTAATGTCTGTCTCATATATACGACGTAGTTAGCTCCAGCTTCCATACAGGGATGGCTTCTTTCGGGCGAGAGAGACCTCGAGTGCGAGTTCCATCGGATGGGAAGTACAACTGTAGCCCGTGTGATGTTTACGGCGTCACATGCATACGAACCCTCTCTACTTTGCAATGAGTAGGTCACGTCGGCATAATTCCCAGCCGTAGGAGTTCGTGCCCTGACGTCGGTGGAGCACTAGGCTGTGTAAAAATACCGTCCAATAGATGGTCCTTGTGTCCCTGAGGGACAAAAAATGGCAACCCCATCCTGGAGCAGGTGAGAAAAGGGTTAGTAGCTGATTTGCTTTATATGACGTAGTTCCAGGCTGATTTACTAAAAAAAAATCGGATAGCGTACTTCTAAAGATAATTTACCGACACCTAAGAAAAGAGGAAGTGAGAGACGAACTCGTACATCTGGAAATTGTGACAATTCGGAATCTCTCCATATAGAAAGGTTTCTTTTCCGTGCCGTGATATCATATGATCCCTCACCACCCTCTAAATCCCATTCAACAGAAAGCGAGTCTACGAGCCCTCAGCCTAAAGAAGCCACCAACCGAGACAAGGATCAAACCTGCTAATATTGGCTCAGGTGTTAATGCGTAATTAATAATGTCTGTCTTCCGGACGGACGAGAATGGCCTGGTCAGGTTGGTTTTGAAATAGTGCCTCTGCCTCAGGCCACTTACCGATGCCAAAAGAAGAGGGGTGGGTGTGAGTTTCTTCACATTTTGTCGACATCACCTAAATATTTCTGCACGTAGAAATTTGACTTGCAGGTGACATCTCGCACACTCCATGAGACTATAGATCTTTACTTCTAACCTGGGACGGAGGAACCTCTCGTCTGAAAAGGAACCATTAGCTACAGCAACAAGGGCCGAATAGGAGGACACTTACGGACATATGGGTACATACAGTGGTACCTCGGGTTACGAATTTAATTCGTTCCGCAGGGTAGCTAGTAACCCGAAACATTCGTAAGTCGACACGAATTTCCCATCGTACCCGCCAAATTCGAAACCGCGAAATTTGATCGTACGATTCGATCCGTAACCCGAAATTTGTTCGTAAGCCGAGGCAAGAAATTTAACGAATCTCGGTTCGTAACCTGAAACAGGTAACCCAAGACGTTCGTAGCCCTAGGTACCACTGTACTGTATAAGCAAGATAATCCAATACAAAACACAACAGCCAAAATGATAAATCGGAAATTACAGTAAAGAGGGCAAGTTGCAAACTACAGTACCCTGAAGGACAGGTCAGAAACTACAGTACGCAGGAGGACAGGTCGCAAACTACAGTACACAGGAGGACAGGTCGCAAACTACAGTACACAGGAGGACAGATCGCAAAGTACGAACGACAAGGTAAAAACTCAACAAACAAGAGGACAAGTGGCAAACTACGTCTACAGTGTACACAGGGACAAGTCGCAAACGACATTACACAGGAGGAAAGGTCTCAACGTACGACAAAGAAACAAGTCGGAAACTACAATAGATAAGCTGACAAATCGCAAACTACAGAGATGCCCCCCCCCCGTTCAATTTACAGAATTAGCAGGGTTTCTATGACAACTAAAAGTTTTCGTATCGTCAACCGATACATTTAAAAAAAAACAAAAAGGATCGCCGAAGTGGCAAGAAACATATTACATATTCAGTATTGTTAGCAATATAATAATCAACAACTTTATACGAAATCATATTGAAGAGGGGGGCAATTAAATGTCTCCGAAAAAAAAAACAATCCCTAGTATCATGACAGCGTGGAAAAATAATCAGTTCCACATATCCATACCAACTACGACACAGCAGCAACAACAACAACAACAAGAAAAAAACTTATCATTCCTCTTGTAATTGCCAGTCTGTAATGAATGATGATGACCTGTTGAACTCCCAACCACGTACAGGCTACAAATTTCTAATCGTTTTTGACATAAAGCAGTTATCCAATTCAACATACGACTAGCGTTGTTATGCGACAGCAGCTTTGATGAGAATCGTAAACATAACAACTCTGAAAACGTACCGATTATAGCCTTGAGCTTATCATATTACCAGGGTCAGAGCGATAGGACGACAGCAGAAGTTCTCAAGGGCTGATAAATGTGGTCCAACACGGAGAGAATTTGCCCTTACTCTACATTTCCCTGAAGGCAACTTAACTGCTTTAGTAGCTTAATTGGGTAGCGTGCTTGACTCTTGAGCTTATGATCTCAGGCTCGATTCTGGACGAGGTGGGTGGTCTAATTCGCGAACGAGTGTATCTTCAGTCTAACAAAGGAGGACATGTACTCACCTCTTCGATTAATCTTGACTTTACACCCTCTTCCCAACTACCTTTGAGTCACCTATTTTGAAGAAGAAAGAGACTAGAGGGAGGACACCATGAAATCACGAGTGACCTCAGAAATCGCTTCATACGACTTCAAAGGACCAGTTCGTAAAGCTCCCCCGGAATACAAGTTCGTACGCAATGTTGGTGACGATACATAACTGTATTACGAGCTTCAACACAACAACAATGTTTTTCCGGAAAAAAAAGGGTTGTCGTATGTTCAGATGGTAATAGACAACAGTACATGGGGTCACGATGTTACTTCCCAATCGTAGGAATGTACACCATGTTGGCCAACCCCAGATTCAAACCTAAACTAAACTATATTCAGTCACTCTTCAAGAAATACGAAATAGTATGACATTTTCAGAATGGTGGGCTACGTGTTCTAAAACGGGTCATGAAGTCGTCCCAAAGTCCGTGGCATATAACGTGCCAAATATCTAGCAACCCTTTATCATTGGCCTAGTCACTCATTGACTTCAACCCCCATCAACAGCCTTCTCTCGTTACAGTATGCAATAGCAAAAAGGGGTCACCCAAAAATTCGTAGACAACTGGCAAAAGATGTCAAACGCACCCCTTAAGTTGGTCCTTTCGCATGTATGGTCGGCCTCTTTGGCTCAAGTGGTGATATGCATTTATTTCGAGTAAGATATACAGGTTCACCCCTGGTTGAGGTTGGTGGTTCGTAAACTTTGAACAGTGTGTCAAGTTACAGGGCCACAAACACCTCCTTCCTCACAGCGTGGTATCACCATACGACAACCTCCAAAATGTAAGTCAGGCGGCGGAAGCAGTTCCTCTGGCCACATTTTCAAAACTTTGAACAGCGGCAGCAATAAGGAAAAGATAATAGACCATGAGTTCGATAATATTTTCGATTGTTTGTTGGTGTTTTAGAGCCCTTCAACTACAAAGGTCATTAGAGCCCCGTCCACAACATAGTTCTTATGCAGAGATTGCATTACCCAGTTTTCCCAAGCGGCCACCCAGTCCTAGTCAGTACTAGCGAGGGCTGCGCTGCTTAACTTCAGTGATCAGACGAGAACTGGTGTGCCCAACGCAATTCGCCGGTCCCACTTAATATTTTCGAGCGGGAGAGTCCACTCTTTCACGACTTCACGTCTTATCCTGCGGACGACGTTGTTTGCGAGTCCTGACCAGGGTAAGAATTGCCTAGCTAGGCTAGAGAGGACGAGATGTAGTGGAGGCGAACCTGGTTCAAAGGATTATAGCTCCCAGATGCAAAAGCAACTCCTAATCCTTTTCCCGCCTATGGCAGGGTCGGATACCCATTTGTCCCTCTGAATGGACACAGGATGATATATTGGTCATAGTTTTTTTTCTGCAGCCGGTTGCCGGCCAAAGCTGCACCCCTACGCTTATTTATCGTCGGTCTAGTGTTCGTTGGGGAATGCTACCGACGCCAGGGGGCGAGCTCCTACACCTGGAAATTTTGCCTCATCTACCCGTTGCATAGTAGAGAAGGTTCTTTTACGTGCAAGTGCCATCGTACACCCACACGGGACCTCGGTTTTACTTCTCATCCGAAAGAAGGCACACTCGCAGCTTCTCTCTCGCCCGAAAGAAGCCGACCCACCACGGTCCAGTATCGAACTACTGGCGTAGTTGCCGAGCGTGCTAACCACTAGGCCACCGCGGCGGGTTATAGCTCCTACATGCGTTTTTATGAAATGATCAAGTTTGAAATGCTTACTAGCCATCACAAGCGAATTACTACAGCTCATCATGCCTGAGGTTGTTCTCCATGACCACCAGAATGGCCTGTGGTTGCGCAAGCGCCAGTCTTGAAAACAGCACATGTCAGTAAGGCACATTAAGTATGAAATTAACGCAGCACCATTTTTAAAGCCAATTATCATAAATTCAATTAAGCAAAAATGGGGTCTTTCAAAGAGTTTCACAAAAAAAAATCCCTCCCCATCTTACCAGCCTGCAAACTAAGCCGATTTCTCACTTGATAACAGGAGGAAAGTCTAAAAGGGCTTCTCGGGGGAACTATAAGAAAACGTGACTGGAACGACGACGCAGATGGCATATTTCACGAACAAATTGACTCAAACCCTCTTCTTCATTTAGATGCAGAAAACACATTCGCGAAAAATCAATATTTTTTGTTACTAGGGCTGGGGAAATCGGAGCAGGAGGTTGGGTATGGTTCAGAATCCTCAATAATGCCATTCCGCACAAGCAGAGCAAGTCTAAGTTGATAGCAGTTGGAAGCCTCGGGTTCATTCATCTACATTCCAGAATAGCCAATTCGAGGTTCTTGCATGCAACAATGAATCATTGCCGCCGAGCCCTTTACTGCACCTCCCAGTAGCCACAAGCAGTCCTAACTCTACAAGGCGAACAGAAATCCTTTCAAGAGCATTCTCACTAGCGGTGCAGACGTCGCGTCATGCAATCCTGCTGCTCTCATGCCATCATCTTCCCGATTTGAACGTTGTATGGGCTCTAACCACCATCTCTCACTCTCCTTCTCCCGAGAGGAAGCCTACAAAGTCTGATTTTTTTTGGACAAGCCAGTGACAAGATGCCAAAGAGTCTCGTCAGTCAAAGATTACTTTTACAAAGCCAACATTTTAGGACATTCAAAGTACAGTGCTACTAGTTACCGAAGCCCGTCAACTGGTATCCCTGAAGGGACTGATTCAAAATATTTTGGACATGATCTTAATTAGGCAAAAAACTCCATATTTAGGACTTCCCTGATTCTCATCCAAAACGCGATCGAACCGGTGTGCGCGATGAGCTCATGAAAAAAGTTGAATGCTAATAATCTAAATGACCTAATCTGTTACATACCACTGATGCGCTTAGGGAGTGAAGGAATAGATAACGGAATCTCCTGGTGTGTGGGTAGGCTGAGTTCGATTCCCAGGTGTGGAAACACAGTGGTGGTATCATTAAGAAGATCTATGGTCACAAGTAAAGGGCTCGGGGGCTAGCCAGAAGAAATATGACAAACGGCTGTAGTCTAGTGTCTGGGAGGGAGATGGCAATTGTAGCAAAATATTTCTAGAATCTTGCAATCATCCTAAAGATCATTCGGACCTTAAATCATTCGGAAGATCCCTAGCCCAATCCTCTTGAAATCACCCATGAGATCCTCAGTTCCCTCTGAGTGAAAGGATGGATGGACACTATCAAAGTGGGAGCGGCGAGTTGCGTTGGACACACCAGTTCTCGTCTGATCACTGAAGTTAAGCAACGCAAGCCCAGTTAGTACTGACATGGGTGGTCGCTCGGGAAAGCTGGGTACTGCTAATACCCAATAATCGTCGCATTAGTGTAGTGTCTGTGCAGTATATGCATTAGAACTATACAGTGGACGGGTCTCTAATGACCTTGTAGTTGACGGGACCTTAAACTCCAACAAACAACAACTATCAAAGTGAAACAGATTCAAAAGCTGAAGTCCTTAGAGTCGCCCTGTTAATAAAGGGCACCATCAAGAAATAGATTTGGAATAAAGAAAGAACCAATAATCTGTTTACATTTCCTAAGAACATTCAACGTTTCTAACCCAGGCATCCACTTGTCCCGGGAATACGCAGGAGTTCTATTGGACTGCATTTCCACTCAGCCAGCTACCGGCCAAAGCTACAACTACTATGCTTAATTATCGTTGGCCTACTGTTCATTGGGGTACTCCACCGACGCATAAGGGGGGGGGGGCGAGCTCAGTCACCTGGGGATTTTACCTCATCTACTCGTTGCGTAGTAGAAGGGTTCTTCTACGTGTAAACGGCTCTACTTTCCACCCGACGGAGAGTGCACTAGGAGTCTCTCTCTCTCTCGCCCGAAATAAGTCAACCCACCTCGATCCAGTATGGAATCTGAAACCACTAGCGTAGTAGTCGAATGTTGCCACTGAGATGGGTGTTATAAAGTCTGCCATAAAGTTGATAATTATTTTGGGATTTAGTTCACAGTTTATCATTATGATGATGTGCACTGGAACTTCTGGAAGACGTCTCATTTTGTTGCTGCTAGCAATGACGTGGCCTAAAACTGATAAAATGAGGAAATGGGACATATAATGTGGTTGGTTGCATTTATCTTGCATCAGGAGTAGTTAGAAGAGAGTGAATTTATTTCTTTTTCGGCTCTTTCATAACCAGCTGAGTTTTCAATGAGCATCCTGCTGCTTTTTGCTCTGAAAATTGCCTTTCTCTGCGAGATGTTGGGAATGTTGTCGTTTAGTGAGCTCTGTTGGTGGCAGAGAAAATAGTTCTCGTGCTCATTCTTTCGAAACCGACTGCAAAATCTAACGGACAGCCACCAAGAAAGGGCTCCCACTAGAAATATTTACTTCTAACAACAGAAAAGTGCGTAGTAGAATAATATATGGGGGGGGGGGAAGTTAGCAAAAGAGATGGGGGTGCCTTATTTATTTTTCCTATTCATCCCCAGCACTTCCTGTGAAATATCATAGTTGCCAAAATTTAGGAGAAAATGCATTTATGTGACTTTTCTAGTCAATGGTCCTAAATTGATCGTTTTTCTTCACAATGGCTCTTGAAGAGATGGTGGCTTGACGTTTAACGACACTATTACCAAACTAACCATCTATTAAAGGTAAGGGCAAAGTTGCTCAAAACCTCTATACCTGAGAATATTTAAAGTCAGTCTTTCAGCTCAGAAGACTATTTGCCACGGGGTGGAAGGGTTCGAAACTATACTATGACCTCAGGAGAGCAGTGCACTATTCTACCATCTAAGTTACGATTTCAGCTCTGAAAATAACCTGTCAAAATAAATAG
Organism: Trigoniulus corallinus; assembly: GCA_013389805.1. Lineage (NCBI taxonomy): Eukaryota > Metazoa > Arthropoda > Diplopoda > Spirobolida > Trigoniulidae > Trigoniulus > Trigoniulus corallinus. The sequence goes on from JAAFCE010001036.1 coordinate 13,814,077, forward strand.
ATAAAAATGAAAAGATAGAAATGTTTATTGTGTTCTTAAACCTCGGCCCTATCCGCATTCTAAGAATTGTCAACCGCCTCAGGCCGTGGAGGTCACACTGGATGCATTGATCAGTTATATTCAATTTGTATTTATCAGCCTGTGGACACACCAGTTCTCGTCTGATCACTGAAGTTAAGCAACGCAACCCCAGCTAGAACTAACATAGGTGGCCGCTTGGGAAATCTGGGTACTGCTAGTACCCAAAAATCGTCGCATCAGCGTAATGTCTGTGGAGTCTCTGCATTGGAACTACGCAGTGGGGCTCTAACGACCTTTGTAGTTGAAGGGCCCTAAAACACCAACAAAACAAATAAAAACAATACAGATTTAGGATAAACATCGTCATCTTTCATTAAGCCATTTCTTCCACTGATTTCCAAACTTCAGGAGAACAACAAGCGGAGAAATTCGGGAAATTAAGGGCAAAAATTGCAGAAATACTGAAACGTAATAAATAATCAATGCCTAGTTATGGATGTCAGACCCCTGCAAGGGCCAAACAGCTTCAAAGAGTCGCCAGTTGTCCTAGGGGCTTGTAAGCATGATAGTTCAAGGGACCTTTGCATGATACCATTTCATTTCCAAGTTTTTTAAACATCCCTTGTCTACCATTCAACAAAGAATTGTTATTAAACGAGGGTAATACAAACAGCACTGAAAAAATAATTTCAGGGCCTGTAAGACATCAGAACACTCAACATGACCCTCGAGGGCTATTATAAACAAGTTATAATAGAAAGTAGAAGTCAGAATTACATTATCAACCGCAACCTGTGAACCATTTTGCAGTAAATTAATACGGAAAACGTCATCTGGTTATGAAAATCAATCATTATCAACATCATCATACCATCATCCCGCCTGTGGCAGGGTCAGGTCTGCGGGTTCTAACCATATCCTTATTCACAAGGTTATGGAAAACAATCATGACCTTAATAAGGAGCTATCCTATTATTTTTTTTTCGCTTAAAACCCATTCTTGCACAAACATTTCAGCCGTCCTCCAAACTATCAGCTACTTTAAGAACGACCAGTAGTACTAGTAATTCATGGTTAATTGCCTTGTCTGTAGGAACCCTCATGCCTGCGTCCCAAATAAAATTGTAGTCGTTATTAACTCCTACAGTGGCCAACCTTCGATTTCTACTAATACTGACGCACAAATTTAGCAACTAGCAAAGAATAACGAGAACAAATGTCTTGAACCAATTATGAGTATGTCAACTAGAAAATACATTCTCTCATGGGACAATAGAATAATTACAGAGGTACAGTGTGGTGTAAAACGACATTTCCAAATAACCCTCTACTGTATAAAGCAAAGTATATACCGGCTGGTCCGGGCTCGACGTTGTGCACCGCCTACTTGTACATCAATGGCATCCCCTTCTTCCGATGTCTACACATCAAGATATCAAACTGCCATCACTAACCCTTTTTCCACTTACGGCGGGTGTCCCATTGGGACAAATGGGCGTTACGTTAGACGGTATTTTATTAAAGCGGCCTACAGACGTTCAACTTGGTTGTCAACCGCGTTGTCAACTTGTTTGCCACAGACTGAACAACCAAGTTGACAACCTGGTCATCAACATCAGTTTTTTAAAAAATTTGCAGCGAAAAGGTGTAGCATAGCTTCCTCAAACTATGGTGCGGCAGAGTTGCATTGTTGTGCGGCCGAATTGCATCGGAGTGCGGCCAAGTTGCATTGGTGAGCGGCCGAGTTGCAGTGGTATACGGCCAAATTGCATTGGTGTGCGGCCGATTTGCATCGGTGTGCGGCCGAGTTCGTTGGACATACCAGTTCTCGTCAGATCACATTACATTAATTTTGGTGGTGCACGTTTTACACCAAATATTTAAATAAAAGCTTTAATTTTTACTTATTTGATGCAAATCAACTCCTACCCCCTTTCTCGCCTATGGCAGGGTTGGGTCTCTGAATTGACTCTCTGACCTTGTCTCTCTGAATTGACACAACGGTGATGTATTGGACGGTGCTTCGCCATAGCCATTGCCGACCAATGCTTATTTATCGTCGGTCTACTGTTCGTTGGAAAATTCCAGCTCCTGCATCGTAGAGGGTTGTTTTTCGTGCAAAATCCATAGTACACCACGTGGGACCTCGGTTTTTCTTTTCATCCGAAGGAAGGCGCACTCGGGACATCTCTATCGTCCGAAAGGGGCCCACCCACCTCAGTCAGGTATCTAACCTAGAACCACAGAAGGAGTTAGTGAGTCACCATGGTAGGACCCTAGCTTCTCATACTGTGCACGAATTATGCCCCTTTCATAATTTTATTTTTCACTTTTGGACGCTGTATCTAGATATTGTAGAACATTCCACACCAACTTCACTCAAAAATTTTTGAAGTGCACTAATGTTGACAGCGAAGTTGACAACGCTGCCATAGACGAAGCAACTTGGTTGACACCAATAGGCTCCTCCCATGAAAAATTTAAAGTTTTTGATTTCACTTCAACCGTTGCCTCAACTTGACCTTTCAACCTTCAACCTACCCACAGACGATCAATTTTGTCGTCAACATGGCAAGTTGACGACACGGTTGACAACCAAGTTGACCGTCTGTGGGCCGCTTAAAGCGGCCGTCTGTCAACCTAAAGCTGCATCCCCCATTTTATTTTTCTTTCTGGAGCAAGTTTCACCTGGGATGGAACCTGTGCCTTTAACTTTAACAGAAAAGCGTGCTACTTGTTACACTACTGCACAAGTCATTGGATGGATTATTCAGTCATGGATACATTAGAAGTGGATGGTCAAAGAATCGAACATGCAAACCTTCAACTCTACTAGACAAATCGTTTCCAAGGATCGAAAGAATTCATCACTATGTCTTAGGATCGAACCCATGACGAACTAAATCACGATCAGTATTCAGACCCTGAATTCAACATCTAAATTTATTACCCAATAATACCTTCTAGGGCCCGAAAAATCTCCTAGTATAACTGAAATTTACTAGTCTGTTCACTATATACAGTACATACTGCATGCTATCCAAAATACGCGGGAGCGGCGAATTGCGTTGGACACACCAGTTCTCGTTAGATCACTGAAGTTAAGCAGCGCAACCCCAGCTAGTACTGACATGGGTGGCCGCTTGGGAAAGTTGCTAATACCGCTAATACCCAAAATCGTCGCATTAGTGCAGTGTCTGTGCAGTCTCTGCATAAGAACTATGCTGTGGACGGGGTTCTGGTGACCTTGTAGTTGAAGGGCCCTAAAACACCATAAACAAACGATCCAAAATACGTACGCGAGAAACCGAAAGTGGGCGTTACAAATATGGTTACCATAACTACTTCCTTCTCAACCGGAAACAACTCTGAAGAGACCTCCACATATGGCAGATGATGATAGTGGTTTACAGTTTAATAAGAAGCAATAATTATGAGTTGGCACCCTAAATGTCCAAAAAAGATAAGCAGGGGAGCAAGAAAAAAAATGGAGGAAAGTCGCATCTGGTTTCGACGACAACACGGCCGATGACGTCAAAACTACATTATCGAAGCCGAATTCAGCTTCAATTGTTGCTTAAACTAATTAAAGTTTAATGAAGCACAACTTTGAATAACTACCAATGTCGTATAATTAATTGTCTTAAACAATGACTAATAAACACGCCTCAAAGTGCATCGTCTTCTTATCTCTACGACGATGGCACACACAGCGTCAAAAAATGGCGTACGCGTCGCGTCATCAACATTCAACATATCGAGAGATTCCTGGTCATTCATCAACAACGTAAACCCAACGCCTAGAAAAGATCCGTGAGGCACAGTACCCCATTACGTCATTTGTGTATATCTACTACCCAGAGTGACGTCATGTTCCTGTCTTGGAATTGCGATTAAACATTGAGTCAATGCAGCGGTAAAAATTGATTGCCGAAAACAATCACGTGGCAACGTCTAAATGGTTGCCTCTTACAGCTGACCGGAAGTAACTGTTTGGTTGGTGTCCTTACAATGTCTCATTAAAGTGACGCAAAATCCTATTATCAGAAAATTAACATAACTTTAACTATGGAAAGTTTAAAAATAAAATGTGTGAAATGACGTCATAACAATAGTTAGCTGCATTTTACAACCCCGAATATGGTTTACAAACATCTGCCACAATAGTGAAGTCATGAGGCAAAAACACTTCTATAAATTATCCAACTTGAAGCACTCGACGGGTACAAGTGAGGTCACCACAAAATGACGTCATCTTACAAGAAATGCAATCGTTTTAAGAGTCTGCAGAAGCGGCTATCGACTTTGGTTAATTTCTATTAAACTTGTTGCATATGTCGGTAATTATGTTATTACCGGACAGTATTAGAAATTCGTGACGCAATTATATTCATCACATTGCGCCTGATAGTAACTTTCTGTGTCATTATTATGTCCCCATGACGTCATTTCCAGTTTTCCATATAAATATACAGTGCGAAGCACTGCCATCAAAAAAGTATTGGGACTGATCCAATAAAACTCAAACTACGAATTTATTCATCCAAATTTATTTCGTCCTTTCAAACTGACCCCCTCCAACACCTATGCCAACGCTCTTTTTTCAAATACTCAAAGCAACTTTTTGGAGTGAATTCCAGCTATAGCCTGGAACAAGACAACTTCGACATAATATCCAGTCCAGTACTTTTGGATCCGGTGGAAGTGATAATATATTATTGCACAACCCTTGAACACACATGCGCAGTAGGCAATAACATGCCAATGCCGAAGGAACGAACCTGGATAGGCTTGGTCCATTTGGTTTTTAACCTTCCGTCCACAAGGTGACGATTTCTGGCACCCACTACAAGGTGGGGGTCTGTCATTACCCCAAAAAGACTTTTTGATTTTCAAGGCTTAAATATTCAGATTAAGGGCATTATTATGGATATTGAATTAAATATCATCCATATAAAGTTTTAGCAATGAAAATAATTTGGAAACATGCTATAAAAATCCAAATTATTACCCCAAGAAGACAAGACATCATCATCACCATACCCTTATCCCCACCTATGACAGGGTCGGATCTGCAGGGTCTAGTCCTCCACTCTTGCCTATCTCCCACCAGGTCCCCATCCACCCCAGACACTACCATATCCTTATGGACATCCTGCTCCCATTTCTCTCTTAGTAACCAGTGTTTCTGACCAGCCAACCATGTTGGTACTAACTTGGGTTGCATTGCTTAACCAGAAATAAAATATGCTAATTACTTAGGAGACCTGCCAACTTCCCTAGATAGGTAAAGAAAACATCGGAGAACAGGTACTCAAAGGTTGGTTAAGATTGGAGAAAGTGGTACATGTGTAGACACAATTTTGTAGGTCTGGGGTTTGCCGAGACCCCCACCTTGGTCCACAAGGTGGAAGGTTAACGTCAAACTGCAGGCATGAAGGTCACTTGGAGAGGGGGGGGGGGGGCTCAAAGCTCCTACACCTCAGAAATTTGGAGATTTTCCGTTCAGAAAAGGAGAATTTCTGTTCCTGCACAGTCATAGGCGGAAAAGAGGGGTAGATAAAGAACAAAAAAAAAGCTAACATTTCTGCTTGAGGCATTTTTGACAAATTGCCTTAATAACAGATAGGACCGACCTCGCTGGTGCAGCCAGTAGCGTCCTCGATTCTCCATCAGTGTTTCCAGGCTCGATACTGGATCGAGGCGGGTTGGCTTAATTCGGATTGGAAAGAGGTCCTGAGTGGGCCTTCCGTTGGATGGGAAGTAAAGCCGTGGGTTACCCTGTATGGTGTACGTCATACGATGTCATTTACAGGTAAAAGACCCCCTCTCTACTATGCAACGGGTAGATGAGGCAAAATTTCCAGGTGTAGGAGGAGCTCGGCCTCTCCCGTCGGTGGAGTACCTCAACGAACAGTAGACCAGCGATAAATAAGCATAGGGGTTGCAGCTTTTGCCAGCAGGTGGTTGGGTCATCGTAATTACGACACAGGATACATTAGTTGAAATGGTGGGGTGCACACATATCGCCGGCGCCACATGCAGGTACTGTGTCTGAAAATGCCCGCAGATCCCTACGGCGCCGCACACACATCCGATCATGTAGTACCTCTTGGTCTATTGAGTGCTGCCCCCCCCCCCCCCCCCGCACGAGTAAAAATCGAATATGTGCACTGGGCCTTTAATTGTTCACTGCCAGATATCGGACAGGAGTCAACGAGTACGTCATTTAGTTTCCCCCCCAATAAAACAAATTACGTCACCTTCTGCACCTCCTCCATACATTTTTCAAGTCTACTAAGCATGACGCCCCCACTCTAGGTTAGCCACACTGATTATTGCAATCTTTGCTGGGCGAGCAATGACAAACGAGTTAAGTCCATGCACCTCTTCGTGCACCCTGATGTGACCTCTCCTGCTTTCTTCTCTTATCGGACGTCTAATTTAATCAAGAAGTGAACAGCAGTAGAGCTACTGACCTATGAAACACCAACAGAAAAAAAAAAGATGAGGAATATCCGGTCGTCACATCGCGCAGCTTTTCCTACAGCAGTTATTTCCGCAATTCACGTCATCATCATCATCATTCTCACATTTCTGAATTTCCAGAGGGCAATATGCCTTCCAACTACACTGATACCACATAACCTGTCTTGCAGATCCACACTACAAACTAATTACTGCAAAAAAGGTAAGAAAGTTCCTCCAAAGAAAAAAAAACAGGTTACTGCCATTACCTTTATTCGTTTAAGGGAGAACTTCTGATAGTCCATCACTAGGTGGCGTTCCCATATATCCGGCAGAAAAATAAAGGAAGAGAACTACAAGGTACATCATGCCCTATTTTTTGCCCAAAACACTGAAAACCCGTCAAGTTTGTAATTAATTAACTAACCTGCTGAAGGTGAACGGGTGAAGGGGCAGGATAGGATAAAGTAATAACCAGTAAACAAGTAGGTGCATGTACGCGAATTGGTCGTTTTACATCAGCCCCCAACCACCTGCTAAGGTAACAGGTGGACATGACGTCAATACGCAACAAGAGTAGAATATTCAAAAGACATTTCATATTTTGCCCAATTATGCGAATGGCATCACTCAGGTTTTGCAGTGACAGGCGAGCCTTTATTATGGTATCATGCTGTGAGGTTGCATGGTGGGGTCCATGAGCTCGCGGTGTGAGATCAATTCTAGCCAAGGTCGGAGATATCATGCGAACAGCAAAACTCCTGTGTGTGGTGCATACTTACAAAACAACTCTCTCTCTCCATCCCTCAGGACATTCAATAACAAACCAGAAGTTTGCTTTTCAGAGGGTGTACCAAGCACTTGCAGAATTATTAAGGCCTGCAGAATGATTTACCTGGTAACAATTGCACGAAGGAGGCGTGAAGAATCTGAAAGGATTTTCTGGAATCCCTTCTTCTATCACACTGACTTATTAAACACTGGTTAGTTCAGAAACCAAACTGGGAACTAGGGTGCATACCATCATCTCCTGCAGGACAGAAAATAACAGGAAGCGAAACACCACACGAAGTAAAACATTGGTAGCAGTTTGTATGACTCTTGAGCTCATGATCGCAGGTTCGACCCTTGTCAAGGGTACGTGGTTTCTTTCGAGCGAGAGAAGTGTTCCTGTTGTCGAATGGGAAGTAAGGCCATTATCCCAAATGTGGTGTGTACCTTGCCACCTGCACTTAACAGAACCTTTTTTACATGAAGAGACATATACTCTACTCTTAGATTCCCAGGTGAACTACCTTCAGCCTAAAAATACAGCCCAATAATTTTACTCTGTACTCCCAATTTCGACGGGACAAATGAGTACGCAGCCCTGTATATGACGGGAAAACGGTCAGGAATGATGCTGCAGACTGACAGACTTCCAGGTATTGGAACTTGTCCCCTTCTGGCGATAAATGTCAGAAGTACATCATCATCATCATCATACCCTTATCCCGCCTATGGCGGGGTCGGGTCTGCGGGTTCTGATCCTCCACTCCCGTCTATCCCCAACCAGGCTCCCATCCACCCCGCATGCCACCATGTCCCTCTGTACCACCTGCTCCCACGTCCGCTTGGGTCTCCCCCTACTCCTGATGCCACCCACCACCTGTTGTTCCATAATATACCGCATGAGCTCCTCCTCCCCCCTTCGCATCACATGCCCATACCACCTCAACCTACATTCTCTCATCTTCTCCGCAATGTCTCCCACCCCCAAGCTGCCCCTAACATACTCGTTACGGACTCTGTCAGCACGCGACACCCCACTCATGAAACGCAGCATTCGCATCTCGGCCACTTGCATTCTCCTCTCGTGGTTCTTCCTTACAGCCCAGCACTCAGATCCATAAAGCATGGCGGGCCTAACTACAGTCTTGTAAACCTTACCCTTCACCTTTATTGGGACTCTGCGGTCACACAGCACCCCGCTTGCCTGTCTCCACTTTAACCATCCAGCATTTATTCTGTGGGTAACATCAGAGTCGATTTCCCCATTGCTCTGAATCACTGAACCTAGATACCTAAACTCTTTCACTGCTGGTAGCAGCGAAACCTTCAAGCCCCCCTTTGCCATTGCTGTTGTAATGTCCTGCAAGCCCTGCTGAGCCTCCTCTAGGGAGTCCTCTAACCTTCCTACATCGTCAGCAAATACCAAGCACTGGGGTGCCCATTCCCCTATTCCAGTCAGTAGGTCATCCATTGCCAAAGCAAAGAGATAAGGGCTGAGGGCTGATCCTTGATGAAGCCCTACCCTCGCCTTGAAGGCCCTTCATCCACTCCCTTTCTTCTTAGAACATCCCATACTACCTGTCTAGGGACACTATCATAGGCCTTCTCGAGGTCTACAAAGATTGCATGCAGGTAATTCTTTACTGCTCTGTGCTTCTCAACCATCTGCCGTAGAATAAAGATGGGTTCCATTGTTGACCTACCAGGCATAAACCCAAACTGATTTCCTCGGACACTAGTATGATTTCTGAGGCGGCATTCTATGACCCTCTCCCACAGCTTCATAGAATTGACTCATTAGCTTAATAAAATGTCAGAAGTACGAAAACCACAAATGACTGCGTTGTAGTCTAAGGAGATTCTTCTAAGCTTTTACTTCTGGCAATTTGTGGTTGATATTATTACTATTGGATGTAGAAATGAAGCTACTTAATAACCCCAACCGGACGTGACGTCAGAAATTGAAGTCTGAATCACACTTTGGCGGGAAAAAGATTTTTGCATACCATAAAAAAAAAAAAAAAAAGCCTTCCCCAACTCCGAGCTAACGATGACAGCTGCTTGAGGCTGTCAAACTGTTACATCAATCAACTACACAAAACATTAATGGCTTTACAGTACTTCCGTTTAAAAAAGCATGGCGGTCGGTTTTCTTAGTTGCTCCCGGTCGGTTATGTTTGTGGTCGAACATAAATCATTAGTCAGGTGGTGTTTGTCGTTGTCGACAACTTTTTCGTTGCCCTCATAATAAATAACATTTACAGATAAATCCGCGACCTCTTAAAGGTAGAACCCGGTCCACGTCAATGTCGACGATTAGCAGTACAATGACGTCATCAATGTTTCTCAACCACTATGTTAGCACCAGCAAGGGACATACAGGTCACGCAAATGACGTCATCATATCCTTAGGATGAGTCAGGAAGACAGTTATGTCATACAACTGACCAATCTATCCAAGGGCAGACATTGCAATACGGTTGATAGGGCTTACCTATCACCCGTGGTTGCTAGATCCTATCGGGAGCGGCAAATTGCGGTGGACACACCAGTTCTCGTCTGATCACTGAAGCTTAGCAACGCAACTCCAGTTAGTACTCATATGGGTGGCCGCTTGGGAAAACTGGGCACCGCTAGTATCCAAAAATCGTCGCATTAGTGTAGTGCCTTGGTAGTCCATGCATCAGAACTACACTGTGGACGGGGCTCTAATGACCTTGTAGTTGAAGGGCCCTAAAACACCAACAAACAGACAAGCTAGATCCTGCCAGACTGAAAAACGGAGATTAGGGCAAAGAAGATCTTGGGGAAATGTGAACTCTTATTCGCTTTACTACTATTCCTTATATCGGGCATCTCTGATGCATCCCTCCTCCCCAACCTGAAAGCCCCCAGCTCCACGCAATTGACGAGCTCATAGTTGGCAATTAAGTCCCTTGCTTTTTTTGTCATTAGATCCCCGTCCACGGCGTAGTTCTAATGCAGAGTCTGCACAGACCCTAAGCTGTTACGACAATTTGGGTATTAGCAGTACCTAGTGTTCCCAAGCGGTCGCCCATGCTAGTATTAGCTGGGGTTGCATTGTTTAACTTCAGGGATCAGACGATAACTGGTGTGTCCAACGCAATATAGCCACTCCCTCAAGTCCCTGTCTTGAGTCACTAATCATGAACACACAATAACGGGGTGTGAACTCGAACTCGTGGTAAGAAGGTCCTCTATATTAATTTTTCAGAGAGACAGGATTGTTTGGCAGGTGAATGGCATTATGTGTAACATACGAAGCAACACCATACTTTGCTCCAGTTTCCATCCAATAATCTGCTCAGAATTTAACTGTGTCACTTTCAAAACCTGCTGTAATTATCCGTAAACGATTGCTTTACATTCAAAGTGCAATTCGCAGCAACTAATTGCTTCAATCTCATATAAGTTATCGATTTATTGCTGGAATTACCTACTTCACTATCACAATACACAATTGGAATCAATAATGCAATTGCATCAATTTCACTGCCCACAGGCTGGTGCAGTTGAGTTATTATTTATACTAACGGCCTCTCAGGTCACATGGAAGGTTATTTATTGATTAAGGTGAGAGAAATGAACCCCAGCACCTGGAACTTATACAATTCATTTCTGTAGTAAAGCAATTATATAGCCAGGTTTCTTTGTTAACCAGGGTTAGGGTACAAGTCCAGCAACCGTAACAGGACGGACCTAGTGAAGGTTGCTTGTGGGTATTGAGAAAAGGGAAACACCAGTGAGGGGAAAGGGGTAAGGAGGAATCACGGAGGACGCTCAACCGAGTCGAGTTAAGTTACGCCGAAGTATTAGTTAAACGAGGGAAACAATAAGACAGGGGGTGTGATCCCTCTGTCCGGATAGCTCATCCTGAAGCCAAGACCATAGATGATAGGGACCAGTAATCTGAGGAGGACTTCCGCAACCTCTATCCTTATTTATTGTCGGTCTACTACTCGTTAGGACATTCTACCAACGCCAGAGGCAGGCTTCCATACCTGGAAATTTTGATGCATAGCAGAGAGAGTTTATCTACGTGCAAATGCCATCGTACACCACATGGAACCTCAGTTTGAGAAGGAAGGTGCACTCGAGGCCTTTTTCTCTTGCCTGAAAGAAGTCAACCTACGTCGAACCAGCATCGAAATGGATCCACTGACAAAGTAAGAGGATTGGATTGTCAGGTATAAGAAAATCTTCAGGCGAGAGAGACATCTTGAGAACAACAAGCTGGTTTCAGCCTTTTTTTTTTAACTCGCGCTCTTGGTTTTGTTTGTTAGTGTTTTAGGGCCCTTCAACTACAAGGTCATTAGAGCCCCGTCCACAGTGTAGTTCTGATGCAGAGACTGCACAGACACTACACTAATGCGACGATTTTTGGATACTAGCGGTACCCAATTTTCCTAAGCGGCTACCCATGTCAGTACTAGTTGGCGTTGCGTTGCTTAACTTCAATGATCAGACGAGAACTGGTGTGTCCAACGCAATTCGCCGCTCCCCGCGCTCTTGGTGTCCACACAACGCCAAATGGCGTACACGATTGGCGACTGTTAGCACCTGCTTTCTTTATGTTTGTACCCTTACGTTGACAGCCGGCTGCGTAAAAATATCCTTCAACAGATTGTTGATGTGTTTCATTGGGATAGAAACTGGGCCCCTTACACTGCCATAGGAGGGAGAAGGGTTGGTAATGATGATCATTGGTCTTTGATGGAGACATCAGGTGCACAACAAATAGCGCTCACAAAAACGTTCGTTTATGCTCCAGTAGTTGTGGAAACATCGAAAAATATGGTAAAGTGCCCAAATATCGTCCCCCTAAGCAAAGTCTTCAATTCTGAGAAAATTATTTACAGGAAAAATAATTTAAAAACTGATGTAAGTGTATCAACTCCTTACCTACTTGTATGGCTAGTGTGATACAATTAAATAAAGCTTTCTAAACCATAAAAAATTAAAAATTTATAAGAATGCAGATTTTGATTTTTCTAAAAAGGTCTCCTAATTCCGTCCCCTCTTTCCAGCTAACATCTACTGAATTATTTTTATGGGAAATTTCATTAAAACACAGTTGACATCTCTCATAATAAATTTCTTGAGAGAAAACTTTTTATTGATTGTTTAAATAAAATAGCCTAATATCAATTTTGGAATGATATTCTTCATAGAACTTCAGTTCTACTACATTATAATAATAAGGCATAGAAGTGGTAAACACATTAGAAAAAGGTCAACACGTGATCATATATGAATCAATACTAGTCTAAGAGGTTGGGAAATTATAGAATGTAAAAAAAAAGAGCAATACATTATGAGGGTCCTAAATCCGTCCCGCGGACGAATTTGGGAATTTCAAAGGGACGGATTTAGGATCCCAGCAATAACAAATGAAAAAGTCCCATCTCTTGAACAAACAACCACAACTACATGGTTCTGACAACCGGAACACAATATTTAAGGAGCAATCTTTAATTATCAATTGCCAAATGATGAAAAAAATACTCGGAAGTGTCAATATAACTGTTTAAGGTTCGATTCCACAATTTAGTAAATTTACACAAAACCTATTTTTTGAAAAATTTAATAGTTAAAAACAGAACAAAGCAACTGAATCAGAGCCAGTAGTAAACTGGATGGTTCTGAAGGCTTCCATGTGCTGTACTGAAGGCTACAGCCCTCCCCTTGAAAGTTAAAGGGGGGACGGATTTAGGGCAGGGGGCGGATTTTGGGTACTATACCATACAGACTAAAGGAAATTTCCACAGTGAACGCTTGTCAGATATAGGGATCGGATTCGCGCAAAGTTTAAAAATGTTCACGAGCGTTTGGAAACCGATTGAACTAAGGGGTTACATTGGTGAAACCCGGTTTAAAGAAATCTTCATGCTACTGCTAGCTACACTGCCCATGCATGTCTTTATTTCATTCTGTAGCAATGCTTCCTGCATCCGATTTAATTATGTAAGCACTGAAATGCTCAACGTTTGCCAATTGTGCTGCTTTTGGGCATTTCTGAAGCAACTACTACAATTACAACCCTCCACATTCACACACACCCTAGAACATTATGAAAGACAAAAGAGGTCGCTGACAACGCCCCACTGATTTAGGGTGTTCCCAAATGGTACAAAGCATACATTTGTCACCTCACATAAGGAAATCAAAGTGGTATCAATGACCAGACTATGGTCAAATGCCTTACTTAACGTCGGTCAATTGTTGTAGTTCGGGTAATAAACTCTTGGTTAGCACACGACTAGAGGAAGGAGGCGAGAACAAGCTCCTACACAACTCGGTCAACTGGTTCTCTTGGACAAAAGTGGCATTCTGATTCTGACTTAGTGGCATATTCTGACAGGGCCACATTTGGCCACAGCTTCATTCCAGTCGCTAGTCGTTGGACAAGGGTACCCTCTTTCTTTACACAAATACTTAAAACGAATCTATTGAGCGGAGCAGGGTAAGAATAATGAGCTTGTGGTTCATGGAGGTGTTGAATACTGAATTACCAAAATCAACAGTCTAGGGTTTCCTAAGGCAGAATGATTCGCGAAAATGTGCAAATTCCAGAAAAAGGGGAAAAAAGTTCAATTTCATTTTCCCGTAAAATCTTAGTAAGAACTGCAAGTTACCTTGCTGGAGGGTGGATGGTCCAAATGAGTGGCTTCCTTCGGACTAAAGAGAAGGAAGTCCAAAACAGACTGCACTTTTACGCAGCCGATTGTCGACTTAAAGCTGCAACCCCTTGCTTATTTAATGTCGTCCTGCTTCCTTCGTTGGGGTACATTATCGCTACCGACGGGGTGAGATCCCACACCTGGAAATTTTGCCGACCTACATCCTTTAATCCTAATAAAAAGGATTCTTTTACGTGCAGTAGTACCACACAATATCACGACTTCGCTTCCCATCTGACGGAAGAAGTACTGTGGGCTTCCGTCCTCAATCCAAAGAAGCCATCTGTCTGTCAGAATCGCGATCTTGAAATCATGAACACACGAAGTCAAACAAGCGAATCACTTATAAATTTAGGCAAACGTACGGATAATTACAATTGTCTCCTTATATTTGTCGTTAGTCATTTTTCTCGTCCTGAGCAGATGGCACTGCCTGACATGTTTGGCTTCTTTATCAGAGAAATCAGTCCAAGGAGATGGAGGAAGGACAACAACTAAGCAGATGACAAGCAACGATGGTCCAGGGTAATTTATTCTGTGGCCCACCACGTAAGTGGTTGTCCATCAACAATGCCATGCCATTTGCACATTCATCCAATGGTTTCTACAAATGATGGAACATCTGCCTTGAACTGTTTATAAAGCCGGTAAAAACGGCAATATTTCGAGGTGCTGATCAGGACGATGACAACAACAACAGCAGAAAACAATAACAGCATCAGAGATAAGCTACAAATGGAAGTTTCCTCTTGCCAACCTCATTTTTCTGTCCTTGTGCACCATGTCTCCCTAATCCATAAATGACCACTGATTACACAAAAGGCCAAACTGCTGGTCATCAATACTCATGATGTGGACAGAGTCAACAACGCATTTCTCTGCCATTCTGGTGGAAAACATCACCTTATTATGCAAAATCATTTGCTCGCTTGCTACCAGGTCAAACCTACACGAAGCAAGTAATCTACTACGCCACATGTTTGGCAACATGTTCAAACCAATCTCCCACACTTTCCTCTAAATTCCAGGTAATGGCCCACACCTGTATGCACCATCATCATTCGCCTACGAAATGGGTAACTACAACTTACAACTAATGTATTAGGAGAGAATAACTAACCCTCTCCCTACACAAATACTGGGTATATATACAGTATATGACGAAGTCGCAGGTGTCGCAGGAGGTAGCGTGAGCGATTACTTCATCAGTGGTTCCAGATTCAATACTGAATCGAGGTGAGTCGGTTTCTTTCGGGCGAGATAGAGGCCTCCAGTGCGCCTTCCATCAGATGGAAAGTAAAAACCGAGGCCCTCGTGTGGTGCACGTTGGCATTTGCACGTAAAAGAACCCTCTCTACTATGCAACGGGTAGATGAAGCAAAATTCCCAGGTGTAGGAGCCCGCAAGGTGCCCCAAAGAACAGTAGACTCTTGATAAAAAAAGCACGGGGTTGCAGCTTTGGTCGGCAGCCGGCTGCGTATAACTACCGTCCAACATATTAATCATGTGTCCATTCTTTGGTTCAAACATGTTCGAAAACCAATGGACCGGATTATCTAACGGTCATTACACTATTTCAACAAGTGAATCCAGCCCCCTTGTTGAGTCACTTAAAGTGGGGCAGTTTCTGCACTTCAAATTTTCACCATCTAAATGCAATGTTCTATTCCAGCGAAGGACAGGTCCTATGGGAGGCGGTGCCACTGAAGAGTCAGAATGGTAACCTTCCTACCGGTCGAAACACTAACCACAGCCAGGGACCGAACTTGTGTTTCATGAATTCAAACCCGCCCCATGCACAAATTCTGTTCTTTTATATCTTTTGACTTCAAAAACGAACTCTGCCGCTGGCCCACAACGATGGTTTCTAAAAAGGGGTAACCGAGAAGGCAATGAAGAGTGCCTGACGTCAGAGGTACGGAAAAATAACTTGTGGTGCACCCACGTGAGTAGGCGGCGCCACGAACCCTCACAGTCCGAGTTGAGCATGACTATGACCCGATAATGATGATGACGATATTCCTACTCTCAAAATCTCTCCCTATACTTAGTACTCATCCCAGTTTTAGGTTACAACAGGCACAAAAACCACAAATTACTATGGCAACCACTAGTTCTCCTGAATCAACAAATTCTATCAGAATCTGACAGCTGACTGACTGGTCTGCACACCAGCAACAAATGAATAATTGTCGTTGAAAATATCATGATGCTGCATGACGTCATTAGCGAGAAGTAGCATAAATTTCATCAAGTAGGCTATTCACAAAATGCACCACATGTAATTTAAATGTAGGCTGGGGGTTAGGGGAAAGGACGGCGGCGAACCCTGTCTTACAATATATAAATTACATAGAGACTACAACATAAATCACTTCCCACCCGACAGACAAACGTGGGGGAGGGGGGGGTAGTGTTGGGACTTACCATGGATCACCAAGGGAACATTGTGTCAAACCTCGAACGCCTAACTCATGACTCCCTACGCTATCAGATAGTAAATCTCATCGGGGCTGACGGTTATCGGATATTTAACGCCACCATCTCACCCTTCACAACACCTACTTACCAAAACCAGAACCCACCGCAGTAGCGTTTGAACTGAGATTTACTTCAGGTTGAGGGGTGCGGCCCTATGTTAAGCAACCCTTTCCGCACAGAATAACGTTTCCAAGTGCCACTGAACAAAGAGCTCAAAGTTTACTTTTCGACATCAGACTCCGGACACTAGGATCTCAAAAAGGCAATTGGAGTATAACAGAACGCTGGCACTGAAGGGCAGTAACAGACATCCTATTGTTGTTGTTGTTTGTTGGTGTTTTAGGGTCCATGCGACGATTTTTGGGTATTAGCAGTACCCAGTTTTGCCAAGCGGCCACCCATGTCAGTACTAGATGGGGTTGCGCTGCTTAACTTCAGTGATCAGACGAGAACTGGTGTGTCCAACGCAATTCGCCGCTCCCAAAAGACAGCATAAGTGATCTGCGGTGCCATCCCTTTCACAGTCAATGGAGCCCAAGGCCACAGTAACCTCTATGCTAGCCTATTAAAAAAGGTATACACGGGGGAATCTCACAAGGTCCTCGCTACATGTTAAACAGCTTTGAACCAAGGTCCAATTTCGAAGTTTCATTCCATTTTGAGTAGTCAACAGTATTCAAAGGGTAATGGTCACCGTCTACCTACTCTGGTAATCAAGTGACTAATTAACCGCGTAAAAACATTGGGGGAAACTCTTAATTATGAATAAATTAAACGGTCCATAATGAGGATGGAGAGTGAAAAATCTTAAAGGCGGTGCAATGTTTCCAATTTGGGGCGCCCAAACTAGAGCGGAGAATGGGAGAGAGGGGGGGGGGGTGAGAGACTATCATAAAGCAAATTTAAAATTGCATTTTTGTCATTAAAATACGTTCACAGTCTCACCCATCTACACAATGGAAAGAAAGTTTTTGAAATAACAATTACGCATTCACCCTGAAAGTTATCACGAATAAATATCGCTCGCCAATAATCAAATGACGTCACCATGGTAGATAACAATGACTGGACCTCATTTCCGAAAATCGTGTCTATCACATGATTATCATACCCTGCATCTAAGATGACTATGCAAAACAGCAATGCTGCTACAAGTTGGTCATCAGCCTAGCCGAAGATGCAACGGGGGTACTGTAGGCTACTTTAGGGTGACCCGGAAACCGCCTTCCGTTTGGGTCCCTAACCAAACCAGGCGTAAATGCTGCTTTCTGGTTTCAGTGAAACAACCCTGAGGGTTAAAGCTGATACAGTATTAACCTAAATAATCAACCAGTTCGTTGTAGGCTGCCAATGTTCAACCATAATGCTAAAAGGAGGAGGCCCGAAAACCCCCAGTTGGGACCTATCCCTTTTTCTGACTATTTCAAGAGCAGGAAATTCTTTCCCGGTGTTGAACACCAGATAAGCAGTCTGTTCATACGCTTCTCCGACAAACTAATGGCGCTTCTCCATCATTCCCCGCTCGGAACACATCATGTTCTACCGGGAGCACCTTTGCAAAGGCTTCACCCTGGGAACAATTGCATGAAGGTCTCCACCCCGCGCTTCAAGGTAGTCAATGAACAGCAAACCGTCAATAAAAGATTATCAAAATATTGACAACAAACAAAGGGGGCTTTTCCAGGATCTACGCCTAGACTTGACAAAAACAATCAGTCCACTCCCAAGTCACAGAAGCTAGTGCAAAGCTGGGTCTGCCCTGCGCTCACCATACTCGACGCAACTGTTTCGACAGGCTTTCGGCAGTCTTGCCCTCCCTACTTACATTGAGCGAAGCAAGCATGCAACACGTGTCTATGGTAACACTACACGAAATGGGATTGGCGAAGCCCATTGATGCATGTCCAAAAACCGACAGTGCGGTGGCTCACCACGAGGCTGCCTCGCCCAACAAATTTCGGGGCGAGTCCCTGTCTACACTGTGCGAGTCTTGCCTCATGAAACAGTTGGGCGAGTATGTTACGCGCAGTGTAAGCCCAGCTTAATTATGGCATAGAAAAATTGAAGGGTCTCCCACACACACGTTGAACATTCTGACAATCAAACGAGATTTCCACGGGTCAGTAACAACGATCACCTTACATGCATCCCTGGGCGGTTGCTTCTGTAGTAAAACTTCCGCCAATAGGCGGAAGTGCATTATCCAGTTTGTTCTCAAACGGGACGAAAGGAACTTAACAAACCAGTTTTACTCCCATAACTTTTTATGACAAAATCTTGTTAGATCATCTGACAAAGTGCACTTCTCTATCTACGTGAAAATTTGTAGATACTAGTTGATAAGTTACCTTACCGAAATAATAAACTTCCGGTAGTTAGTTTGCCTTACAAAGGGGTAACATCGACTTGACAAATGGATGAAACCACGTGGTAACACTTTCGTGACCTCGTTAATAACAACATGCCGCCTACATCATTATGTACATTGCTTGTTATCAATGTACAGTTTGCTCTCGACTAACCAAGCTAGCGATTATACAGGTCAAATACGAACTTACTACCATATTACCGGCCTGTATCACAATTTCCAAACCTTTTTGCGCCTATGGCAGGGTCGGGTACCCATTGTACCATCGGAAATGGAAACATTATCTACTGCTGCAACCTCTTGCTTAGCCTATTTAACGTCGGCATGTTTTTTTTCGTGGGGGCAGTTTACCAATGCCAGGGTGAGAACTCCTACACCTGGAAATTCAGACCAGCTACACTTACAGTATGTTTTGCTCCGAGTACAAGGGTTTTTACATGTAGGTGACCTGCCATCAGTGTCGGATTTACCACTAGGCTAAGTAGGCTGAAGCCTAGGGCCTCAACACTTAGCTGGCTTCAAAACTTAAGAAAAGGGTCTCAAAATAGAAATAGCCTAGGGTCTCTCAATATCTAAATCCGGCACTGCCTGCCACACATAACCACGAATTTCTATAACACTGAAGACAAACTTAGGGCTTTCTGATATCCTTGAAAGGAGCTTCTGGTGCTGCCAGGATCGCAACTGCGCACTTCCCTTCCTACGGATGGAAAGTGACCGGAACAACAATGACTTGTCAGAACCTAACCGTAGTCGGTATCAAACCTCAGCATCATGAGTTCAAGGACTGTCACAAGCAGTCCAGAGTTTCATGAAATCAAGAGACACCTTAGCCAGGATAGAATCTGATTATAGCGGCTAAGAGTAAGGCATAAAAATGCAAGAATCTCAGATTGCAGAGACAGAGAGAGAGAGAGAGAGAGAGAGAGACCATGGTCAAAGGTCATTTGCGTCCAATTTCTCAGACAAGTGAGAGTAGAAGGAACCATCACTCTTAAGGCTGGTTCAGTGGCACGCGCAAGAGCGTCAGATACCGCGTGAGCAGACGAAGCAACACAGAAACGGATGACGTCGGCGCGTAATTATGTAGGGAGGAAGTTGAGGAATGGGAGGAAAAGTGCAGTTGACTAGTAGTCAACTGCTTTCAGAGCGCAGCGCTCCCGCGCGCTTATGATTGGCTGGTTGTACTGTAGACGACGCCCATTATGCCATGACACCATTGTTCGCTCATTACGCCGCCTAGCGGACATTGTCAAAATCAACCAGCGCGCGTCCTATCTGCCGCTTACCACTGAACGAGTACTCGCGCAGTTCGTCTTGGTGACGGTGCTCTACGTCACCATTTTGTTGGTTGCGCGCGCGCTCTTTTCGCTGGTAGCGCTTGCCACTGAACCAGGCTTTATGAGGAGGTAAATTTAGTGTCCGAGATACTGCACATTTATTACCACCGCTATACGATTCCTCCCCAACACAAGGAGAGAACAAAGAAGTCCTCTTCTTCCTATAAAGGGGGAGGGGATGTAAAAATGGTTAACCGAATTGAAAACGCAAACATGTATTCCACTCTCTTCCTCCCGCATCACAAAACTACCAAAAAAAAGGATAGTTACAATTTGGCGCAGAGGTTTCAAGTTAATGACACCCCAAAGTGAGAATGGGTACCGTAATACACGGCTGTTTTTGTGGATCAAAAAAATTGTAGCTCAGAAACCATAACCTGCAACAGGAAGGTTTGGAGAAAGCAGGGACACAAATGAGAAGCTGAAAAGAGCAGGGATCTGATGGCATCCCAGGAAAAGAGCTGAAGGGCACCCTGCGGTGGAGACCACGCCACCTCCTAGACCAGTGCAAGACGGTACACGCTTCGTTCCCATCAGCAAGGGCAGGAAAAGTGATTAAGAAGGTCCTCAAGGAGAGGCTACTGAATGCCATCAGGGAGGTTTGAGATCTCCCGCCAAGACAGTACGGCTTCAGGGAAGGACGCTCGGCAGTAGACACGATCGATGTCGTCAGGAAAGCCAAAAACAACAGCCGTTCCTTACGACGTATGACCCTCCTGGCCACCTTGGATGTGAGAAACGCATTCAGCTCTGCAAGATGGTGAGAGATCCTCGGGGTACCTCCTGCGGATAATGGCGGAGTACTTGAGGGACTGAAGACTGCAGACGGACCACGGTAATGGACTGTCACGAGCGGTGTGGTCCAAGGATGTATCCTGGGATTCTATCTCTTGAATTTCACTTATGACAGCCTGCTGAGGGTAGAGATGAAAACACGTTGGTTGGGTTTGCGGACGACGTTCCAGCACTCGTCTTGAGCAAGCAAAGACTGCTGATGACTGCTGTTCAGTCTGGCCTGCTATATGGAGTAGAAGTGTGGGCAGAAGTGGATGACGACGCCCATCACACATTGTTCGCCTGTGGCAGATGGACCACTCAGCGTACAACGTTGGAGGAGGACCTGGGTCTTAACTTCGGGAAAAGAAGAGTGAGCTAGTGTCCAGACGACACTTAATGCGCAAGCGCATTTCACTTACCAAAAAACAGCCTGCAACAAGAGGGGGAGGAGACGGAAGAAGGCTCACTGTCAAATAAAAAAACTATGTTCCTTATGATGGAAAATCTATGGGCCTTTAAACTACAGAACAATAGTCACACCCATAATCCCCTACATTTCTTTTATCTGTTCGCGACCGTCCCAAGTGAGAAACAACTGTTATCAACTTACAGTTGATGAAATGCAATGAAAGAGGAAGGGGAGGGGGTGTAAGAACTGGTTTAGAGAATTCCACTTTGGGACGGCTCTTCCCTTCACAGAATGGGCACAGAGGACCTAGAAATATTGATAATGGCGGTTAGGGCATTATCTACTTTTAGCAATGGAGGGAGGGGTAAAAGAGTAAAAAAAATTCTTCTTAGACACAATGAAACCCCCGATCACTTCTCTTCTACATTCTCCAATCTCCTACACTTAAACGACAAGGGGAGGGGGGGATAAATAGGTCCTACATTGTACGACGGCATTCCATAAAAGCACTGAGATCTTCAAAAATAAAACTTCTCTACAAATGGAAAAAGGTACAAGGGCGCTCAGAGGCATTTCCTCTTCCCCTGCTGGTGCTGCTACTACTACTGCGAGAGGGAAAATGGTGCTTGTTTTTCTTCTTACCAAAATTATTAACTCAGCATGAAGCAGAGACCCACCGAAGCCCCTTAAACACGCGCCCATTCACAGAAAACCGTGGAAATTCTTAGGACCCAATTCAATTTAACTTCTCATAATACAATCCATTGTTAAGGCAACATGGCGGTTACAACAAGCAGTAGCAAATTACAAATGCGACAGGGTGGACTTTTAAACCGGCGGGGTTTTTTGTTCAAAAAAATATTCTTGAGTTATTCTGAAAAGTGTCCGTAAAGAGAGAAGAAGGACCAAAGAGGAGAGGGGTCAACATCAATAGAAGTGTCAGCAGAAATGTTTCTCAAACAAAAATTTGAATTGAAATTATATGACGTCTGAAATAGACTGCGGTATTATCATAGACGACATAGAGGGGCGACATTGCAATAATCAGGATCATACGTAGTAGGACCTACTAGTGGAGGGCATGCGGTACATAAATTAAGGTCCCAAATGTCTAATAACTTTCGGTTATGAGTATCAACTCAACCAAGACTAGACACAGACAGTTGTAGGTAAAACCAGAAGGAGACCTATCTGCATATAAAGGTAATTTACCGACATCACGAATATGATAATCCCACACCTGGAAATTTCTCCGTACAGAAAGGGTTCTTTTTATGGAGTGCAAGTGACATGGTAACACCTCATTGTGGCACAACCACGCTCAAAAGAAACCACTCATTTTAGCCAGAATTGATCCAACAATCTTGAGCTGTTTGGTGGAGATGGGACTCCTCCATCTTTATACGCTAAAAATACACCTGTAAATCTGCGAAAATATCGACATGTACAATCTAAGAATCTACCTTGGTCTCCTGGCGTTGGTGTAAATAGCCTTCGGCCCAGCCCACCTCACCTTCCAGTGCGTTTTATAAAGTCAGAAGAAACAATCTTTAAATGAAATACGTACACAACTCCAACTTGTCATTTTCTGAAGGCAACCAACCATCCCATCCCTATTTCAACATTCCTAGAGGATTATTACCTGAATTGCAGTTGGTATTCCAGCATGATAATAATGATGATAACAATAATAATAATAAAAAATAATATTACTTGGTGTAGTGAGAATAGGATTGGTGAAGTGTGTAAATAGGCACAGTTGGAAAAGTCACTTCTCTTCCAAGTACGGTGGTGGTTCTCACTAAAAAAAATTGGCGTTCATGAAAGTTGGCTGGAGATTGGTACTTATGGCGGACTGATATCTCTCTTTTTTTGGAGGTTATTTTTGATTCGGAATTGTTTTCAATTCTTACTAATGCCAGGTGCCGTTGCACCTAACCTATTTTTGAATCGGCCATTCGCTAACGTCTGTAAAATTGTAGCGCCATTGATGGCATTTCACACGCACACAGACACACGGTGTCGTGTGTTTTTCATGCTGATATTGCATCCTTCATTCACTAAACTGTGATAGGTGTCATCAGTAGATTGAATACGCCTGGAAATGTTGAATGAAATTTCCAAATGGGCCCTGGCTCCTTCTCCAACATTCACTACAATACCCTACCCTTCCTTCCTCCCCTTTACAAGATTAACACAGGTATCGTCATCGCTACTACTGTTGTTGTTGTCAGAAAAATGCTATCTACATTTAATTCAATCGCAGAGTGTTTAAGTTGGTAGTTCATGCATCACGGGTTCGATTCTGGTAGTTCTTTTGAGAGTGAGGGGCAAAACCTGCAGCAAAAAATACAGGCAGGGTCCAGTATGGTGTACGACGATATATGCACATCGGAAAAATCCCCTTCTACATAGAACTAGGTCGACAAAATTCTCACGTGTAGCATCGTCCACCTAATGCCAATCATGGTTTAGTTAACGTCCGTCTCTCTACTGCTGAAGAAAATTTATCGACAATTAACCAGGGACAGGTCTTCACATTTCCGCAAAGATAACAGATGGTCCACATCACACTTCATTGTGTCAATTTTCTCACCTATCCGGTGCAATCACATAACTACTTTGCACCAAGTTGGATTTATAATAATGTATCTAAAAGCTGAGAAAGTTAAAAAAAATCTTGAGAAGTTAACTGGAGGCGAACGATAACAACTTTCTGTCAAAAAAGTACAATAGACCACAATTTTAGCTACGAGCTATTAATTTGATATACTCTTAGATAAATATTCAAAGTAACTGAAATTTAAAAAGCAGAATGAGAAATAACAATATAAATCCATACTGTATCATGTGGCCCGCGTGAAGTTCACCTGTTGAAAATGCGACCCGCGTGATTTTTACTTGTTGAAATGAGTTCGACACCCCTGCCTGATTCCAAAAAGAGAATTACCAACCTCAGTAATTCAGTGGCGAGTTTGAGCATTGAGCTCAAAAGACAAGGCCGCTCCAACAAATAAATCATCGAGGTCAATATCGATCCTGTAACGAACTTCTAATGTGACTTGCCACAGGAAACTAGGTTCTGCTGCCCGGAAGACCTCAACCCTATACTAAGCTTAATTGTTTCTGTATGTGTTCTATTACATAGACCGTTTAATCCTGGGGCCTGAAGAACCCTCAGGCAAGAGAGATCTCCACACCTGGGACGCACTTAAATTCTGCTGCAACTGAACGCCAGAAAGGCAACAAAAACAAGTGGACAGTAAGAAAAAAGTAAATTCTGCTCTCGACAGCTCTGACATTATGAACCAGAAACCGGAAATCACAAAAATCCCAAAGTTATTCCTGGCAGCGTTCGGTGGTTCTTTTCCCAGTAGACTTTATCTTGGCAAATATGGAGATGCTCACCTTAAAAGCTTTCAGGGCGTTGTTTTCAACAGTCAACTTTCAGCCAACTTCTAGTCAACTCAGGCTAGAGTTTTTCCTGGCGAAAGCACCTATATCCATCGTTCCGGCTCAAACACGACAAAAACAACACATGCCCCTACGATGGACATTTACAGGGATGTGTAAGACTAAGGGTGGGCTGGTGCTAATCATCAAAAGTAGGGGTAATAAAGCAAGCCCATGTGTTAAATTTATAGCATCACATGAGAAGGATGAGTTTTAGATTTTGACAATTTCGCCTTCGCACTTTTACACTCCTTTACCCTAACCACCACGAATAGCCCCACCTATTCATTAGGTGTCGTTTTATGTTAGTTGGCAGTAGGGAAATACAAAAAATAAGGGGAAAAAACATTTTGGCAATGGGACAATAAGGATGGGGAAGGGAGAGAATTTTCCCTAAAACCATCGTCTTTTTACTGTACTGCTAGAATACACTTCTGTAACTACATCACTAAAAACCATCAAACCTATGCGAAAGTCCGACAGTGACAAGCCTAGGAAAAACCTTCAAGAAAATATATTATATCTTTCAGAATGGAAATGTAGAAATACTTAACTAGTAATTACCTTTAATCAGTGGTTACAATAACCTGTTAACGTTGTTCCTATCTTTCAAGATGTCTTGCTGAACATCTTCAATGACAACTCACCTACTCACCAACCCTGGAAAACTCCAACTGTAGAATCAACTACAAGCTGCAGGCAAGTACTGTAATTATTACTGAAATTCGCTCTCAACAAACTATAATTTAATAAAAATTTAGTTACACGAAATTTGGCTAAACAATGTTATAATAGACGAGCAAAGAGAGATAAACTAAACTCAGCATAAGGGCCAAGTTTGACCTCTGACCTCCCATCGCCCATAATATCTTATTTTTCCAAACCATACACGCAAAAGTACTTTAATGTGCAAGTAACATCGTTAAAGCTTAACAGCCAAACCAACGGAAAAACCCACCTGGGGTTTGTCCTTCGCCTGTAGTTAACAACTGAGGTGGGCTTGAAGATTCCTCTTTAACCCTCTTGTAAGGACGGGTATAACCTGCCCCGACCAGGATTGAATCTGCGTACCATGAGTTCAACAGTCAAGAACTATTAACTGAGCTATGAAGAATAATCGTATGGCATTTCGAGGATTAAAGGCCCCGTCAACCAAAACGACGTTATAACGTTGCAATGAACGTTGGAACACAGCATATTAGCGTCGTTCTGAGGATTTCGCCTTACTAACGTCCACCCACCATCTGCAGCCATTGAGCCTCAGGCACTGCATAACCAAAAGACATTCGAATGGGTCAAATAATGCTACAGAACCACCTGCGACCAATCTGTAAAGAGAGAGATGGTAGAGAAAGGAGGAACATTCAGCCACCTGTCTTGCTGGCCTTTGTGAGGCTAGTACGGGCGACTTTTGCTATAATTAGTCTGAGAACAACTAAGGTGAAATTCATATTTATCCGTGTTCAGCCTATGGCAGGTTGGAAATACCTCTCCCGTTGTCTTCCTCGGTAGCACAACTGATGAATAGTTCGTGAGCGAATAAACGCTAGTTCGATACTACTTGAGATGGAGTACGAAATCATCATCATCATACCCTGATCCTACCTGTGGCAGGGTCGGGTCTACAGGTTCTAGCCCTCCACCCCGGCCTATCTCCCACCAGCTCCTCGTCCACCCCGCACACTACCATATCCTTACGGACAACCTGTTCCCACACCTTCTTCGGTCTCCTCTGCCCCGGGTGCTACCAACCACCTGCATTCCTGACATGGACCTCCAGCATAAATAGGTTCGCCACCCCCGGATTAGGCCCTTCTCAACTTGTTCTCTGGAGTCACTAAGTTTTCCAATATCGTCGGTAAATACCATTCACTGAGGGGCCCATTCTCCTACTCCTGTCAGCAGCTCGTCCATAACCAGAATGAAAAGGTATGAACTTAGAACTGGACCTTGGTGTACTCCAACCTTCACTGGGAAGCCCCCAGTATTTCCCCATGGTGTCCTTACCCTAGCTATACATAACCTCAACTATTCGAATAAACCCTTCTTCTACTCCTCTTTTCCGCAACACATCTCAAACTACCAGTCGTGGGACAGTCATAAGCCTTCTCCAAATCAATGAAGACGGCATAGAGATCTTTCTTTGCTGCCCTATACTTTTATAATATTTGCTGAAAATTCGTTCCATTGTGAACCTACTTGACATGAACCCAAACTGATTTCCACGGACACTAGTTCTATCCCGGAGGCGGCATTCTATCACTCAGAGCTTCATGGAATGGCTCATTAGCTTGATATCACTATAGTTACCACAATCTTGGACATCCCCTTTGCCCTTGAAGAGTGGTACTAACCAACTCCCACGCCATGCAGAAGGCATTCTATCTCCACTAGCCATCCTACTGAAGTTTCCTTAGCCACCTGTATCCTGTTATTCCTCGGCTACGCCATGCCAATGGAGTCTCTGTCTGGGCCTACAGCTTTTCGATCTTTCATCTTCCTAAGGGCCCTGACTAGTTCCTCCTCCGTCACGTTGTCCACCACCCCAGAGGAGTAGGATGGGTGTCAATGTCGTCCTCTCCCCTTGCAGCATTCAAGAAGCTGTGGAAATAGATGGAGTTCGAAATAAACATAAAAGCTTGTCCAACAAGCAACTTTTAAGAGCTTCGTACGACATTCTGGGCTAAATATGGCGACCCATGTCTCAAATTCACTCAAACGTTCATTTTCCTACAGTATGGGAGGCGCAGAACGAAAAGCAACACTTGGATAAGATGTTTACAGAAATCAAGGCTTTTATGTAAACAGCAAGAAAAACATAAATACGCCATACACAATAACAACAACAAGCCAAAATAAGCGGCCTTCAGGAACCAGCTTGGAAAAGTCCTCAACTAGTCAATTCCCCGCCAATGGCAACGTGGCATTCCCTAATGAGCTGGGACCGTCCAATCATAATCACATGAGTGGAGGAGGAAGCTGACAGAAACATGGTGAAAAAGAGGAAGGAGGGTATCAGCAACCATTGATGGATGAGGGAATGACATGACTCACTATACCTCGAGGAAGCAGCCAGGATAATGTCATGAATGTGAATTTCCTTTTCACGATGATGTCATCACCCTCTTCAGGACAGCATGTCACCTGACATGGCTCAAGTGTTATCATAGGATTACCTAACAACCAGTTGTGTCATCGTACTAATCACTAAACGCCTCCTTGTTGTTGTTTAGTGTTTAATGGCCCATCGACTTAAATGGTCATTAGAGCCCACTAAGCGCCTCCTCCTTGCCCTATCAAGAAATCTTGCCTGACCCAGCCCTAATCCTCGATCTTAGCACTTCCCAAGTTGCCAGTTCAGCTAGTAGCTGCCCAGGACAAAGGAATCAATGCCTGTATTCTATAGTCCGTACTGTAGTTTAATTTTTGAATTTCTGGTCCACTGTTCTAGTTGGCATCAAAGGTCCTAACAAGGCCAATGTGACCTCTTTGACATTTGCTCGTTCTCCTGACAACGACAACACCATCCAAGTGATTCCAATTCTTCAGGCTGCAGTAAAATAAATCATAACATCCACAATAACTGACGGATGCCGTCGTTTTCGACGACACTGTCAGTATTTTCAGAGATCCTTCAGTAGTCTGGAACCAGAAGAGGGGGGAAAAGGCGGTCACAAGCTTTAACAAGCAATGGGCGCGACCTCATTTCAAACCAAGCCAAGGTAAAATTCGACGTAAACATCACCATTTTCCAAAATAACTATTATTTACTATCTGTAGACTATTTCAAAGCATTTCTAAATCAACTAAAGAAACTGGGACAAAATTTGGTAATTTAGGAGATACATGCCCCTCCCCTACTCTATCCTCCACAAAACAGGAAACTACCAACTTGTCCATCTCAATATTATTTACGTCGACAACCATTTGGCCTTGAAATGAGGAAAATAATCCTTTTAACAGTTGTCTGGTAAAGAGTGTCTGCGCGTGTGCTACAAATCAGTGCAAATGCATTACAGAGGTTCAAAACCAACAACGGCTACTATTTTGATGACCAACCTCAGAGGACAAGGGCTTACACCCCATTAACAGGAAACAGGAGAGTTTTTAACAAGCAGATGACACCGTAAACACCACACTGAACTAAGGCTTCCCATTTAATGGGAAAAGCACTTGAGGCTGTCGAGTCGACGTGTCGCCTAGATGCCTTAACGCCGGCAGCGGATATCGGAACAACATACTGCACTTTTTAGGGTAAAATGTCGACTGACCATTGGATGACCTTATAACTAATGCCCCAATTGACGCTTTCAAGGTTCCGAGAGGGGGAAAGAGGTGAAAATTGAGCACACACGCATACTCAATTATCCAAAATCGACTGAGTGAAACATTACGTAAACCAGGAATCCTTGACAAGCTCAAATTGTGAGCATTTCAAGAAAGGCATTAAAAGTGCAACTTTTTGAGACCACCGCTTTCCGCTCAAAAACTTGTCCTAACATGGTCCAAATATCCCACTAAAGTGGTCCCACATCTCTTTCTAGTCTATGGCACGGTCAGAGTCCATTTGTATCACTGGAAACAAGAACAGTGAACTGTTGGACGGTAACCGGCTACCGGCCTAATATTACTACCCCTCGCTTATTTTTCATTGAATTACTTTGCTCTACCGATGCTAGTGGCGAGTTCCTACCAATATTCTCTCTAAGGAAGAAAGTCCTGAAGTGTAAAATTAATTTTAAGTGCGTGGAGTTATAATCCCCGGGCACATGTAGCCGTTCTCCACACACGTACAAGCAAAGGCAACTCCTAACCCTTTTCCAACCTACGGCGGGGTCGAGTACCCATCAGTGTCCCTCTGAATGGACACATGGACGATCTATCGGAAGGTATTTTTACACAGCCGGCTGCCGACAAAATCTTATATTATTGTCGGTCTACTATTATTGTTTGGGGAACTCCAGCGACGTCAGGGGTGAGCTCCTACACCTGGGAATTTTGCAGGCGTAGAGAGAGTTCTTTTGCAAGTAGATGTTATGGTACGCCACACGAGGCCACGGCTTTACTTCCCATCCGACGGAAGGGTCCTCTCTCTCGTCCGAAAGAAGGCAATCCACCTCGATCTAGTATCGAACCTGGAACCACTGAGGCAGTAATCGGTGCACGCTACCTCCTGCGCCACCGAATCGGGTCTTACATCTGCATCTACGTCCTTATCAACAACTGAAAACGACTTCTGTAGATCGACAAAAGTCGGTCTACCCGCATATTTTAAATTCATGTAAAAAGGACACTGCTCTGAGCAGATGATATCGTGCACACCACATGGAGCCACCTGACGGAAGGCGTATTTTGGGTTTCCCTTCTGAATATGTAAAGACTCATCCTGCGACCATTTTCTAACGAAGTCAAGCACGCTAAACACAAATTTGTGCAAAAATATCCCTCTCAAACCAAACACCACTCAGCTCTTCCCCAAAACGTTGTCCTGTATTCGGTTTGGCAGGGATGCTTAGCGCGCAAGATCCCACCCTGGAAATGGAGTTGTTTACCGCCAGAATTAGCACCTAGTGTTAAATGCCAAACAGGGTGTACAACTCATGGTAAAAAAAACACGACAGTACAAATAGGCGATGCACAGGGAGATTGTGTCAATGGAGCTCTCAACTCCTGTCCTAATAAACATTCCCCAAGCTTACCCTGCCATTTCTTATCCGCAACTACTGAATCAGCTCCGCCACTCTTTATGTATTTTATATCAAATTCGAGAGGGGTGCACAATTTAGGTTGCCGCCGAACAAGACCACGGTAATCTTCAATTGAGCAATTGCTGGTGGTGTGTACAGCGGTCATCACTGTACGCAAAAGAGGTACATAGCTTGCCCACTCCTCTGGCATTGATAAATAGCCTCATAGGCAGTCATACCAACATTACAAGACCAAACAAATCTAAGTGGACAACTTCAGCAGCGTAGGGAGGGGGAGTCCTAACGAATGCTCTTGTCGGAAATGTAAGCAAGAAGATAAACAGCTGCAAGGATCAATATAGCGACAGTTGACAACAGCCTGTAGCACCCATGCATTCGCAACAAAATTCGAGCACAGACAGGATGTTGAATAGACTTTTGGAAATGACAAGACTTTCTTCAAAAACTTTCTTGCCAGGTGTAAATTTCAAACTGAATTCTTTTTCAGGTTGCACGGTACGAAGAAAGAGAAGACGGTGAATACAAGTTACCCACCTTACTCCACATCCTGCAAGTTCCTCCAAAACTGCAATACCTGCACAACCCCAATTTAGAAGGGTGACGTTAGCTGCCGTAATTATTTCGACCTGTTTCCTTTCTCCACAAGAAAGTTTGGGTAAACCG
Source organism: Trigoniulus corallinus (assembly GCA_013389805.1). NCBI lineage: Eukaryota > Metazoa > Arthropoda > Diplopoda > Spirobolida > Trigoniulidae > Trigoniulus > Trigoniulus corallinus. The sequence continues at coordinate 13,845,237 of JAAFCE010001036.1, forward strand.
TTCCTAAATTGAAATTGTGTGGTTATTTTTTTTTTTCGGCAACCCAAATATGGGGCTCGCTACACCGCTGCGTGATACCATCCACTATTAGGGGCCACTGCCAACCAGCCATAATGAAATGAAGCATTTTTTGTTAAAGTAGAGGGTATAAATGGAGGGTGGAAAGAAAACCACACCATGATCAAGAGAGGGGATGGGTAATAAGACAGACAAGCCGTTAAAGAGAGAAGGGGGACCGAAACGAAAGGACCAACAACAAAAAAAATCCCTAGCAGAAATAAATTTGCCCAAAAGGCTGTTGCTATGTACACTAGTCATGAAGAAGTGGTGATTCTTCAAAATGATATACGCTTACTGGAAACTCCCTCGGTTGTCATGGCAACTCAGGTTAAGCAGTTTACAAGGCAGTTATTCATTTGATAGGTGGTAGGCTCCGCCTCTGATAAATCTGATGAATTACATCCGTGCCACTCCTCTTCTCTTTTCAAGTCGAAACAGCCCCGACAACATGAATTAAACCTGGCACGAACCAGCGTCAATTGTCTTTCCACATGACTGTGTACACACAAGGGTATAGGTCGATTAGGGAGGAAGGGAGGGGATGGTGAGTCAATGCAAAACCAAGGCAACAATGGAAAACTGGACAAAATGAACACAGGAAATGGTCGTCCCAACACAATCACATATGAATTCAGGAGATAGTATCATGGAAACGAAGGCCACCAGTGTCAGAATTTCCAACCATGGATAACGGGCGCAGCAACCCGCCGCGGTGGCGTAGTGATTAGTACGCTCGGCAACTGCGTCAGTAGTTCTAGGTTCGATACTGGACCGAAGTGAGTCGGCTTCTTTCGGGCGAGAAGTAAAACCGAGGTCCCGTGTGAGTGTACGATGGTACTTGCACGTAAAAGAACCCTCTCTACTATGCAACGGGTAGATGAGGCAAAAATTTCCAGGTGTAGGAGCTCGCCCTCCCCCTGGTCGCGGTAGCATTCCCCAACGAACACAAGACCGACGATAAATAAGCGTAGGGGTGCAGCTTTGGCCGGCAACCGGCTGCAGAAAAAAACTATGAACAATATATCGCCCTATGTCCATTCTGAGGGACAAGATGGGCACCCGGCCCTGTTGCTGGAGTTGCTTTGGATAACGGGCGCAACTGTGAACAACAACATTTAGGAAGAGCTGGGTTTCTACAACAGCATATTCTTCAACAGCCTTAAGCCCACATTCGTATAGTGCAGCCAGAGAGATGCCATTTTAAGCTTCAACTCGTTTCACATCTGCAACACTGGGTAACATTTAGGGTTGCCAGGCGTCCCGATTAATCGGGATTGTCCCGGTTTTAAGCCTCGTGTCCGGAACGTCCCGAACGCACCTTTGGGGACGCCAAATCCGGCCTCCATTTTCGTCCATCAAAAATGCAGTTTGTGCATGGTGTCGGTGTGCGGATGTCAGGAAATGCAAATAGGCTTGAATGTATGCGTGAAATCGATGGTAGCCGGCGGTAGCGCAGCACTAGCAACATTTGTTCTGGCTACCGAGGCTACATGGCAGCCGGAGCGAGCCAGAATCTCGGGAAGAATATTGTCGATTTTTTTCGGAGGAAGGGGGGTCCCGGTTTGACTTGCGAGAAATCTGGCAACCCTAGTAACACTTCCCCCTTATCTCGGGAGCAGCCATATTGTATTCACTTCGTGAGTTTCAAACTGGTTCTAGGACGTTTGCATCAAAGGTCACTCAAAGAGAGCATGTATGGCTTGGGTTGGCTGGAAAGGCTCTGGGAAAGGTTTGTGAACATTGTTCTTCGTCACTGGACAACTTTTCACAAATCAGAGAAAGTTTACGAGCTTCACAGTGGATCCACGATTGTGATGACTATAGAGAGCAAATTCCCCTTGGTGGTTCTGCATCGGTCGAAATACTGAACAGTTGTCTGCGAACATTTTATTGAAAGCCTGTTTTATATAATTAAATACACATCAACGTGTTTTCCCATTCCTCTTTTCGCGATTACTTACTACAATCGATTGGTTTTTTGATTGGGAATTCGCTTAACGCATTTTTTGAACGACCTTAATGAAATCATATAACAATGGGATCAGTCATCAATTACGAGTTTTTACAAATTCATTCTGTGTCGCAATACAAGATGATACAATCATCTTAGATGATTATTATCATCCCACAAAAATGGCTTCCTACTTCGAAATAGCTAAATAAACTCATAAATAAGTCTAGAAAGTCGTTACTGCGACAAAATACGTGGCAACCGGAAAAAGAAAGATGTTGCCACCCAAATAGCACACTGACTTTTCAGGAGACGGCACGTGAAATTGCCCACCCACACATGGAACCACGGCCTCTCCTAACTGCTTAACCAACTCCTTATTAAGGAGATACCCGCTGACGTGAGGCGAACCTGAGCACCTTGAGCCCCAGGGGTGCGTTCCATCAACTGAAACATCGAGCAAATGTTAGGACACCCATGCCACATGACAATTAATGTCAGTGTATTAAATAACCTTTCCACATTTTTCCCGCAGAAGGCTTCGATTAAAAGGGTAGGGACTATTAGATTTTAAGCTCTGATTAAGCATTTACCGACTCCAGTTTGGGAAGGGCAGGACTTTAACCCACCCTTCCGCATAGAAAGTAGTCCTATAAAGCAGAGATTCTCACCGTTTTTTCGTCACGGCACACTTAATAACTTAAAAATTTGGCGGCACACTAACAACGACACATTTGGGGGAACACAAACGCCAAAGAAAATGTATACAGTTGAAACCTAACCCTATGCAAAAGCTCACCTCGGTGGCGCAATGAATAGCACGCTTGGTAACTGCTTCAGTAGTTTTTGGTTCGATAATGGACCGAGGTTGATGGGCTTTTTCGGGCGATGGAGAAGCCCTGAGTGCACTTTCTTTTAGATGAGAAGTAAAACCGAGGTCCCGTGTGGTGGACGACGACATCTGCACGTGAAAGAACCCTCTATATTATGGAGCTGGTAGAGGAAGCAAAATTCCCCGGTGTAGGACCTCGCCCCCTGGCTTCGGTTGAATGTCCCAACGAAGAGTAGAAAGACGATACATAGCATAGAGGTTAAAGCTTTGGTGGGCAACCGTGAGAAAACACTGTGCATGTGCAATATATCGCCCGTGTGTCCACTCAGAGGGACGAGATGGGTACCCGACCCTGCCATAGGTGGGAAGAGGGTTAGAAGTTACTTGAAACCTAGACCTATGCACACATCAAGTGGGTGACTAGTATACTAATTACTACATTATAGCTTTCTTGGTCCCTCCTAGGAAGGCAGAACCGATTGAAATACTTGTATGACTTCACTGATGTATGGGTATTCGCAGTGGCGGCACAAATTATGAATCTCGCGGCACAGTGGTTGAGAATCGCTGCTGTAAAGGAACACCAGGCGGAACATCGAACTCAATAACAGGGTTTTCAAAGATTTTAAAGAACTCGCTCTTCGACTTTACTGATCCAAACACATAATTTTCACTCTTCCATCTGAATTCAACCACTTACTAGGTTCGATTGTTTGTTTGTTGGTGTTTTAGGGCCCCGTCCACAGCAGAGTTCTTATGCAGAGACTGCACAGACACCACACTAATGCGACGATTTTTGGATATTATCAGTACCCAGTTTTCCCAAGCGGCCACCCATGTCAGTACTAGCTGGGGTTGCGCTGCTTAACTTCAGTGGTCAGACGAGAACTGGTGTGTCCAACGCAATTCGTCGCTCCCTACTAGGTTCGAGCGGGATTTGAACCTGCAGTCATGAGCTCAAGGGTTGGACATGTATCAAATCAGTTACCGAGGTGGGCAATGAAATGTCAGCAGGAATCAGCATCATGGAGACAACTTCAAATACGAGACGATATTTTAACAGGCGATATTTCTTCTCCACACCTCCCCATCTACCCCCAATCAAAAATTCGCAACCTACATTACAACGTGGTTAAGTAACTCCAAAATGTCACGTTCTGAAAGCATTAAGAAATTTTACAGTCTTCAATCGCGCGCGAGAGAGCACATATCATGTGCAGCTAATAGCACATCTATAAAAGCTCATAAATAGGTTGTTGCTACATGGCAAGCCACCATTTCTTGACGTCAATGGCTGCCAATTCACCATTAACCAACCCTAAGCGACTGACGGGACATGCCTGTTAAAGAGTTATGGGCTCACCGTCATTTCCCCCATTTCTCGAAACCGTCGTGTGTCCATGGTGCAGAGGTGGTTGATTGGTTACTAAGCTCTCAATAAAAGCCAACGTTTCAGGCTCTGACATTCGCAATTATTTATCAATAAGACAAAGAACATGCTTAATTATTTAACATCCATCAGTTTACTTAAAGTATGACATTAACGGAGAATGCAGGTGGGGAAGCAAGATCGATTCCTACTCCTAGGAATTTGGTTGGCCATCATACCTCCATGAGCACATAACTTGTCCGAAAGGAACAACAAATACCTGCAGTCGTCAGCTCAACACAAGTAAGCTTCCAAATGCCTGCAGACGTGGGCTGAATATAACATTATGTTTAGGATACACACCTGGTAAACAAAGGACACCCGCAGAAAATTTTCCAGGGGAGAGCAAAGCTTCGAGACAATGCTCCAGGAATCGAATCAATTATTGTAACCGAAGACATACTGCATATTCTACATTTTTTTTATCCCAGGAGGAAGGGGAAGAATAAGTAACTGGCCTGGTTGCCCCCTCCCCTCTGTGGATACGCTCGTGTTGTCAGGCTTATTACCTTGGACACACCAGTTCTCGTCTGATCACTGAAATTAAGCAACACAACCCCATCTAGTACTAACATGGGTGGCCGCTTGGGAAACCGGGTACCGCTAATATCCAAAAATCGTCGCATCAGTGTAGTGTCTTTTTATGTATACAAGCCAAACACACGATGCTATACCTCAGCACACAGGACCTACCCGATCGAAAGGGTACTTGAGAGCTTCCCTCCCTCTAGCCCGACAGAAACAACCGCCCCTGGTCAAGAATCTAAATCTACTTGCGTGAACCTCTCACCTGCCTGTAGTACACCTGCCGCTCAGACAAGGGAAAAGACATCAACGATAAGAAATAAAGAGCGCAATTTCTGATGGACAACGATTAAAGCTGCAAAAAGAAGGTCAGGTTACTGCCACATCAAGTCAGTGATGGTTGAGTGGTCAGCTGTATTACATAACGCTTGAAAGTGAACATTCCTGATTTCTGGCAGCAGTGCAACAGCCGAGAAAGACATCATACAAAGGACGATTATGGGCGGTTGCTCAATTCTGACAAGGCTATTTACCAACGTCTATAAGAGGGGAAAAGAAGAGGAAAGACGGGGGTTAAGAAAGCGCCTCTAAACTATAAAAACCAGGAAGAAATTCTGTGCCGCTACATGTACTAAAATGAAAGTCTCACTCCCTGAGAGCGATGCGATATCGCCGTCAGTTGCACCGCTTGTGCCTTTTTCAGGACTGTTACCAACCAACAAATGTCATTTATTGCTAAGATTATATTTTTGCACTTTTAATAGGGTATAACCTTGGATAAGCCGACCTCGCGGTACAGCTCAAATGATAGACCACGCTTATCTAAGTTTAAAATACGTAGGTTCGTCTCTGGCCGTGGCTGGTGGATTTCCTTTGATGAAAGGAACGCGACTTCAAATTTGCCCTTCATCAGATAAGAAATAAAAGATGTGGTTCCAGTTATGGGCAAGAGGACGTTACCTGTCCATTCACACATCCTAGATACCCGACCCTAGTACAAAAGTCAACACAGGAAAATGAATGTCTTTGAATAGTTCCTAACGATGACAGGAAGTCTTATATAAGTTGTGCAAACTGTATTTGGTAAATCCTGTCCTGAAATAGTGGAGTCGACATGGCGATATCACATATGTTGATAGATTTGCATGCATTTATTAAACAACATTTTGCTTCTATAATTAGAAATGTCCAGAGTATGTCAAAAGAGAAAAATTCAATAAACATCTCGTATTAAACCGAAAAACAGAATAAAGTTGCTAGTCTCTTAATTGATGGTTGCTTATCGCTGTAAATGCTCAGTGCATGACGAACAAAAAAAATCACGAATCGTTACTAGTTGCCGTATTGTCAACTACTTATTTATTGCTTCAATGTCCCACTTGCCTTAGGATCGATTGACATATGTCAGTGACATGACCGTTCAGTATCGTAAGTCCCTGTCAGCGATAAATATCGCTGCCATGTTATCTAACGTGTATGGGGAGATAGACTTGGATGTGACCCGTAGAATCAACGGGGTGGCTGAAGTGGAGACAGGCAACCGGAGTCCTGTGTGATAGGAGGGTCCCAATCAAGCTAAAAGGGAAGTTCTACAGGGCGGTAGTTAGGCCCGTTATCCTGTATGGATCAGTGTTGTGCAGTGAGGAAGAGTCACATCAATAGATTGAAAGTAGCTGAGATGCGGATGCTGCGGTACATGAGAGGCGTGTCGAGAGCTGATAGAATTAGGAATGAGTATCTTAGAGGTAGCCTGGGGGTGGTGGACGTCGCAGAAAAAAATGAGGGAAAATAAGCTGAGGTGATATGGACACGTCATGAGAAGAGGGGAGGAGGAGCTCGTTAGGTCCCTACCAGGAATTCAGGTGGTCGGTAGCACCCAGGGCAGGGGGAGACCGAAGCAGACGTGGAAACAGGTTGCCTGTAAGGATATGGCAGTGCGTGGGGTGGACAGGGGTCTGGTGGGAGATAGATGGGAGTGGAGGGCTAGAACCCGCAGACCCGACCCTACCACAGGCGGGTTAAGGGTATGATGATGATGTTATCTAACCAACAAATCATGTGGAGCATCTTTCAGTCTCTGTACAGCACAATGCAGTGCGAATTCATTGCCAAACATCTTTCCCCCATTTCAGAAATATACTTTTGATTTTTTATTCCAATTTCCAAATTAGACCCGTTTCGGTGATGTAGTGGATACTGCGTAACTGCGCCAGTGGTTCTAGGTTCGACACTAAACCGAAGTGGGCTGGCTTCTTTTGGGCGAGAGAGAAGTCTGGAGTGTGCCTTCTTTCGGATGTAAAGCAAAAATGAGGTCCTGTGTTGTGTACAATGGCATTTTCACCTAAAAGAACCCTCTCTACTATACAACGGGTAAATAAGGCAGAAGTCCCAGGTGTAGGAGTTCGCCCCCTGGCGTCGGTGGAATTCCCCAACGAACAGTAGACCGACGATAAATAAGTATATGAGTCGCAGCTTTCGTCGGCAAACAGCTGCGGAAAAACACTGTCCAATATATCACCCTTGTGTCCATTGATAGGGTACAGATGGATACCCGACCCTGCCATAGGCGAGAAAAGGGTTAGGAGATGTTTTATTCCAATTTTCAAATTGGTATGGCCTGGCTGAAAACCGCATTAGCAGTCAGTCATCACTGATACTTACCGGTTGTCACTGACACAGAACTGCCGCTGAATTAAGAGGTTCCTTGTAAAACTAAATCAGGTCGTGGTTTTTTAGTTGCTATTTTCAACCACAACTTTTCTAAGATGACCTATGGTAACATATACAAACAGTTATGACTGACAAAGTTTCTAGACCACAAGCAAAAACAAAGTATCCTGTTAAACCTTGGTCACTTGAGGTTAGACAATGATCCCTTCCATCATTCAAGCCCAAAGTTATTTCAAAATGTTTTGGTTCAAAAGCCAACTATTTTTTCCCAGAATAAGGATGTCTATTAAGGATAAGAATGTTTTACCACATAAAGATTAGGTGGCGGCCCGAAAGACAAACGTCCCTTACGGGAATACTGCATACTTCAATTACATCTTCGCTCAATAGAGGCAGGACGCTAGTTAGAGTGCTCATTTTAAAAATTCAATAAGTTTTTTTTAATTAATTATATAAATTAGATATTTTAGAGATATGGCTCAACCTTCACGTATAAACATTTCCAAATTTCAAAAATTTCCATGATGTCAAAACATTCAAATAGCAGTCGGAAAATACGTAGCAGCGATCGCCCTGCCTTTATCAAGACAAAACTCTGTAACGTGTTCAACAACCCGTTAAAAGGATGACAGGGTCATTAAATAGAAGAATACTGTACTTTAAGAAAGGACAATTAAAGATAGATCACATTTCGTAGTTACAACCACCTAATTACAAGTACCAATAGCAGCTAATCAGGCTAGGGAACAAGAATTTGATTTCTCTTCATCCCAACAACATCGAAATACCACATATCATGAGTCAGGCATAACAATTTCTAGGGCCTACGAAATTTACAACATTAACCCTCCCTCCAAATCGACAATAACTAACATGAAACTGTTCTTTGTAAGTCTGCAAGAGAGAGAGAGAGGTACAGTATACAACTAGAGACCTACACCCTCCCTCCACAAATAACCAAACGAGAAAACAGAATCCAGGTCTACACAAATTAATAGTGCTGAAAGGATTAGGCACCAGCTTGGAGTTTATTTATACGATGGCCTATTTTTGTCATTTTCGCCGACCTATATGTATTCTCTTATTAGCAAATGACATCATAATTCACAAGAGGCCACCACTACCGCTTCACCTACTTCTCTGGAAAAAAAGGCTCGTTTTCTGTAAGGATTCCTGTCGTCCATGGGAAAGTCCAGCAGTGCTAGCTAGCTACAATCCCACAAAAGAAAGTATGCAAAACCTGTATTCATTTTCTCCTAAAATATATGCGCAGTAAATAATTTTGAACTCATCCCCTTTACCATGACCCTCTTCCGGCCTATTATAGAGTCAAACGTATTTATGACAGCGTATCCCAAAGTGCGGTCCCGCAGCTCATGGTAGGCCAAAAGGATTTCCTGGTGGGCCACAAATTTTATTAGGAGTTTCGACAATCCGGCCTAGTTAAAAACAATTCTTTATATTGAAATAATAACTACCGCTAAGGGCACTGGAGGGACACAGTCCAGCTAGTACATTTGCTTCAACTGGTTTTGTGTATCAGGGAGAGGGTAAGAGGGACCAGTGGGAAAGAAAGATCGAAATTGGTTAGGGCTTAGGCTGGATTACGGCGGTTGTGACCTATTGCGTTGACCTGTTGATTTGATATAATACTGTACTGTTTTTGACCTACCTGGTCAGAAAACATGAATAAGAGTAGGTTTTAATATAAATAGGGCGTATTTAATAGTATGGGTGGAGCAGAAAGTGAGTATTTATAGTACTCCGGTCTATTCGGCTTTCATGTTATCCGGCCTGCCCTTCCGTCACATTAGGCCGGATAGTTCAGACTCTACTGTACTACATCAACATCTGATTTGGTCTCTTCAGTCACTACTGTTAGGTTAGGGGCTACGGGCCACCAAGTTATATACTTTATCAAAGTGAGTTGCGATCACAAAAGTTCGAGATATACTGGAACATGGTAAGGTGGTAGAGACAAGAAGGTTGAAAGGTCAGAGTCCAGTTCCATAAAGCTATCTGCCGACCATATGGGGCACAATCCTTTCGTCGGATAGAAGGGCACACACGATACAGTGGGATCTAAATATTCTAGCCAGAAATCCACAAGGTGAAAATAAAAAGATTTGCATGTTGAAGAGATCATTCAATTTTATTCAACAGTCTCGCCTTGAACAGACCCGCCTCGGTGGAGCAGTGGGTAGCACGTTCGGTAACTGCGACAGTAGTTCTAGGTTCGATACTGGACTGAGGTGGGTTCTCTTCTGACGGGCGAGATAGAGATCCCGAGTGTGCCTTCCTTCTCATGAGAAGAAAACTGAGGTCCCGTGTTGTTCACGATGGGATTTGAACGTCAAACAAACCCTCTCTATTATGCAACGGTAGATGAGGCAAAATTTCCAGGTGTAGGAGGAGCTCGCCCCCCCCCCGGGGGCGTCGGTGGAGTGCCCCAAACGAACAGGAGACCGACGATAAATAAGCACAGGGGTTGCAACTTTGGTCGGCAACCAGCTGTGGAAAAACTGTCCAATATATCGCTGTTGTGTCCATTCAGAGGGACAAAAAGGATACCAGACCCTGCCATAGACGGGAAAAGGGTTAGGAGTTGCTTTTTGTAGTCTCGCCTTGAATAAGCAGGACACGTACAATGGAGCAGTACCACGTGATGATGGAGACAGAAGAAAAACATTTAGATCGACTTTTTCCTGTTGTAGTAACAACGTTAATATCCAAGTCAACTTTTAATGTTCAGTAAACAAACTCATAATTTTTGCAAATGCCTGTCAAATTTGTCCCGTCCGTCTAGGAGGCAATAACACACTGCACAGTATATTACCAACGCAATTTCGATTATAGGCATCGTTCCTAAGCAGCCGCGAACAATGGCAAAATTTTTATTGACATGTGCAGGCAGACTTCAAACCAACAATTCTGGACTTTGAGTCTCACAGTCAGACCCCTGCACCGTGAAAGTACAAACAGAGAAAGCTTGGAAGAAAAAACACTTTCAAATCGTTATGTGATAGCGTAAACATGTCCTAAAATTTCCTAAATAATGGTCCACAGCTGCTAGACAGTCTTGGGTACTTATTTTAACTTTTGATCTCCCAGGTTGGCACTTCAATGAGGTAGGTAGTGGAAGGGCGAGCCCCTTGATTTTCACAGGCAGTGACTAAAAAAGGTTCTCCGGTTGGTCCGACTGTCGCTATCATTTTGAAATCAATTCAAACGTTCTCCTTTAAAACGCAACATTTTTTAACTTTGTCACCAAACAATACCCTAACAAAAACAGCAGCTTCATTCTTCAAGGAGGAGGGGTTATACTGTAATATTTTTTTTGTAGTAAGGGGAAAGGAAAGTGAAAGAGAGAAACGAGGGGTCTAGGAAAAAAATCAAGTCAACCTACTACATCGTTTCACTACATTTCAGAAGGAAAATTTCTCACGAACTCCATGACTCTCAACGTCGACTTCCAAAACCCAATTTCAAGTAATTCCGATCTGAACACATACTTCCTCCCCCAATGGTCCAATCAACTAACCAACATTCAAGTCTAGCCTTATTCATTTTGTACACTCGAGTTATCCAGAAACCTAACCTGACAGCGTCAAATCTTACTGTGGGACATTCACTCACGGGATATGGTCTCACAAAAATATCAATTTTCCCTCTTCCTATACACAAAAATATCATTCTCCACCAGTTGACAGTGTATGCGGCCGCCCAGTAGGACCAATAGGCAGTGTAACTAAGTCCTTGAGTTAATGGAGCGCAGGTGACCCAGACGTGTGAGTTTCTTCTTCCCCGACGGAGCACAAGGACCCTCACTTCAATTTCTTTTCCTTGCAAGTGGTGCACGGCGTCACCCTCTCTATAAGGAATTGGACAACAACCTTCCCTGGTGTGGGGTGATATCCTGTGAAGTGCTGAGGACGACTCCTATCTGATGAATTTTGCCAATCTACAAGCCTATTCTTCTAAAAATAAAATAGGGTTCCATTGCGTGTAACTGGCACCGTTCATGCACAACACTGAACTGAACTTTACATGCCAGAAACCCACCTACCTCGACCAGGATCGAAACTGCGACCTGCAGCGCGAGTTAAGCACGCTATCTACAAAGCTGCCAGCTAGACTCTTGTGTGGGCGTTCGTTGTATTCGGAGTAAACACGCACAATAAAGTAATAAGAATTATAAATGATGGGATTCAGAATTAATTAAAACACAGCAAATTGGTAGACAAATCCTGAAACGAAGATCAACAACAATTTGTTGCACAACACTACATCTTCAGAGTTGCAATCACGAATGTGAAGAGGTTCTGTTGATTGAATAAAAGAATGGATGTTTTTCCAATTATTCATCTAAAGTATTACTAATAAATTTATCAGCTGACGTCCTTCAAGCCCTATATTTCACTAATTTAGTTTTAAAAAAATCATTTTATTTGGAAGTAATTAAGCAAATGGCACAACACGTCCAAGAAAACAAGGAAGACATTTCTGATTAGCAACCCAATTGCAACGGGGTGTATTTAAATAGATGGTCTGTCGTTTAAACAGAAATGTCAAATTAAATCCTGCATACAAATTACAATATTTTATGTTACCTTGTTGACCCATGACCATGGTTAGCTGTTTTTTTTTAAACTTAAGAGGTTGGTTTCTCCGAACAATATACCAATTATACCTTACATGACGTAAAAATGAAATTTCCACCACAAGTCAATAATTAGCAAACAGATTGAAATGTGTGCCAAAACCATCGTACTGACGACTTTCACAGTATGTTTCTCGAATAACTTGGTGTCTTGAAGACATTTTATATCTGATTCTTGAGGAAGAATATTACTACAAGTATAAAAATATTCTGTTGAAATTTTTCGACAAATACAAACACATAGTAGAAGTGAATACGTTACTGTCATCATTGCAAGCGGTGCTGACGGAAGCATCATTATAAATTCGACTCGACCTTCGCGTTTGAAGGAAATTTTAGAGAGAGTAGAAGGAAAACAGAAACCTAATTTCATTTGGTATTTTCCTAAATTATATTTCAGATATATTCCTTAAAAAAGAACAGAGCGAGAGGTGGGAAAAAAATATTAACATCAAAGCAGAATTTTGACAATATTGAATGGGCGTCTGGCAATAACACAACGGCAGGAAATGTTATTTATTAGATAGCAGTAATAACAAACACACTTCTATTTTATGAAGATATGAATTTAAATATACATTTATTTTACCTTACTAAGCCTGTAGTCTCCTCCTGCCCCGTCTATCGAACAAGGCTTAAACGCCTATTTCCAGACAAAGGTTGCGTCGTCGTCTTCGTTGTTGCACTAGAAAACGCATAGTAGAATTTCGACGTTTCCCATCAAGCATTAGTAGATAGGAATAACTTTTTTCCTGTCTTCGTCAAATAATAAAAAACCTCCACAACAGTCAATCGAAATGTCACAGCAAATAAAGGCGATGATCAAGTTTGTACTAACAATTCTCAACATATGAGAGACTGTTATATTTGAAAAAGCTTTAGTTACTTTTCGCCATATTCCAAATGCTGGCGACGTGGTCACCACCCTACGCACTCAAAGGCTCTACAGAGCCATTCTCCATGGGAGCAACATGTCTTCGTCAAATGTCGAACACGCAAGAGTGACTAAGGATATCTTCGGAACTGAACTCCGTTCAAAACTTTGTATCTCGCCTAACCATATCAAATCAACTTGGATTCACAATTTATATCGATTGATTACAATTTATCAATATTTCACTCAGCTGCCTATCCAAACAGTGAATATTTATTTTTTAGAAATTTCAGTGTATCGGAAATGGCATAGTGTAGATTATCCTTCCAACCTCCTTGTTGACGTCAAGGAGTGAATAAACTCGCTAGTCAGCAAGGCGGTCAGCGCCAATGACAAATGACGTCATTAGGCCGTGGCTCAAAATGGTAATGAATGATTGAATTTCGGAAAGAGGGAAACCCAAATTATAATCGGTTGAAAAGAAGCGAACGCATGAAAATGTTTGAAAACTGTTTTGTCAATTAACGTTAATTACTACTACTGCTGTCAGAAGATACTCTGGTTCCAGTTTCGGTAAATATGTTTCGACAGTTTCGTCAGTCTACCAGGTTTAGAAGGCGTTTGAATTCGATAAAAACATGGCTCCTGCGGTCGTTATTATGCTTGTTATACAATACAAATAAAACCCAACTTTCACTTTAAAGATACATCCTTTCAACTTTTCATATTGTACAATATGTTAAGAAATCAGTTTTCTGTAATACACCAGCTGGTCATCCTAAAGCTCTTACTTGAATGTCGACGCTCGCGATCGTCATGAAGTGCAAGCGTAATTACTAGTGGGAATGTCGTCTGCTATTATCTCGTTTTAAAACATGAACGCAGCAAATAACTAATATAATAATCATTCTACAGGTTAGATTTGTTTTTCTTATACTGTTCTTTGAATACCTAAGTGGGCATTAAGTATTCGAAATTTTATTGATTGTATTTTATAATACAGAAATGCATCAATGAAATAAATTACATCTTGAATGCAGTACCTAGTAAATAATAACACATTAGACTGCATTGGATTCGAACCTTCATTTCCAGGATAAGTATTCAGGCCGATATCAGTGATGAACGGACTTTGGGAGTTCATACCCCCCTCCTCCCCGAAGGTTTCAGCCAACCTATGGATAAATAGATCAGTGAGATAAGCAGACTTTTATAAAGCATATTGTGAAATAATAATTGTGACAAAACAACTCCTAACCCATTACCATCCTATGGCAGAGTCCGGTACCAATCTTGTCCCTCTAACTGGACACAACGGTGTTCTATCGGGGAATGTTTTTCACAGCCCGTTGCCGAACAAAGCTGGAACCCCTACGCTTAAAGATCGTCCATCTACTGTGCTTAGAGGAATTATACCGACGCCAGGGGCCGAGCTGCTACACCTGGAAATTTTGCCTCACCTAGCCGGTGCATAGTAGAGAGTTTTGTAACGTGCAAATGCCATCGTTTTCACTTCTTATCCGAAGAAAGGCGCACTCGGGGCTTCTCTCTTGCGCGAAGTATCGAACCTAGAACCACTGATACACTTACCGAGCACGCTACCTACTATGCTACTGAGGCGGAATAAAACCACTCACATTAACATCATCATAATCATACCCTTATCCCGCCTGTGGCAGGGTCGGGTCTGCATGTTCTAGTCCTCCACTCCCGCCTACCTCCCACCAAGTCCCCGTCCACCCCACACAGTACCATATCCTTACGAACAACCTGCTCCCATGTCTGCTTCGGTCTCCCCCTGCCCCGGGTGCTTCCAACCACTTGCATTCCTGTAATGGAACTAACGAACCCCTCCTTCCCTCTTCTCATTATGTGTTCATAAAACCTCAACGTCCCCTCCCTCATCTTTTCCGCGTTACCCCCCCCCCCCCGGAAACTTCTAATATACTCATTCCTAACTATCACCTCTCGACAGACACCCCCCACTCATAGATCGCATTCGTATCTCGGCTACTTGCGTTCTATTGACGTGGTTCTTCCTCACTGCCCAAACTGTGATGCATAAGCACAGCGGGCCTAACCACTGCCCTGTAAAACTTCCCTTTCAACTTGTTTGGGACTCTCCTATCACACAGGACTCCACTTTCCTGTCTCTACATCAACCATCCTCCGTTGATTCTAGGAGCGGCAAATTGCGTTGGACACACCAGTTTTCGTCTGATCACTGAAGTTAAGCAACGCAATCCCAGTTAGTACTGACATGGGTGGCTGTTTGGGAAAACTGGGTACCGCTAGTATCCAAAAATCGTCGTATTAGTGTAGTGTCTGTGCAGCCTCTGCATCAGAACTACACAGTGGACGGGGCTCTAATGACCTTGTAGTTGAAGGGCCCTAAAACACCAACAAACAAACAAATCCGTTGATTCACACGCGAGTCTCTCCCCATTGCTTTGGAACGTTGATTCGAAGTACTTAACCTCTTGCCGTGTGAAAACCATTCATATTAACACTTTTGTAATTTTCAATGATGTCTTCAACAGCGAATTCAATGGATTCGAGATAATAAAATTTTACTTTTCAGGAGCATATTTCTTTCAGGTAAGAAAAAAATATTACCTTTCACCTTATCAATTAAGCAACTTCTTCCTACCCTACTGGTTAATTTTTATTCATGATATCTGCAGCCAGGTTTGGACGGGACAAAAATTTAGACTGTGAGACTAACAAACAGTAAACAGAGAATTGGTGTTTGTTATATTCTTATTATATTTTCTAGTAACAATTTTTATAAGGGTGGCCCATTGGCCCTTGGATAACGACAGTTCACAGGAGAAACCTTGGAAATTGTACAACGGTTCATCAAGATAGAGATCTTCCAAAATACTGTAATTGATCTTTTAGTGGTCAACAAAACTTGGTTGTTTTAAGTTGGGTTCATTAATACTGATGGTAATTACTGCCGAAGGCTATGTAGAGAGGTAGATTCTTTTTTCCACGTTCAGGGGGACACGACTTTCCATCTGACGGAGGGTCACCTAGGGCTTTTCTCTCCCTACCAAAAATCCATGTCTAGAAATAATGTGACTCGACGAATTTCTTGATTATATACACACCACATGTGGCCAGGGCCAAGAGCCACGTAAATAGAATGCAAGTAGCCGAGATGCGTATGCTGCGATATAAGAGTGGCGTGTCGAGAACTGATAGAATTAGGAATGCGTATATTACAGGTAGTTTGGGGGTGGTGGACTTCGCCGAAAAAATGAGGGAGAATAGGCCGAGGTGGTATGGACACGTCATGAGAAGAGGGGAGGAGGAGCTTGTTAGGTGTATCCCAGGAATGCAGGTGGTCGGTAGCACCCGGGGTAGGGGGAGACCGAAGCAGACGTGGGAACAGGTGGTCCGTAAGGACATGGCAGTGTGTGTGGTGGACAGGGACCTGGTGAGAAATAGACGGGAGTGGAGGGCTAGAACCGGCAGACCCTACCCTGCCACAGGCGGGATAAGTGTATGATGATGATGTGGCCAGGGCTTTACCTCTCATCATCTGAGACAGTCAAGTCTCAGCATGGGTATCGTAAAGCTCGATAAGCAGCTTTTATGTTGATAACTGGTTCTTACTTTTCCCCAATCTTCGTAGATAGTCTCTCCTTCCTGTTCAAAATATTGTATCCTGGCATAATATCCCAATAAACAAGTGTCAGGTTTGAACCAAGGCCTTTGCTCAATTATTTTTAAATTCCTGTTTTCAGGGGCGGACTAGCAGGTATTTTTTTGTGAATTGTTTCCACTAAGCCGACAAAAAGAATCGTTCTTTTGTCTTTGTTATTGAAAATGTCTTGTCGACTACTTAGTGGATTGTATTTTTACGTACAGTTAAGAGCGACTGCTTTGCGTTGGATACACCAATTCTCGTCTGATCGCTGAAGTTAAGCAACGCAACCCCAGATACCGTAATTATTCTAATAAACGGCGCCCTCCAATAACCGGCGCACCTTTCAGCTGAAAAAAATAATAAACGGCGCGCCGTTTATTTCAAAACTGTCTGGAAGTGATCGTGCAAGTTAACTTGAATTTTTTTAATGATTAGCCCTTTAATGCTACACAGGGGTACTGGTAGGTGGCATCACACCCTTATCCAGCCTGTGGCAGGGTTGGGTCCGTGGGTCCATTGAACATGTTATGACTGGGAACACCTCAGCCAGGCGTCTGGAACCCGCAGGAATATTGGCTGGTTGTCTGTGTGGGGATGTCGGCCTACCACACTTTTCCAACACCACATTTTACAACCAAAATATAAATTTTGGCAGGTAAATTAATGCTTTGTCAGTTTTAATATTGCATGGTGTCTGACCTATTGCACAACAACTATACTGCAATAAGGAATCAGGTTATGCCTGAACAGAGGTACTGGTGTACCCCAGGGTTTTTCTTCCTCCTCTCTGTTCTGTGGGTGACCCTGGTGCAATGCGATTCACAGTATTTTCACATGATAAGTTGAACTTCCTAATAAGTCACAGTCGTGTAAACTAAGCTTTAGTGCAGATATTGTTGAAAGAAAAGTTCAAAGAGAAAGTATTCTTTAGCATTTAAATTGTTGGCAATTTCTGCAGTTGAGAATGATAGTAATAGTCCTGTGGCTAAACCTCTATAGTTATCTAAATCTAGGGTAAGGATTTAAATTTTAAATGAACCATTGATTATTTTTCTTAATTTCATTTTGCCCATAAATTCAGATGTGAGAGTGGCATCAGCAAAAATCAAAATTAATGAAATCAACTTGTCCGGCTAAAAAGTTCCCATTTATAAATTCAAAAAAATAATAAACGGCGCCCTCCAATAAACGGCGCAACAAAAAAGGCCTTTGAAAAAAAATAAACAGCGCGCCGTTTATTAGAATAATTACGGCAGTACTAACGTGGGTGACCGCTTGAGAACGCTGGGTACTGCTATTACCCAAATCGTCGCAACAGCATAGTGTCTGTGCAGGTTCTGCATTAGAGCTTCGCAGATGACGGGATTATAATGACCATTGTAAGTCATCATCATACCCTCCTCCCGCCTGTGGCAGGGTCGGGTCTGCGGGTTCTAGCCCTCCACTCCCTTTTATCTCCCACCAAGTCTCCGTTGATCCCACACACTGCCATAGCCTTACGGACAACCTGCTCCCACGTCTGCTTCGGTCTCCCCCTGCCCCGGGTGCTACCGACCACCTGCATTCCTGGTATGGCCCTAACGAGCTCCTCCTCCCCTCTTCTCATTACGTGTCCATACCACCTCAGCCTATTCTCTCAATTTTTCGGCGATGTCCACCACCCCCAGGCTACCTCTGATATACTCATTTCTGATTCTGATTCTATCAGCTCTCGACACCCCACTCATGTACTGCAGCATTCGCATCTCGGCTACTTGCATTCTATTAATGTGGCTCTTCCTCACTGCCCAACATTCTGATCCATATAGCATAACTGGCCTAACCACTGCCCTGTAGAACTTCCCTTTCAGCTTGATTGGGACCCTCCTATCGCACAGGACTCCGCTTGCCTGTCTCCACTTCAGCCACCCCCATTGATTCTGCGGGTCACTTCAGTGTCTATCTCCCCATTGCTTTGTAACGTTGAACCTAAGTACCTTACTTCTTGCACCTTTTTCACCAGTTCGCCCGTAGAGTATACGTTCCCATTATTTTCCTGTCCTTCCCAATTGAAAGCTAAATACTTTATCTTTCTCATGTTTATCTTCAGTCCTCCCTTTTCTATCGCTGATCTAACGCCGTTTAGTCCCTTCTCTATCTGTTCTCTGCTGTCGCTAATTTTACCGATATCATCAGCAAATACCAAGCACTGAATGGGGCCCATTCTCCTACTCCCGTCAGTAGGTCGTCCATAACCAGGATGAAAAGGTATGGACTAAGTACTGAACCTTGGTGCACCCCGACTTTCACTGGGAAGCTCTCGGTATTCCCCCAAAGGTGTCCTTACCCTGGCTATGGAGCCCTCATACATCCCATAATACATCCCAAACTACCTGTCGCCTCTAGTTATGGGGAACTTCTACGGACCAAGAAATTCGGTTCATTATATCCAAAGTTCTCTATAGCCGACTACTGTGAGTAATGTGGTTAAGGGGAAGCGACTGTATAACTTTAAACAATAAGTGGTGCAAGAGGTAAAGTACTTAGGATCAACGTCTCAAAGCAATGGGGTGATACACTCGGATGTTACCTATAGAATCAATGGTGATGGTTGAAGTGCAGCCTTGTGTGATAGTAGGGTCCCAATCAAGGTGAAAGGGAAGTTTGACAGGTCAGTGGTTAGGCCAGCTATACTATATGGATCAGGGTGTTGGTCGGTGAGGAAGAGCCACACGTAAATAGAATGCAAGTAGCCGAAATGCGAATGCTGCGGTATACGAGTGGGGTGTTGAGAGCAGATAGTTAAGAATGAGTATATTAGAGGTAGCCTGGTCTACGCCTGGAGATTTTCCTCCTCTAGCCATTGCATAGTAGAGAGGGTTCTGTTGCATGCAACTGCAGTTGCATGCATCGTACAACACGCAGGCCCTCGCTTTTACTTCTCATCCGAAAGAAGGTACGCTCGGGACATCTCTTTCGCCGGATTTCGCCCGAAAGATGCCAACCCACCTCCGTCCAGTAACGAACCTAGCGAGCTACCACACGTAGTTGACGCAAATTTCTCAGGTGTAGGAGCGCGCCCCCTGGCGTCGGTGAAGTGCCCCAACGAAAAGTAGACCGACGATAAATACCGGCAAGCATAGGGGTGGCAACTTTGATTGACAGTCGACTGCATAAAACTATCGTCTAATAGGTTTCCCTTATGTCCATGCAGAGGGGTACCCGACCCTGCCATAGGTGGGAAAAAGGTTAGTATTTGCTTTTGGTACTAGCGACAGCTGTCCATTTAAAAACAGCGCATTCTCAGTGTTCTAGCAAGTTTCTTCACCTTCTTTATACTACTATCCGGTTGATTTCTGCCTTGACTGTTGGGTAGAACTGAGGAAGTAGCTGAAATGCGCGTGTTACGGTCGAAGGTAGATACAACTAGAAATGAGTATATTAGGGGTAGTTCAGAGGCGTGGGACGTCATAGAGAATAGTGACTAGATTTAAATGGTATGGGCATCATGGGCATGTTGGAAGAGGTTCTGGGGTGGAGCGGCTAGAATGGGTGCGAAAGGCAAAGATGTTGCTAGGGAGCTGGAGTAGATCTAGGCATGTGGGTCTAGCATGAAAAAAATCTCGCTAGCAAGGTATCCGTCACAAAGGATTACATATTCATATAAGAAGAGGGCAAGAGGAGCTGGTTAGGCAGTGACGGATCCAGGGGGAGCACTTAAAAAAAAAAAAAAAAAAAAAAAAAAAAAAAACGCGCCCAAAATATTTTTTAATATACAGAGCTAGGTCATCTCATACACCTGACACAATGTCCTCTCTTCAGTGGTTTAGCCAACTACAGATTCGACTGGCGGTATAACTTAGAAATGGGGATACCAATGTAAAAATGCCTAATTGCATTGCTCCTTCCTCTGCATCCGCCCCTGTGGTTAAGTCCATTACGGAGATTCAAGTTATTGGAAGCACCCGGGGCAGGGAAGACGTAAGACGTGAGAGCAGGTTGTACGAAGGGAAACCTAGGGGTTGTGCAGTGAATGGGGACCTAGGCGGGATCGAAGGGCCTGAAGCCACAGACCCGACCCTGCCACAGGCTGGATAAGGGGATAATGATGATGTCGCGTAGAATTGAACCTAAAAGCTGTAATAAAAATACAGTAATGCCTGGTTCCGTATACCCACGCGCTAACACTATTATCGTTGTAACAGACGACACAGCACAAAAAATGGTGACGTCAAACTTCTACTTGGGGCGCCGCAGAGCAGCTATGCGTGACGGTAGTTGAGTTGACAGGTGGTCAACTCACATAGCGTCCCGCACGTCACGCTGCGTTTTGATTGGCTGGCGGTTGAGCTGTCTGCTTGAAAAATGGTGGAGGATATACTGAGATATGACGGCGGCGTGCGGTGACTCCAAATAAAGCGCTGCACTTAGGCAAGGCGCAGCGTAACGCAGCCCTGCGAAATTCTGCTAGCAGGCAATCACCACACATTGACTCGCTGTTTTTCAACATACTGGTTTGCAATTTGCGTCAACTAAAATGACTTTCAACGTAACAGTGATTGCCTGCTAGCAGAATTTCGCAGGGCTGCGTTACGCTGCGTCACCCTGCGGCCTCATTTTGCGCCTTGCCTTAAGGAACTGCGCTGGCGGTCCTTCATAACGCACTAGCACAAAACGTCATCAAGATGTCATCAGTGGTGACGTGATTAGCGTTGAAGTTTGGTTATGCGGAACTAGGCATAAGTCCTCGACTTACACGATTTTTTTTAAACAAAAAAAAGTTTTAGGCCAGGCGCACACTGTCTGACAGGGCCGTAACGAGGGCGTGGCGAAGAAGGCGGCCGCCACGGGCGCAACTGGGTTTGGGCAGCAAGATGTTTAAGTTTTTTTTCTTTATTGGGTTACGGGCAAGCGAAAGTTACACACTTGCCACAGGCGCTTCGTACCCCCGTTACGGCACTGCTGTCTGACGACAGTCTATGTACGTAGTTAATCAGTTTTCACTATTAGCCGCCTTGCTAACCATTAGTTTTCATTGCCTGAGCTGAGCACACTGACTGCCGTCAGACAGTCTTGACTATAGTGATCGCCTAGCATTAGGTGTGACACTGTGGTGGTGAGGTAACTCAGTTGTGCGCTTTGCTTTCTGTAATGTCCACTACCCCCAAGGTACCTCTAATACACTCATTCCTAATTCTATCAGCTCTTGACACCCCACTCATATACCACATAATTCGCATCTCTGCTACTTGCATTCTATTGACGTGGCACTTCCTCACTGCCCAACACTGATCCGTAAAGCATAGCTGGCCTAACCACTGCCCTGTAGAACTTCCCTTTCAGCTTCATTGGGACCCTCCTATCAGTGCCGTAACGGGGGTATGAAGCGCCTGTGGCAAGTGTAACTTTCGCTTGCCCGTAACCCAATAATGACAAAAAACTTAAACATTTTGCGCCCCAAACCCAGTTGCGCCCTTGGCGGCCGCCTTCTTCGCCACGCCCTCGTTACGGCCCTGCGTCCTATCGCACAGGACTAAAAGACAATAAACTCTGGACCAATACTTGAAGTAGTTCATGTATAAATGCAGTACGTATGCGGATTGTATGTGCAATATATCCAATAAATATATATGCAATAAATAATATTTTCTTAGGTGTATCTAGATGGATCTATTTGACTTTCACCTATCGTTTAAAGGTTCCCTCACACCAACGCGAATAAATCGCAATCGCCGCGGATGTTTCGTGGCGAATTATTCGCATCAAACGCTACCCATGAAGAGCAATGGTCATGTGTACACCGAAGCGAATGTATCGCACCCGCGGTTGCGAACGTCATCGTTGTTCGAATTCTGATAGAACAAGATGGCGTTCACCTAAAAAGCAATAGACTTAATGAGAACAAGCAGGTCAAAAAAGAACTAAACTGACGCGTTGGTGTGCATATCACGGCGAATCCACCGCGTCGCAACGCGTGCTCCTGTTCGGTGCGTGTTCCTGTGGCGAAAATTCCGTTGCGGCTGCGATTTAGTTCGCGTTGGTGTGAGGGAGCCTAAAGGCTACGATGACATTTAAATTCGAACTACGATGACATTTAAAACAGTGCGTGAAGCGATTTTAACTAAATCGCTGTACTTTCGCAACCGCGGGCGCGATACATTCGCTGCGATGCACACATGACCATTGCTCGTCATGGATAGCGTTTTGATGCGAATAATTCGCCACGAAACATCAGCAGCGGAATTTTTGCCACAGGAACACGCGCCGAACAGGAGCACGCGCTGCGACGCGGTGGATTCGCCTTGATATGCACACCAACGCGTCAGTTTAGTTGGATACATTCTTATTAATTCTATTAGTTTTTCTGTGAACGCCATCTTGTTCTATCAAAATTCCAACAGCGATGACGACTGAAGCCGTGCCATGCAGCGATTGTAAATAATTTAAATAATTCGCTGCACTTTCGCAACCGCGGGCGCGACACATTCGCTGCGGTGTACACATGACCACTGCTCGGCATGGGTAGCGTTTTGATGCGAATAATTCGCCACGAAAGATCCGCTGCGACTGCGATGTTTCGCGTTGGTTTGAGGGAGCCTTTATTGTACAGTAGTCCCGCGATTTTACAATTGAAATCTTTAGTTACCCGATCATGTAATAGATGGCGCTCTGCGCGATGAGCATCTTGATTCTTTGACCGATCGTTTGCTATTAAAACCTACCACTTTTCTCAAGTTATCAGAGAGCTGTTGGAATAAATGGTCATAGAGAGGAGTGTAGGGAAGGATGTGAGAGATTTCTTCAATGAAAAGTAAGTGTACTCATCAATTTTTTTTTTCATGTAGTTTTATTTAGATATGATACTGTCGTACCCATATTTAGACATTCTGAACAACGTCATTTTTTTTGGAATCACGTCAACGTTCGAATTCCATTTTGTTTTTGGAATACGAGTTACTAACTAAAAGTTGACTGAGTGAAATGAAAAGTTTCTCGAGTTTCTCTGACTTTTCGTTAATTAAATTTCATCACGTGAAGAAAGACATCCGATCGCGAGACAGAATAAAGAAGTTTTATTATATGAATCCGATATGAAATGGTAATGAACAATTGATTCAAAGGAGAAATTAAGGAGTAAACAATGACGATGCGCGTTAAGACGCTAATTCTTAAAACTCGAGTGTATTCTAACTGGTTTGTTTCTTTTTCAACTGTCAAGTGGCTCCTAAATTAATGTGTATTTCTGGCCGTTTACCTCTCTTGAAATACCTCACCTTCTTCTTTACCAGGCAAAGTTAAGAAGAAGGAATGTCGAATCGACTTTCTAAAAAAGACAAAAAATTTGAAGTTGACAGAAGAAACTTCCACATAAATAGGCGCCTCAAACTCAACTTGCTTCCCTCACTTTCGCACCCTAGCAAAGTATGTTGTGAAATAAGTTTTTATCTCATCTTTTTTTTGTCTTCTTCTTGTTCTATAGATTATTATTATATTCAGACATGACAATTTGCTAGACGATTTTACCTTCTTAGTAGAAAGTGGCCGAATAGAAAAGGGGAAACGAATTTTCAGAGACAAGAGGTAGAAGTAATAGCATCAATTCGGAAAGGTTACATCTTATATTTTTTATGAGGTTGCTTTGCTAGCTTTAGTGACTAAACTTACAGGTGTAATCCTCTTTCTACCTACATGTAATGCCCTTTCAAGAACGGATGGTTTTTTAAGATCTGGAATTCGTATTTCACCTCCAAGTACACTTCATTAACAACAAATGCGCTTCGTGTCAGACACCTGCATAATAACTTCTTTAAAAGAAAGAGGTCATCATATCATCTTCATGTCATTCTTTGAATCGTCTAATTTAATCTCACGTGGTAGGTTAAATGACATTTTTATAGTTTTCAGCTCAGGTATGAGCTAACATACAAGAGTTGATTCCCAAACTGAATTCTTCGTGTCATAAGGGATTTCCCTCCCTTGGCGAGGATTACTCATACAAGAGCACAAAGTGGACTGTTGGGAGTATTTTTGGAGAAAAAAATATTTCTGTTGGCGTTAATAGTTTGCTTACCAATACCGTTTAATTGTGTGGTTTGCTGGTGTGAGGCCTCACTAGAGTCTGAAAAATACTATAAGAGCTCCATCCCATATGTTTAAGGCTGTGGGATCCTTAGCAACATACAGTAGCTGTTGAGGAATTTTCAACCCCGTAGACAATAGCAATTCCGAGCCCTTTTCCCGTCAATGGCAGGGTTGCGTACCCATCTTGTCCCTCTGAATGGGTACAAAGGTGATATATTGAATAGTGTTTTTCCGCAGACGGTTGCCGACCAAAGCTGACACCCCTATGCTTATTTATCTTCGGTCTACAGTTCGTGTTTTTTTTTGGAGGAATTCCACCGACGCCAGGGGGGCGAGTCCTACACCTGGAAATTTTGACTCATCTACCCGTTGCATAGGACGCGCAATGCGCACCACACAGGGCCTCGGTTTTACTTCTCCTCAGAAAGACGGCGCACTCGAGACATCTCTGGGGAGCGGCGAGTTGCGTTGGACACACCAGTTCTCGTCTGATCACTGAAGTTAAGCAACGCAAGCCCAGTTAGTACTGACATGGGTGGTCGCTCGGGAAAGCTGGGTACTGCTAATACCCAATAATCGTCGCATTAGTGTAGTGTCTGTGCAGTATATGCATTAGAACTATACAGTGGACGGGTCTCTAATGACCTCGTAGTTGACGGGACCTTAAACTCCAACAAACAACAACAATCGAGACATCTCTCTCGCTTAAAAGAAGCAAACCCACCAGGCCCCCGTCCACCCCACACACCACCATATCCTTACGGACAGCGTGCTCCCACGTATGCTTCGGTCCCCCCTGCCCCGGGTGCTTCCAACCACCTGCATTCCTGAAATGGACCAAACGAGCTCCTCCTCCCGTCTTCTCTTTATGTGTTCATAACACCTCAACCTACTTTCCCTCATTTTTTCCGCGATGTCCCCTACCCTCAGGCTACCTCTAATATATTCATTCCTAATTTTATCAGTTGTCGCCACCCCGCTCATATACCGCAGCTTTAGCATCTTGGCTACTTGCATTCTATTTACGCGGCTCGATCTCGCCGCCCAAACTCTGGTTCATATAGCCTAGCGGGCCTAACCACTGCCCTGTAAAACTTCCCCCTCAACTTGACAACCCTTCCCCATTGATTCTATGGGTCACATCCGAATCTTTCTCCCCATTGGTTTGGAACGTTGATCCGAATTACTTTACCTCTTGCACATTTTTCACCCGTTCGCCCCTAGAAAGAACGTCACCAGTATTTTCCTGTAATTTCCCACTGAAAGCTAAATACTCTGTCTTCTTCATGTTTATCTTTAGCCCTCCATTTTCTATCGCTCCTCTAATATTGTTTTGACCATTCTCTACTTGTTTTCTGGAGTTGCTAAGTTTTCCAATACCATCGGCAAATACTCTCGTCAGCAGCTCGTCCAAAACCAGAATGCAAAGGAATGGACCGTAAGTTCCGCGATTTCTGAATTTTGCATCATATAGGCTATGTGCAAATTTCGAATTCCTATCCACAGTCCCCGCCCACCACGGAGCCCAAGAAGGGTCGAGTCTCCAGGGTTGCTCGAGTTTTTTGTTTGTTTTGTGGGTGTTTTAAGCCATTTAAACTACAAGGACATTAAAGCCCAGTCCACTTCATAGTTCTAATGCAAAGACTGCACAGACACTACCCTAATGCGACGATTTTTGAGTATTAGCGGTACCCAGTTTTCCAAAGCAGCCACCCGTCTTAGTACTAGCTGCGGTTGCGTTGCCGAACTTCAGGGATCAGACGAGAAAGTGGTATACCCAAGGGGTTGCTCGAACAGGTAACCGTCAGGGAGTCATAACCCCCGAGTGCTCGGACCAATAGGGGGGGGGGGGGGGGGGGGGGGGTTTCCATGTCTTCTCTGAAAGTAACCCTAAGGGGCGAAAACGCCCCCTCCAGCCGATTAATCAGACCGGTTAACCCTTATAAACAATTATCATTATCATCCCATATCCCGCCTGTGCAGGGTCGGGTCTGTAGGTCCACTCAACATGCTCTAAGCAGGGGCAGGGGGAGACCAAAGCAGACGTGGGAACAGGTTGTCAGTAAGGACATGGCGGTGTGTGGGGTGGACGGGGACCTGGTGTGAGACAGACGGGTGTGGAGGGCTAGATAAGGGTATGATGAAGACGATGAGTCAGTATGTCGTAATCGGAATTTGATCATATGTTTTGTGTCATTAGGCTCTATTCATCATCATCATCTCACCCTTCTCCCGCCCGAGGCAGGGTCGGGTCTGCGGGTTCTAATCCTCCACTCACGCCTATCACCCACCAGGTCCCCCCGCACGCCTCCATGTCCGCCAGCACTACCTGTTCCCACGTTCGCTTTGGTCTTCCTCTACCTCTGGTGCCCCCGATCACCTGCAGTCTCACAATGGACCTAATAAGCTCCTCCTCTCCCCTCCTCATCACATGCCCATACCACCTCAACCGATTCTCTCTCATCTTTTCCGCAATGTCCCCCACCCCCAGGCTACCTCTGACATAATCATTTCTGACCCGGTCTGCTCTAGACACTCCACACATATATCGCAGCATTCGCATCTCTGCCACTTGCATTTGCCTTTCATGGTTCTTCCTAACTGCCCAGCACTCTGACCCATACAGCATAGCAGGCCTAACAACGGTTCTGTAGACCTTGCCTTTCAACTTTATTGGGATCCGATGGTCACACAGGACCCCACTTGCCTGTCTCCATTTCAGCCACCCTGCATTAATCCTACTGGTCACATCTGAATCTATTTCCCCATTGCCCTGAAAAACTGATCCTAGATAGCGAAACTCTTACACCGCTGGAATCTCCTCTCCCCCACAACGGATCTCACCTCCTTGCCCCTTGCCACTAAAATTGAAAGCTAGGTACTCAGTTTTCTTCATGTTCACCTTAAGGCCCCCCTCCTCCATTGCTGCTTTCATGTCTTGTAGACCCTTTTGTGCATCTTCCCTGGACTCCTCAAGCCTTCCCACATCATCTGCAAATACCAGGCACTGGGGAGCCCATTCCCCTACTCCCGTCAGCAGCTCATCCGTCACCAGAGTGAATATGTATGGGCTAAGTGCTGACCCCTGGTGCACACCAACCTCCACTTTGAAGCTTGCAGTGTTTCCCCATGCTGTTCTCACCCTAGTGATGGAACCATCATACATATCCTGCACTACCCTAATATGGCCCTCATCCACACCCTTCCTTCTCAAAACATTCCATACCAACTGTCTGGGAACACTATCATATGCCTTCTCCAGGTCAACGAATACTGCATGAAGGTCCTTCCTTGCAGCTGTATGCTTCTCAATCATCTGTCGGAGAATGAAGATTGGTTCCATGGTGGACCTACCTGACATTAGGCTCTATTATAAAGTAATAATTTATTCAGATAATCCGTAATTCCACGACTGGTTCTTCCGCATTTATGTTTGGGAACTTGGGAGTTTGATTTGTCGAGATCATTGTAATCGAGGTGTCGCATTAACAAAGGGGAAATATCAAGAAGTTTGAAACTATAAAAAGCCCTGGTCTATTATGGACTCTACGGGATCGACAATGTTCACGTTTTAATACGTCAGTTCGAGAACCCAAACTTTTATAGGAGTGTCTTATGACACGGTTTTGAAAGTCAACAAAATATTGATAATAGTAAGAGATCTTCCCAAGTACTTGGATGAACTACCAATATGCAATTTACAGTCTTTGCCGACTATCATCATCATCATCATCATCACACCCTTATCCCACCTGAGGCAGGGTCGGGTCTGCGGGTTCTAATCCTCCACTCTCGCCTATCCCTCCACTGCCATATTACCAAAAAGGCTGCTTGCAGTGCATAATATTAGAATTAGAAAGAGTAATCAGTGCACCTTTTAGATGCCTGTTTTTGGACAGATTGATATACAGTGAAACTCGTTTAACACAAAACTGAAGGGATCAAAATATTTTTTCGCGTTAAAAGAATTTCGTGTTAAGCGATGCATGCAGAAAACCTATCATTGTTTTGTATGTCGTCATATTTTATTAATTGTATTTATTGCTAAAGTTACATTTGTAATTTTTAGTAGCATAACCAACAAAGCATTAATTTACCTGCCAAAGTTTTTATTTTGTTTGTATAATGCAATGTTGGAACAAGTGGGGTAGGCCATCATCCCCCACAGACAACCCGGTCAATATTACTGTGGGTTCCAGATGCCTGGCTGGAGTGCCCCCAGTCCAGAGCATGTTCTGGGGGTCCACAGACCCGACCAAGCTGCAGGCGGGATGAGGGTGTGATGATGTTGATTAAAAGTTACACTTGTGGGTATCATATTAGATTCAGTATTTCCAATTGAAATAATGATGTACACATGCATAATTTAAAAAGAAAAATCTAAAAGAATTATTGTTTTTGGGATAAAATGTGATTTTTTTTTTTTTTGCAGTGTCTTTTTGAGCATAAATTGTCAATAAAAAGGTCCCCCTCCCCATAGTTTGAAAGGTTTGTCAATGGCATGCTTCAACCATCCCAAACCCAGGCTGTAATCTAGCAACAGAGGCAACCATTGTTTATTTGATTAGTTTAACTAGAATTTCGATATACTGTATGTTGTATATCCAGTATTTTGTTAGCTAAGAAGGAAAATAATTTCGTGTTAAGCGATTTTTGTTTCGTGTTAAAAGAAAACAAATGTATTGAATTACAGAGTATTCTGTCCGGACCGCAGTGTTGTTTCGTGTTAACCGTTATTTCATGTTAAGCGTTTTCGTGTTAAACGAATTTCACTGTATTTGGATTTGTCATTTTTTAAAGGGGCGGATTTAAGTGCAATTTGGCCTGTTCATATTCCCTGCAGTAGTCGTTGTGTTGACCCATTGATGAGTTTTGAGTTTGTGTATTTGTCTTAACATGTTGTATTTTGACTCTGTGAATAAATTATTATTAACTTTACAGTAATTACTTCATTACTGTTACCTAATCTTATGTGATAGAGGGGCTGGGGAACCAACACCTGGAAATTTGGCCTGTCCACGCATTTATTTCATCTGTAGTGAGGGTCTTTCTCTTTGTGGCTTCCACAGTAAAACCTGTCGGGTCCACTAAAAGGATTGTGAAGATCGGTCAGTAGCCAGTCATTGTAAAACCTTATCACTCATGAATTTTTCTTCCCTTTTCCACCTCTCCATCCTGCCAGTTTTTCTCCCTCCTAATTTTTTTATTATCCAGCCTCCACTTCTATTTCTACTTGATCCTGCAAACTAATGGGTACACTCTGCCCTAGCCTTTTTGCGTTGTAAAGGACCTAATGTTGCACAAACTTTGGTCCATACACATTGCAATTGTTTGGGCAAACCTCAGAAGCATCAGGGAGACTTCTTGCGCTACGATTGGTCACAGGTGAACAGGATGACGTCTTCCCAACTATCGTCAAACGCTGCCATACATGTTCACACAGCTTTTTCTTTTACATGTAAAATGCATTTAGGCATATTGTTGGTCTGCAGCTTTATTGCCACCTGACAAATGATGGCTTTTGAGCAGGATCAAATTCACCCTACTGTGAGCTCTTGCAACTACCACATCCACTATTCTTTGAACGAAAACCTCAAATCAATTTCAATGAATGAGGATAATTTGACCAAAACGCTTACAGCTTAAACATAAGCTGGGGATGCTTGTGCTAACAAGAGGGTATTCAAGCTTTAAAGGAAAAACTCAGCCACCCACAAGAAGTAACAACATTTACAAATGACCTTTTAGACTGGACTTTATAGGCTGTTATCGCGTGATAAAGAATTGGCCCCATGTTAGTGTGGGGTAACAAAACCGCGAATATCTTTTTTTGGTTAGGTGAGATGTGTTTGCGCATGGGGTGTGGGACTCCCGTTGCAGGGACTATCGACTAAAACCCCTTCCATTGTATTCTGCGTACTAGCCCGGAACCGTTTAATAGGCCAGTGGTGGCGAACCTTTTTTTAAAGACGGGTCACAATAACACGAAAAAAAGAGCAAAAAAGTTGTCCGCGGGTCAGTTGCAATCACTATTTAATTTTATGAATAAAAAATTAATATATTAGTTTATTAATGTAGCAAATAGAGAACATCATCATAATGCCCTTATCCCGCGCCTGTGGCAGGGTGGGATCTATGGGTTCTAACCTCCAGGTCCCCGTTCAACCCACACACTATGATACGATAAACTAGTTATGATTCATGTTCGGGTTGGTCACTTAAAATTGCACGGTGGGTCACAGGTTCGCCACCACTGAACTAGGCGTTTAGTAGTGCCCCTCGGGCTTCACTCATTATTAGCGTTAGCCTAGGGCGCATCCTACTTCAGCTCACTTTTATTTTCACGTTAGGATGTCCTGGACATATGTTCACCAATGGAAAGAGGGAGCCTAAAGGTGAACATGAAGACAGAGTGTAGCTTTCAATTGGGGTGCTGGGGGTAAGGGTGTGAGATCCGGTGTGAGGGCGAGGAGATCCCAGTGGTGCAAGAATTCCGTTATTTAGGATCCGTTTTCCAGAGCAATGGGGAGATAGACTCCGACGTGACCCATAGGATTAATGCAGGATGGCTGAAGTGGAGGCAGGCAAATGGAGTCCTGTGCGACCGCCGGGCCCCAATAAAGTTGAAAGGCAAAGTTTACAGAACGGTGATCAGGCCCGCCATGCTGTATGGCTCAGAGTGTTCGGCAGCTAGGAAGAACCATGGCAGGGGAATGCAAGTGAGTGAGGTGTCACGAGCTAACAGAATCCGTAACGATTACATTAGAGGTAATTTGGGGGTGGGAAACATCACAGAAAAGATGAGAAAATCGGCTGAAGTGGTATGGGCATGTGATGAGGAGGGGGGAAGAAGGAACTTGTTAGGTCCATTGTGGGACTTCATGTGATTGGATGCACCAGGAGTAGGGGGCGACCAAAACGGACGTTGGAGCAGGTGGTGCAGAAGAACATGAAGACGTGCGGGGTGAGAGGGGACTTGGTGAGGGATGGGCGGGAGTGGAGGATGAGAATCCGCAGACCGTGCAGTCTCTGTATTAGAACTACGCAGTGAACGGAGCTCTAATGACCTTTTTAGTTCATCATCATCTCACCCTTATCCCGCTTGCGGCGGGGTCGGGTCTGCGGGTTCTTATCCTCCACTCCCGCCTACCCCCCACCAAGTCCCCCTCCATCCCGCACGCCTCCATGTCCCGCTGCACCACACGCTCCCACGTCGTTTTTGGTCTTCATCTACTGGTGAACCTAATCACATGCAGTCCCATAATGGATCTAATAAGTTCCTCCTCCCCCTCCTCATCACAGCTTGTGTTCTGTCATCTAATGACCTTGCAGTTGAAGGGACTTAAAACAACAAACAACCTGGAGATATTAGATTATATTCAGGCCTTCCACCCCCATCAGCATGGTGTTGATGATTGTGGGACTAGGTGACCCAGGACCACTTATAGCAGTGAGCGGTCCATCTGTCACAGACTCAACCCTTGGTTAACCAATTCTGGTAGATAACTTTAGATCCCTTGTACAATTTTTGATAATCTGCCTGGTGTAGATAGATGTAGGGGGTAAGATCAGGTTAACACGACTGGTTTTGGTTTCCCTTTTAATTGTTGATCAGATTGGAATGTAGTCAAAGAGTCAGTTGCCTGACCCGAATAACATCGCCAACAGGTGTTTGGCATATTATCTATTCAAAATTCCTATTACTGCAGTAAAAACGTGCGCAAACATTATAACATAGACGTATTGTTGTACACAATTGGAGGATATTGAAACGCGGCCTACAAACTTGTAGCCTTGCTTCTGGCAGGTGTACCTGTATACTTGATATTCGCATCTCATACATCAATTGATGGTATCAATATAAAAGAAATGTAATTTATCAGAATGACTTACGGGTGGAGGGGATGGTCTTGTTAGCAAAATTTTTTCCCCAGACCCGTTGCTCTCTTGTTCTTATAAAATTCATAACTGAAAACAAATCATTATAGCAATGGAATGAAGAGGAGGGTAGTAATTAATTACATTTGTTAGTAAGTTGCTTGTTTATTTTTGATGTCCTCCATTTTTATCATAAATTTCATTAATTTCAGAGGCTGCTGCTTTTTTCCTGTTTTAAGATCCCAACTAGAAATGGTTGACATACCATCCGAATGCATATAGTGCCAAGGTCGAATTAGTGCTTATTAAAATTAGGATATAAACATTTGTTTAATTAACGCCATTCTCTCATTGTTTATGGCTAATTGTCGACGTTGGAGGACGGCGGTAAAGTAACTGCATGTCATTTTGCTGCATAGGTACCTTATACCGTAAAATCTAACGTAGAGTCCGCACCCGTGTATAGTCTGCATTAGCGATGCGTATGTTTCATATACAGTGAAACTCGTTTAACACGAAACTGAAGGGACCAAAATATTTTTTCGTTTTAGAAGAATTTCGTGCTAAGCAATGCATGCAGAAAACCCATCATTGTTTTGTATGTCGTCATATTTTATTAATTGGATTTATTGCTAAAAGTTGCACTTGTAATTTTTAGTAATATAGCCAACAAAGCATTAATTTATATACCTGCCAAAGTTTCTATTTTGGTTGTATAATGCAATGTTGGAACAGGTGGGGTAGGCATAATGCAATGTTGAAACAAGTGGGGTAGGCATAATGCAATGTTGGAACAAGTGGGGTAGACCAGCATCCCCCACAGACAACCCGGACAGATGCCTGTTCAGTGGGCCCACAGATCCGACCATGCTGCAGGTGGGATGAGGGTGTGATGATGCACCGATATGGGTTTGGCCGATATATTGACAAATCATGGCCGATAATATCCGCCAATATTTCCGCCGATATATAGTCAATGCCTGGTGATTTCATGTTTTGGAAATGACTGAAGACAGTCTGTGCTCAGTTTCGGTAATAAAAACTATTGAGTGTCTACACACTTGAAACAAGGAGTCGAATAGACAAAACTGATTGATAACCACATATCACACAGATTGCCGTCAGTGCTGTAAGTGAGAATATTGTGAAATAAGTTTTCTTGTACAGTTTTACTTGATATATGTATTGTTCTTTTTTGACAATCCATGTCAAATACAGTATACTAATGAAATTTTAAAATTATCGGCTAAAAGCTGGCCGATACCGATATCATAAAGACAGGCCGATATATCGGTGCATCACTAATGTTGACTAAAAGTTACACTTGTGGGCATCATATTAGAATTCCATATTTCCAATTTCAATAATAATGTAGGCCACACATGCATAATTTAAAAAAAAAACCTAAAAGAATTATTGTTTTTGGGATAAAAATGTGATTTTTTTGCAGTGTCTTTTTGAGCATAACTTGTCAATAAAAAGGCCCCCTTCCCCATAGTTTGAAAGGATTGTCAATGGCATGCCTCTACCATCCCGAACCCAGGCTGTAATCTAGCAACAGTGGCAACCATTGCTTAGTTTAACGAAAACTACGGTATATGTTATATATCCAGTATTTTGTTAGCTGAGAAGGAAAATAATTTCGTGTTAAGCGATTTTTTTTTCGTGTTAAAGGAAAAAAATGTATGAAATTTCATAGTATTCTGTCCGGACTACAGTGTTATTTCGTGTTAACCGTTATTTCATGTTAAGAGTGTTCGTGTTAAACGGATTTCACTGTATAGTCCAGGGGTGTCAAAGTTGCGGCCTTAGAAACGTAGAGTTGCGGCCCTCACAACCGATATCATGTAGTATACATATGCAGTTGGCTACTCAGAGGCGTAACGAGAGGGTGACAGTTGCCCCCGGCATAGTTGGAATGGGGTTCAATGTGCCATATTTTGATTAAAACTATTGTTAATTAAGTACCATTTCGACAATTGTCTTGGTACTTTTAAAAACAAATTTCTAAAATAAAAAAAGGTCAACACTGCATGGCCCTCATGACAACGCACATGTTACGATGTGGCCCTCGGGGTGCCATGCCCTCACGTATAGTCACCATCATCATCACACCCTTATCCCACCTGTGGCAGGGTCGGGTCTGTTGTTCCACTGGGCTACCCCAGCCAAGCGTCTGGAACCCACAGGAATATTGGCTTTGTGTCTGTGGGGGATGCCGGCCTACCCAACGTGTTCCAACACTGCGTTATATGGGACAACCAAGATGCAAATTTTGACAGGTAAATAAATGCTTTGTTGGTTATAATGATGCATGGTGCCTGACCTATTGCACAATAACAGTAAGCAACAGGGATATTCCAAACCGCATGCGGACACTCACTTATATTCCACACTTCAAAATTCCTACTGTAGTCAGTGGCGTAACTTGTAGGGGCAATGGAGTCAAATTGCCCCGGGCGTCGGACAAGGTGCCAATATCATATAAATAATAACGTACTGTGTAAAGTCGTGTTGTTCAGTGTAATAAAATGTTCAGATTCAGAATACGAGGGGCAGTTTTCATTGATAACACTGGGTTTCATTTATAGTCTGCACTAAATGAACCTACAGTATGTTTCGCCTATAATCCACAGACTCTTGGCGAGGTTTTACGATATTTATCGTTACTTTATGTTCAGGTAACATTGTGAAATAAATAGGAAAGGCTCACTTGAGATTTGTTTTTCGTCTTAAGAGGCAACGTAGTGGACTATATTGAAAAGTAGCCCAAAATTGAAATTTTTAGACTCAATTAATATGACGTAGTGGAGCCACCTCGGTGGTGCAGGTGGAGTCGGTAGGGTCAAGTTCAATCCTGGACCGAGGTGTTTTTCTTTTGCGCCAGAGAGGCCCCAAGTGAGCCTTCCATCTGATGAGAAATAAAACCGTGGCCCCGTGTGGTGTACAATGCCATTTGCGCATAAAAAGAACCCTTTCTACTATGCAATGAGTAGATGAGGCAAAATTCCCAGGTGTATGAGCTTGTCCCTTTGCATTGGTGAAGTGCCCCAACGAACAATGGACTTACGATAAATAAGCATTGGGGTCAGTGGCGTAGCCAAGGGGGGGGGGTTGGAGGGTTAAACCCCTTACCCCCTTGGGCCTCGAATATAGCGAAGCGCTATACACCCCATCGAGTCATATCCCCCCTTCAGAAAATCCTGGCTACGCCACTGATTGGGGTTGTAGCTTTGGTCGACAACCGGCTGCGTAAAAATACCGTCCAATACATCGCCCATATGACCATTCTGCGGGACAAAGATGAGTAGCCGGCTCTGCCATACCCGGGAAGGGCTAGTAGTTGTTTTTTGGGGGGGAGAGAGATAGGAGAGATGGGAAGTAAAGCCTAGAACAAAATCCATACTACATGGAATAAAATATATACAGTAGTACTGACCAAATGTATGATGGGAGCGGCGAATTAAGTTGGACACACCAGTTCTCGTCTGATCACTGCTAATACCCAAAATAAATCGCATTAGTGTAGTGTCTGTGCAGTCTCTGCATAAGATTATGCTGTGAACGGGGATCTAATAACCTTGTAGTTGAAGGGCCCTAAAACACCGACAAACAACAACCAAATGTATAAGACCTATGCCCAATAGATAACAAGAGGGGATGAGGAGCTTGTTAGGGCCATACCAGGAATGCAGGTGGTCAGGAGCACCCGGGGCAGGGGGAGGCCGAAGTTAACGTGGGAGCAGGTCGTCCGTAGGGATATGGTGGCGTGCGGGGTGGAAGGGGACCTGGTGGGAGATAGACGGGAGTGGAGGGTTAGAACCCGCAGACCCGACCCCGCCACAGGCGGGATAAGGGTGAGATGATGATGATGATGATGTATATGGGACTCTGATAAATGTGTTAACACAAATCTAGAAATCAAATAAATCCTGAGGGAAATAGACAAAACTTCAAAAAATCCACTATATATGGTTCACGGGCCGTTTCACCTTAAGCTTAGTGGGATAATACTCACAATAACTACAGGCACTGGATAGTACAACTGCCATTACGTATATTGAGCAGTACGCCTACACTTAGTTCACTAACTTGCAAATCATTTTAAGCATTTTTCGGGTGTGAAAGAGTTCACTATTCCACTGTTTTGATTCTCTCCTCGGTAGGTTCCTTAACAGGAAGGGAATCGTGTGTACCATGTATATACCATGTCATCATCATCTTACCCTTATCCCGCCTGCGGGTTCTTATCCTCCACTTTCACCTATCCCCCACCAAGTCCCCCTTCACCCCGCACGTCTCTATGTCCCTTTGCACCACCTGCTCCCACGTCCGCTTTGGTCTTCCTCTACTCCTGGTGCCCCCAATTACCCGTAGTCCCATAATGAACCTAGTAAGTTCCTCCTCATCACGTGCCCAAAGCTCCCCAATCTGCCTCTAATGTAATCGTTACGGATTCTGTCGGCTCGTGACACCCCACTCATGTAGCGCAGCATTCGCATCTCGGCCACTTGCATTCTCCTTTCATGGTTCTTCCTAGCTGTCCAACACTCTGAGCCATACAGCATAGCGGACCTAATGACAATTCTGTAAACTTTGCCTTTTAACTTTATTGGGACCCGGCGCGGCGGTCGCATAGGACTCCACTTCTGCCGTCCTGCATTAATCCTATTGGTCACGTCGGAATCTATCTCCCCATTGCTCTGGAAAAATGATCCTAAATACCGAAACACTTGCACCACTGGTATCCCCTCACCCCCACAACGAATCTCACCCCCTTGCCCCTGAAATTGAAAGTTAGGTACTCTGTAAATGAACCTTTCTATGAGATAAATGTACGTGTAAATCTTTGTAGGAATTCGCTCTTTGTTTCCATTTCCTCATCCCTGACATCTGTAAACGGACTTCAGGGCTGTTAGTATGACGTTAAGTAATCGGATAGCCAAAACAATGATATGTAACCGGTTAAAAGAAAAAAAGGTTCTCAATGTTCAAAACCTCTGTTTGTAACATTATTTGTCACGCGTAGATCAACTACTACTGTACGTACATTTATGAACTCGCATTCTTTACGCAAGCCGTCGACTTTGGATGAAATATTATATTTACTAAATGTATAAATAGCAGCCCTCGGTTTCTAAGTAACCAATTATGCCTTTAGCCCTACAGGCATTATTCTAAAATTGTGTTGACGTCATTTAGCCCGAACATGTCATCATCCCCTTCTTGAGTTTGTAATTGTGATGACCTTCAGCTGTCAGATTCAACAGTCGTGTTCCAGACAGTGCTTCGAACCGGAAGGAAACCGAAAACCTAAACCCGTTAGAAACCGTTATTTTTACCGGAACGAAAACCGGAAAAAAATATCGCTCTTATAGGTTCAACACTATGTAAAAATCTACATAAACGCGTGTTGTTTAGTATCCTCGTGTCAGTTTGTCGTTCATTTATTTTATGTGCGATACGTCTCTGCACATTTTACATCTTGGGTCACAATTTGCGCTAATGGAGTGTCCACATTGGCGAACACGAGCACGAACATTGTGTTCAAAATCATTCCTAACGTCAGAACACACGCTGTACATGCACATTTTCTGTATACATGTATACAGCATGTACAGTACATGTACATTAAGCCAGCTACAGTATGTTGTATGGATCAGTGTGTTGGGTAGTGAGGAAGAGCCACGTAAATAGAATGCAAGTAGCCGAAATGCGAATGCTGCTGTCAGGGCCGGCCTTAGGCCCCGAGCTGGTGAATTAAAAAAAACCTTGGTACTGGGGCCCCGCTATCCTATCGCCTGCTGCCTAGACCGCTCTATCGCCTGCTACCTTGGGCCCCGCAAACTCTTAAGGACGGCCCTGACTGCTGTACATGAGTGGGATGTCAAAAGCTGATAGAATTAGGAATGAGTATATTAGAGGTGGGGGACGTCGCGAATAAAATGAGGGAGAGTAGATTGAAGTGGTATGAACACGTAATGAGGGGAGGAGGAGCTTGTTAGGTCCATTACAGGAACCTAATTGGTTGGAAGCCTCCGGGGTGAGGGAAGACCTTAGCAGGCGTGGGAGCAGGTTGTCCGTAAGCATATGGTAGTGTGTAGGTTGGACGGGGACCTGGTGGGAGATAGGTGGAGGGTGATGTGGGTTATAGGACGTATCCGAGGCAGGGGACGACCAAAGGAGGAGACGTGGGAGCAGGTTGTCCGTAGCGCGATAGCCTTCCGCGGGGTGACGTTGTGCTGAGCCCCTTCCCTCCCTCCCATTGCCCCGAAAGACTCCACTAACTTAACCAAACAAAATACTGGGAAATTGCATTATAGCATTTACAGTATATGGCAGTTCCTGGTTTGCAGGTTTATTCCTATCAACTGGGACGGGACAATGACTTTTTGCCGCATGAAATTCGTTGCATGCCGTGTGGGAGTAGTGATGTTACGTAGGATGCCATCATTGAAGGTAAAGGAAACCTTTTTCTTAATAACGGAAATCAACTTTTTGCACAGATAGGAAAAAGGCGATCATTGCTGTCTTCTCTTCAATTTCCTTGGCGTCGGTAAATATCCTTGGAAGCAGAGAGGCAGACGTTAAATAATTATCGAGTGGGCAAAACTGATTCTCACCATCATTTTGTTCTTCATGTCTCTATTGCTGCTCTCAAGGTCCTAATTTCTTAACCATATCTTTCCGTTGTCAAAATCAGTGCAAAGGCTCTCCCATCTCACCAATAATAGTGTGTCATGTATATAAAAAACAGTAACAAAAGAAGTTGATTTTAATTTTAGTATTCAAAGGGTAATTTAATTCACGTTTCAAAATGTGTCATAAATATATAGATATTAGCTTTAATCTTTCATCGCATGATTTTATTTATGGGCTTGTCTGGAGCCCCCTGTAACCGGACAGGGGTGCTTGTCTGTAACGTTTGCAACTACTGGGTGTGTGTATAAAATGTAGGTTAAGTGTGGAGATATTTATAGTCGAAATTATCGTCGAGAATGTCTGTCCCGTTTTACAGACGTTATCTGGTCGAGGGTGTGGGTGAGTGCGACTCGAACACAGGGCAAGGGCACAACTAAGGAGTGTCAACCCCTTTGGCAAACGCACTAATTGAGAAGAGCATTTAATTACGATTTATATGTGGTAGAAAGGAGAGGTGGCGAACGAGGAAGAGGAGCAAGGCTTTGAAGCCTGGCTTGTGAACAAGATTTATGATGCTTTGCAGACTTAGGTTTACGACTATGAAGGCGTACTGTATATTTTATGGGTCACGCTAGGGTACTCGTTAAATAGTTGGAACAAAAGGGGTTTTTTGGTAGCATCTTTGACCTTATCATGCTAATTATTACACCCACGTAGGAATGTGTAGGATGAAATAGGATGTGGTTTCCACAAATTCCACAGCTTCAGTCCTAACTTATCCAGCCTATGGCATGGTGTAGATGAACGGTATTTCTATTCGGCCGATGGCGAGCCCCTACACCTGGAATGTTTGCATGATCTCCACTTAGGAAGGGTTCCTTGGCCAGCAGTAGGAACATGGTACACAACGCGGGACCACGGCTTTACTTCCTCTCAACGGCAGTCACATCTGGAGCAACCGCTGTGTCTCAAACAACAGAAGTCATCTGTTTCGACCAGGATCGATCCTACAACCATTGGATAAGTGAAGCACGTGAAAAACGATAAGAGAATATACAACGTGGGTGCATCATGAAGAAAAAGGACAGAAAAAAGTCAGACCCTGGCCGCTACGCCCAGGGCGCAGTTAATCAAGAATACTGACTAAGAGATGCCCGTGTAGCAGCTTTTCGAAGTGCCTGCAGCTCACCATGCAGATAGCTGCCGGCAGCACGTTTCTAGGCCCAAAGCAGACCACAGGGAAGAACCGTCGGCGAATATCGCGACAGGGTAAAGGCGACGCGAACCTAAACCTCTGCGTAACCTCTGGCGAGACCACAAATGCGGCCTTTATGAAGTGGCACGGATGTAGTGAGAAGTGGAGGGCGTTAACTAGAGTTAGCAGATTATAGAACAGCAATTAGTGGTGGAATAGTAACAGCTTGACTCTGACAAATGGGTGAAAGCTTTACGTTAGGGGTACCTTAAAGATGGTACGCAGAACCCGGGTGTAGGCAAGTCGCGAAGGCGCCAGTCGTATCTTCCCCAGACTGGCAAGTACCCGGCTCGAGAATCGGACCACCGACAAGACCTTGAAGCGGAAGATTGTAACCAGTCTGGTTCTAGTGACTACCTCATGGAGACGTCTAAAGAGAAACACAAGAAGCGATTTTGGTAGTCAGAGCCTGAACTTGACCAAGGAATGTTAAGTGTATGTCGAAATGGGCTGCGTGACTTTCTGTGGCATGGTGACTATTGTAGTAGGGCGGAGAAGGAGGAGGTAAGACTGAAGCACTTAAGGTAGGAGTACAGGTGAAGCTGGAGACTTAAAGAAGTTGTCGTCCGCGTAAGACCAAACTTGCCAGGGGGAGCAGCATGCTGGAAGGTCTGCAGTGGCAAGATTGATGAGTAGAGGTTCGAGAACAGATCCCTGAGCAGTACTCGGGAACTAGAAGTAGCCCGTGACATGACAACACAGCAGTCAGGAAAAGATATAAGCACGTCTGTCAGAAAGGGGTTGGACACACTATTAGTAATTGCTGCAATTAGCGGGCTATGATAGACGGAGTTGAAGGCCTTGGCGACGTCCGTTTCTCAGAAGTACGAAGGAGTGACCCCTGGCGAAGACGTGGAGAATATTACAGAGCAAATACAGGATGGCAAAAGAAACTGAGGAATGTGGCCATGCACTAAATTGGGAAGAAGGGACCCTACTACTGAGGGATTCCCTGCAGAGGTCGTGGATCCACCACTCACAAATCTTGGACAGGAAGGGAGGATGGAGATTGGTGGATAACTGAAAGACTGAAGGAGGGCCTTTTTGGGGGGGACAGGGACAATGCATGCTATCTTCCATGCTGCTGAAAATACACCGGTGGCCATGATTCGGTTGAATACTTTGAGAATAAGGTGAGGTTCGGCAGAGCACAGGATTTCAGAAGACGGGCAGACACCCCGTCACGACCAGATGCCTTGTCACAGTCTGTGCAAGTACATGACAAAGGCAGGACGACGAGGGACCTCATCCCTGACAGGGACACGGTTGTAGTCTCCTGCAGGGGGATCCGGATCGTCAAGGGGATTTACCAGACAGTCGAGGATTCTGTCTTCAAGAGTTGGAGAAATAGTAGGGGGAGCAGGGTTAAGTTGCCGCACACAATATAAAATGATTGGGCGAATGGAGAATCATGGTTCCCTGTCGCAGGTGGGTCAGTCCTCTTATTGTAAATGTTCATGGTGGATATTTTTTTATAATTTTTAGGGATTAATGCCGACCTTTCAACTCTAAAAATTATTTTCTGAATATTAGAAAGACTTCGGGTAGGGCGAGCTACTCACCTTGAGGATATTGTGATTTGCGCATGCCTTCTGCGTAGAAAGAGTTTGACCTGTAAGATGATATTGTATCCCGGAAGGCACGCTTGGAGTTTCGTCTCCCTCCCATCCATAGACCAGGAACGAACCTGCGAATCATTACCGTGAGAATCAAGTACTAGACCTATTGAGCTACTACTGACAGCTACAGCGATGAAAAGGATTGATTGATGGGAATCAGAATAGGACAATACTTGGTCCTCTCAATTTCAACCTTCCTCCTTCCTGCTCTCCGCCTTCCAAAAATTCAAGAACGTCGTGATTGCAGTGCAAGACTCCTTGTGATGATGTCCACACAAAAGAAAAGTTCCCATGACCTGCAGCACGCAAGAACTTCATATGACAAACTCAGCTTATCACATTGTATTTTTTTAATAAATATAATCAACCCTTTTCGCAATAATAAGCGCCATAGTAGCTCAATTTCGACTTCCGTCACCAAATTGCTATTACTAGGTTGATCAGGGCACTGTCAGTGTTTGCCAGTATTAAAGGATGTAACATGAGAATGTTAGCAAAACGACTGGAGGGGTCACGGTTAAGTTCATTGATACATAATTTTGTAATACAATTCCAGCCGATTTGATAAATAATATAGCTTACGTCATGTCCCGAGAAAACCTGACCTTGGTAGCTTTTGGCATTTCGGCACACGAGTTCGAATCTCACTGAGGCTAATAATTCTTCTCAAACGTCAAGCGCGTATTGCATTCACTCAGTGACAGAATCAAATGATCCCCGATGCTGGCATTCAGAGTTTGTGGGCATAGTGCAACTCACACATACTATCAATGCTTTATTTTTATTATAATAGTGCACAGAGATGACAACTGTCCACCTAGATCAGAGGCGAACCTGTATTAGGGTTGCCATACGTCCCGGTAGACCGGGACATGTCCCGGTTTTGAGGTCTGTGTCCCGGTCCGACAGTCATTTGTCCTGGTCGATTTAAAATTTTCGCATGTTAAACAATTATTTTCTGATAATATCATTGCATTCCGTACTGCGCATGTACAGTACATGCCTAGAGATTTGGTACAGATTCGTCCATGAAAGCACATCACATTTTGCCAGTGAAACTGACTGTTCGGGAATGATCCACCATTGATCCCTGGGGCAGATCCAGACGAGGGGCAATGCAGCAATTGCTCCCCCCTCACTGCCTGAAAGAGGCGCAACTGATGAAGCAGTTTTGCATTGCTATCCCCATTTCTATACTGCCAGTCCAACAGTTGCAGTCCAATCTGTAGTTGGCTAAACCACTGAAGATAGGTCATTGTCAATGGGACAGGAGAGGACCTTATTGTAATTGCTAGCTAGATGTATACTCAGGGATTATGAATATTTAAAAATATTTGGGACGCACATTTTTTGAAGTTCTA
Organism: Trigoniulus corallinus; assembly: GCA_013389805.1. Lineage (NCBI taxonomy): Eukaryota > Metazoa > Arthropoda > Diplopoda > Spirobolida > Trigoniulidae > Trigoniulus > Trigoniulus corallinus. The sequence goes on from JAAFCE010001036.1 coordinate 13,888,709, forward strand.
CCCCCACTCAGATCCGCCACTGATTGATCCTAACGTTTTTGTTTTGGGTCCTCTAAAATATTTTATATTTCAATGCGTTAGTGAAAGGATTATGGAATTTTTTAATAAAGCTATGAATGTTTATAATATGAATTCTTGCCATTTTGTTGAAAAAATATTTTTAAGGGGAATGTCCCGGTCGGTGGTCCGACAATTATGGCAACCCTAACCTGTATTCATGAAATATGCCGCCACTGCGAATACCCAAACATAAGTGACGTCAGACAAGTAGTTTAATTCGGTTCTGTCTTCCTAGGAGGGACTGACTGAACCAATGGGCCTGAATATCACAGTTCTCACTACTGGCTAACAAAGCTAGGGCATGTGCGCATAGGACTACTGTAGATTACAAGCAACTTCTAACCTTCCCGCCTATGGCAGGGTCGGGTACCAATCTTGTCCCTCTGAATGGACACAAGGGCTATCTATTGGACAGTGTTTTCCCACAGCCGATTGCCGACCAAAGCTGCAACTCATATGCTTATTTATAGTCTTTCTACTGTTCGTTGGGACATTCCACCGAAGCCAGGGGGCGAGCTCCTACGTCTGGAAATTTTGCTTCCTCTACCTGTTCCACAATAGAGAGAGTTCTTTCACGTTCAGATGCAATCGCACACCACACGGGACCTCGGTTTTACTTATCCGAAAGAAGGCGCAGTCAGGGTTTCTCAATTCTTAACACTGTTACCCCTAGGATTATTTGTTGTCTTTCAAGCTGTATTTGTTGGAACACTTCCTTCCTCCTCCCCCGACGCTAAGGGGCCAACTCTTATACCTGGAAATTTTGTTGAACTACTCGTACTGTATATTTGGCCCCATGTACGGTTGTAAGGGTTATTTTACGTACAGGTCCACTACAATGCTTTACTTCCTATCCAAGAAAGACGCACTTGGGGCTACTCTCTCGCCCGAGAGAAGCCAACCGCCTCAGCCCAGAATCGAATCGGGAGTCATTGGCATTACACCTCTGCACCATCGAGGCGGGTTCATGCTAGTAAATTCAATGTACTGGTAAAGGCTGGGGTGTTGTACTGGAATGCTGTATCACATGCGTTACAGGGAGGGAGTCTCTTTTGTGTATGCTTCACCCCCACTCCATATGGTGGATGGCATCTTTTCCTGTCCTGCAATCACTTAGTCAAGAAAATGCAGGATTGGAAGGAAGATGTTAACAACAGACACTTGTGTTTGCTAACACGTTGTAAACAGGTTTTTCGTAAACAAAATCGTTGTTTGTACTTTAAGTTCATAAACTAAAAATTCTTTATCCTAGATTTCTGCAAGTGTGACGTAGAGCTATTTTCGGAAATTGGGAAGGGTCAACAGAATCGTCCCGATAGTGTTCTGACGAACCTATTTAAGCAAAATTTGTGACTTTCCTGTCTCACCATTTTTCCACAAGTGTCAAGCATACATTAACAGCTCATTAAAATATATTTAAAAGTTTTTTATTTATCAAATGGCGAGCTCTTAAAAACAGCACTGTCTAGAAATTATGAAAATCAAAATGAGACCCTGTTCTCATGCTCCAGGCCGAACCTAGAATTACATTTACGCTAAATTCGTTATCAGGAGCAACAGAAAGATAACCACTGATTGCTAACCAGTGTTATCCGTCTGTTTACTAGGAAACAGGTAGCGATTTCAAAGTCCGGAACGTTTCTTATCAAAATATACATATTGGTGTGACATCCCATTAACCCCCAAAAGAAACTACTAACCCATTTATGCCCCTCTGGATGGACACATGGGCGATCCATTTGTTGGACGATATTTTTACTCAGCCATTTGCCGACCAAAGCTGCAAGCCCTATGCTTATTTATCGGCGGCCTACTATTCGTTGAGGCACTCCACCGACACCAGGAGGCGAGGTCCTACACACCCAAATTCTGCGTGCATGTGACATCGTACACTATACGGGGCCGCTCTTTAATTGCCATCCGTTGGAAGGCGCACTGGGGGCCTCTCTTTCTTGCCCGAAAGAAGCCAACTCACTTCCTACCCAACTGCCTCCTGCCTCATCGAGGCAGATCGTAGTACCCCATTAACACCACAGTTTATTATTTCCATTCTCACGGCACTCTTTTTGGAAACTCGGGTTACATCGGTCCAATGCACCAACCCTGACAACAGTGCACTCTAAAGGTAGCCACACACGATCGATCTAACAGGCCGAACGGCCCTGCGCCAATCCAAAACTCAACGTGTGTGGAGGAACTCAGATGGATTGTTGAGGATCGGCAGGCCCGACTAGATTTTCGTCCAGCCCAAACTTCACGACACTGAGCCAACAAGCCGAGGCTCGGTCTTACCGTGTGTGCGATCCCTGAACCAAATTCTTTCAGTATGAAATCAGACCTCGAATCGGAAAATATGGCCTCCTCTAACAGCCCTCTCTGGCAAACGCGAACTGCAGCCGCTAAGCAACTACTAATCCTTTTCCTCTATGGCAGGGTCGGGTACTCATCTTTGAACCTCTCAATGGACAATCTACTGTACGGTATTTTTACACAGCTGGTCGCCGACCAAAGCTGCAACCCCGTAGATTAATTTATCGTGGGCCTGCTGTTAGTTGGGGCAGTGGCGTTCCTAAGATATTTTGCACACGGGTACAAACTCTACAGCTAGCGACCCTTTGGGAAAATACACAACTAGAGTACACTTTAGGAACCTCTGCATTAATAGATTACAGTGGGTATTTAAATTAAGAACTACCTAAATGGTATCCATTTTCACAAAAATCTTTTGGAGAGGGCACCCCTCCTGGTATATAATCCTTTCGTAGCGCCAGCTCTGCATATATTCGCAATTTGTTTGTTGACAAATTCACCGATGTTGGTGACATAAAGTGAACTGGAACAGGCCTGGCGTGGATAGAAGCGGTCGTCAATGACCCTCCAATTTGTACTGAGTCCAAATGGCCTCAGGCCAAACGGACGGATCGTGTACGGCCACCTTAAAGGCTTCGTCAAACAGAACGATGTTCTGCGCTGTTATAACGTCGCATTCATAGGCCCAGCGCAAAATGAGACGCAGTCTCCGCAGGTGACGCAGGGTGACTCACTATAAATTTCTGTGACTCACATGATAGTATGTAGTTGTGCATGTTAAGTCGCAGGGTGACGTGAGTCAGTGCCTGCGCCACGTGACCCTGCGGAGCGCAGAGGCATACCGGAATTTCCTGCGTGAAGTTGGCGTGACAATAACAAAAAGCGGTGCGAAGCAGAGAAGTTCTCTTGTTATTTGATTCAGGTATGGTGAAAACCTGCAATTCAATGTGCAGCGATTGCCTGCCAGCAGAATTTCTCAGGGCTGCTACACCCTGCGTCTCATTTTGTGCCTGGCCTTAGAGGTTGGTCATAGTGGCAGCACTTAATACTCTACAACGTTACTGGACCACATTTCAATTGTAGTATGTTTGGTATAGAATGTCGAGCGATTCAGATGTGGAAGAACTATTGCTGCTTTATGGATTTTCACATGTTCCAAAAAGAAAAAGTACCTATATGGATTCATGACATAAGTAAAAAGAGGAATGAATTTGGCGAATGTAATCGTTTGTGTAGGGAGCTTCGTCACCTTTGGTCCCGAAAATAATAAAATGTACTAATGCTGTTTGACCATGTCGTGGGAACTCCCAGGCCCAGAAAGTTCCCACGATGGTGGAACTCAGTGCTTAAACACAGCGTTGTGTTTTTATACAGATTTCTCATTTTAGCACAGGACGTTCCAGTGTTAACCCTCTGGGGACAAGACACGTTGCTGTAGCAATTTTATCAATGTGGGTCACTTCTGACCCATCCTTTTTCCATCCTAATTTCTTGAATTAAAAAGAGTATAAACCCCGATTTTTTTTATACAAATTAACTTCATTTACATTCATACAACACAATTATAAGAATTTTACTCCATCCTAAAATTGTGAAATAACTTTTCTTATCGTTTTCAGATACACTGTATTCTGGAAAATACAAAAAATCACAAAAAGTAATATAATTTCTCTAAATAGCTAAAAGTAGTAGCTTTAAAATAAAGAATAATAATAAAAAAAATGTTGAAAATGACAAGAAATAATTTTTATTGGAATTTGCATAGCATCTAGCTGAGAAATGCCCTATGATATCACTTTTAAACATGCAGAAGCATGTAGAAATTTAATTTTTTTCGTCATTGAAAGACCTAAGCTGGTTCTGTCCAGATCACAAGAAATAGAAAGAAGAGAAATGTTGAGAAAAATATCTAAAAATTGCTAAAACTCTCCCAAAAATTTCTAACACTAATGGCAAGGCATCCGACCCATTACGTTGTCAAAAAAAATTTTTATAAAAAAACTATAAATCCAAAAAATTTCCTGGCTTTGCCAGTCGCTAGTTGAATTATTGCTCTGAGGTTACCTGGAATCTTATCTTTTTTTATAAAGTGGTGCATGAGCTGCATCGATTTTAATTTGCGCCAGGGTCGGATATGACCCTTCTTGTCCCCAGAGGGTTAAAAAAGCCTGAAAAACTGATTGTGTACGCATGTGCCCCTGCCTATATGATACAAGTGATATGAATTATAGAAATATTTATTTAAAGTCAGAATTGTGGAAAACAATAGACGAAGGAGTTGATTTGTTTGTTGGAGTTTAAGGTCCCATCAACTACGAGGTCATTAGAGACCCGTCCACTGTATAGTTCTAATGCGTATACTGCACAGACACTACACTAATGCGACGATTATTGGGTATTAGCAGTACCCAGCTTTCCTGAGCGACCACCCATGTCAGTACTAACTGGGCCTGCGTTGCTTAACTTCAGTGATCAGACGAAAACTGGTATGTCCAACGCAATTCCAACGCGTGTCCCACGAAGGAGTTGAATTTAAGTGGTGATTAGATACTTTTCATTGAATGTATTCAAAAAAATACTACAATTCAAATGCAACCCAGTAACGATTTATGAAGTGCTGTTGCTATGACCGACCTCTAATGAAAGCACCGTTATAACGCAGCGCAGAACGTCATTCTGTTTGACGAAGCCTTAAAACTCACTGCTTGCATTAACGGCATTCAGCAGAGTTTTTATAAATCTGGCTGGAGGGGTTGAAATGCGGGCGGAGTTGTTTTTAAACGGTGAGTGGTTAATCTAATAGTCACATTTTACTTTGGACAGTGTCAAAATTTGAAACTGTCACATACTAGGAATTGCCCTAGGAGTGCCCATCACTAGGAATTTATCTCCAGGTGCTTTGATCAAGCAGCCGGTTACTGCTCCCATGTTTTGTTGAGTTAATAGAGGTTCTTTGACATTCCACCTCCATCACCCTAAACAGACAGAAGACTTTCATTCCCTTACCTAACACTATTTTGGCAGGGTAGTCGTTGGCGTACTCATTTTACAAAGGTCCAATTCTGGTTGTGGTTGGTGGAGACTGATCAATAACCTCGTCTGCAAATTGTACCTTGCCGGACTACCTTCACTGCTTCTTTCTCCTATCTGACAAACGGCTTACTCGAAATTTCCCTTCCGTTGGAAGAATTATCATCATCAATGGGAATTGAACTCTGAATCACACCATGAATACTTCTAAAGCAGTGTTTTTCAACCTATTTATTGGAACGGAACCCTTTGGAGCATTTAGACTCCTCGCGGAACCCCTTTGAAACATGTAGACAATTCGCGGAACCCCCTACAGTGACAGAAAAAAAAACATTAATTAACACAGGTGTGTGTTTTAGCTTAAGGAGGTGAGAGACACACCCGAAGTTCATCTTCGACAGACAAAAGTCGTTCTCGTTTCTTGTGTTTTCATTGTTATTTTTATATTTTATCTTTCCATTGGCGGAACCCTTGGGTGGACCACAAGGAACCTTTATGTTCCACGGAACCCTGGTTGAAAAACCCTGTTCTAAAGGAATTGGAAGGCTGAAGTCTTACGTTTTTTAAATCGGAAGTCAAAACGTTTGCAGTCATGCTTCGGATGCGAATGATTGTTCGTCATACACTCGCAGAGTGTATCACCAGATGGTCATTCTCTAATCGCCTCGTCACTCGCACCTCTGACTCGTGTCAAAAAACCGCTTTAAACGCGAGGGCCACGAATGACGAGTGTGGTGTTTGCATATTCGTCTCATGACTCCTCTCGCCATTCGCCTCGTCACTCGCGCGAATGTGTAAATACGGATTCTTTGTTGGTGTTTTAGGACCCTTCAACTACAAGGTCATTAGAGCCCCGTCCACAGTGTAGTTCTTATGTAGAGACTGCACAGACACTACACTAATGCGACGATTTTAAGGTATTAGCAGTACCCAGTTTTCCCAAGCGGCCACCCATGTCAGTACTAGCTGGGGTTGCGTTGCTTAATTTCGGTGATCGGACGAAAACTGGTGTGTCCAACGCAATTCGCCTCTCCTGTAAATACGGAGTCACCAGTGAAAATTCAGGTTAATTTCTGACGTCATTCTTTCGAGATAGAAGATATGACGAAATCGTGACATATCCAATTAACGAAATTCTGCAATATTTTCCTATTAGGAGTGCTGTACCCTTCTACCTACGGCAGGGTGGCGTGCCTATTTACGTCCCATCGGGAAACGAGCGATGTTTGACAGTATTTTGAAGCATCCAGCTGTCAAATTAATGCTGCAACCGCTATGCTTATTTAACGTCGTTTTGTTTTGGATTCGTGGGTCACTTTTTCTCCACCGACGCCAAGGAACGGGCTCTTACACCCGGGAATTTTGCTGAACTACGTGTCCCATGCTGAAAGGGTTTTTAAGATGCAGGTGACATGGTACATACCAAATAGCGCGAGAAATTTACTACCGATCCGGGAAGCAAGGTACAATGGCAGAATGCTTCCGATTCTCTTTCTCGCTCGAAAGAAACCATTTGCTTTTAGTCAGGAACGAACTGTGAACCACTGACGCAAGTCTAACGCGCTACACCTCCGTGCCAGAGACAGCGCAATATAGAAACTTATTTTCGAGGTCTAAAATGACATCAAATTAATTTCTAGTTAAATATTGGTATTTCGTTTTGGGCTAAACTTTCGCCCACTATCTACAGTATAACTAAATGATGTCACCACTTGTTTCATCAGTGTTCAGATTTCAGCGTTGCGCTTTCGGAGATGATGACAATCTAGACCAGCGATCCTCAACCTTTTTTGTCACGGTACATTTTTAAGAATTTAAAAATTTCGCGGCACACTAACAACGACAAATTTCGGGGCACACAAACGCCAGAGAAAATATATCAGTTGTACCCTAACCCTATGCAAACACAAATACTGGACCGAGGTGGGTTGGTTGTTTTCGGGAGAGAGAGAGAGAGAAGCCCTGAGTGCGCCTTCTTTCGGAAAAGAAGTGAATTGTTTGTTTGTTGGAGTTTAAGGTCCCGTTAACTACAAGGTCATTAGAGACCCGTCCACTGTATAGTTCTAATGCATATACTGCACAGACACTACACTAATGAGACGATTATTGGGTATTAGCAGTACCCAGCTTTCCCGAGCGACCACCCATGTCAGTACTAACTGGGCTTGCGTTGCTTAACTTCAGTGATCAGACGAGAACTGGTGTGTCCAACGCAACTCGCCGCTCCCGAAAAGAAGTGAAAACGAGGTCCCGTGTGGTGTACGATGGCATCTGCAAGTGAAAGAACCTACTCTATTATGGAACGGGTAGAGGAAGCAAATTTCCAGTGTAGGAGCTCGCCCCCTGGCTTCGGTGGAATGTCCCAACGAACAATATAAAGACGATAAATAGCATAGGGGTTGCAGCTTTGGTCGGCAACCGGTTGTGGGAAAACACTCCTATATATCGCCCTTGTGCCCACTCAGGGGGACAAGATGGGTACCCGACCCTGCCACAGGCAGGAAGAGGGTTAGAAGTTACTTGTAACCTAGCCCTAAGCACACATCAAGCGGGTGACTAGTAGGCTAAACTACTACATAGCTGTGTTAGCCAATAGTAAAAACTGTAATATTTATGACCATTGATTCAGCCAGTCCCTCCTAGGAGGAGCGGCGAGTTGCGTTGGACACACCAGTTCTCGTCTGATCACTGAAGTTAAGCAACGCAAGCCCAGTTAGTACTGACATGGGTGGTCGCTCGGGAAAGCTGGGTACTGCTAATACCCAATAATCGTCGCATTAGTGTAGTGTCTGTGCAGTCTATGCATTAGAACTACACAGTGGACGGGTCTCTAATGACCTTGTAGTTGACGGGACCTTAAACTCCAACAAAAAACAAAAAAAAACCCTCCTAGGAAGGCAGAACTGATTGAACCACCTGTCTGACGTCACTCACGTATGGGTATTCGCAGCGGCGGTACATTTCATGAATCTCGCGGCACAGTGGTTGAGAATCGCTGATCCAGGCAATAAATTGAAGAGACTACCGTCTCTTTTAATTTGAAGAGTCCATGTCAACCCTCGCACCGAAAGAAAGAAAACAGTCAAGTTTAGGACAGAATTGAACCTCTGTATCAAGGAGAGTAAAGCAGGTGGTGTGTGTATATCACCGAATCAATATTTTGATAGCTAAGAATAAAGCAGATCATGTCTCTGGTTGAAGGGATAAGCATTCGATACTGTTGACCCTACACTTTGGTTCCTAAGACTATTAGAAACATGGATGATCTCTAATAAGGCCATTGCCACATTGAGTACAAAGTGTATGATGAGGAGGCGAAAACCCTGACAAAGACGTACCTGAATACAGTATTTGGATGTTAACGCCATGGTAACGCCGAAAAAGGTAACAAATCGGCACTTTTTTTAATTAAGCAAGACTAATATTTAATCAAAACTAATCAGCGTTGTCGTGGGAGAAGAGATTATTAAATTTCAGTTAGGTCGCAATCGCAAGCAGGGGCGGATCCAGGGGGAAGGTTGCAACCCCAACCCCCTCCTAAATTTTGTTTCGACACTGACAAATGAAAATTGCGTTTCCAATCGCTGCCATTAGCTCAAACCCCCCCCTCCCCCCGACGAAATCCTGGATCCGACCCTGATCGCAAGGGAACACCCGCCTCTGATCAAGAGAAGGCTCCCGTCAGATGGGAAGCCGTGACCCCGTGTGTCCCGATCCAACTTTTTCCCCTCCTGGTCAATTTTGCCCCCTCCCTAGATCTGGGCCTGGCGCCCTAAATGATCGTTGAAGAGTCGCACAGCTATCTTGGGTATCTGCGGAGTGTTGTCAATGTACGACACGTGCATGTCTTAATTTTTTATTCGTTTCTAAAATTTTTATTTTTTTCTTTGCGCTCGCTTTTGCCGGCCCCCCTGATCTGCCTCCGCAGGCAAATGCCACCTTTGCCCCTCCCCCTAGATCTGGGCCTCTTTGCACGCAACAGTACCCTCTCTACTATGCAACAGGTAGAGGAGGCAAAATTCCCATTTATAGGAGCTCGCCTCCTCCCCTCGGGCTTTGATGGAGTGTCACAACGAACAGTAGGTCGGCGGTAAATAATAATAAGGGTCAGCAGCCGGTTGAGTAAAAATACCGTCCAACAGATCTTCCGTGTGTCCATTCAGACTGACAAAAGTGTGTATTCGACTCTGCCGTTGTTTGTTTGTTGGTGTTTTAGGGCCCTTCAACTACAAGGTCATTAGAGCCCCGTCCACTATAGTTCTGATGCTGAGACTAGGATACTAGCGGTACGCAGTTTTCCCAAGCAGCCACCCACGTCAGTACTAGCTGGGATTGCGTTGCTGAACTTCAGTGATCAGACGAGAACTGGTGTGTCCAACGCAATTTGCTGCTCCCACCCGACCCTGCCGTAGGTGGGAAAAGGGTCAGTGGTTGGTTTGGCTTTACAGGTTGGGTCACAAGCGGGGGAAAAAAGAAAAGTTCATAACCCCCATGAATGGTATCATTGATTTACTCTATATATCACACTCGAGTAATTGTTTATCACTTTTTTAAAAAATGCCATTGTTGGTAGACGAACGAATAAGAAATAATACCAACTGATAATCGAAGTTGTTTGGAAATCCAATCAATGAATCATTATCATCAATACAGACATTACGGTGTTAGTGGAATGCCATGAGTAAGCCGTAGTGACGATACATTCATTCTTCCTGTTTGACTGACCTCAGAAATAGCCTATGCCTCTGGAATACCAACTTTAGGAGAGAACTTTACCGTATCTAGGTAAGAATGTGACATTACTCATTATTTATTTAACACTTCCAGACATGGTGTTCCCAGGGTGAAACATAGCATCAGCCTTTGAACTCTGGAGGCCATTTGAGCGGCAAATTGCGTTGGACTCACCAGTTCTCGTCTGATCACTGATGTTAAGCACTGCAATCTCAGTTAGTACTGACATCGGTGGCCGCTTGGGAAAACTGGGTACCGCTAGTATCCAAAAATCGTCGCAGTAGTGTAGTGTATGTGGAGCCTCTGCATCAGAATTACACAGTGGACGGGGCTCTAATGACCTTGTAGTTCAAGGACCCTAAACCGCCAACAAACAACAAATGGAGGCCATTTCGTCGGATGGGAAATTAAGCCGTGATTTCATGTGGTACTTAAAATGTCACCATTGCATGTAAAAGAACCTTTACTACATGGAAGTGGCTTAAGACCATTTCAAGAGGTTAGGGCAGGTGGATTTTTGGTTTTTCGTGGTTATTCCAGTTCTCACTTCAGACTTCTGCCGTTTCTGACGAAATCGGTTAGGTTAATTTGGTTAGTTTACATTTTAAGTTAGATTAGGTCTTTCACGTTTTTTTTTCATGGAGTTTCAATATTTGGGGAATCCCCAATGGTCATAAGCCCGTGCAGGGCCGGTCCTATGGGTTCGGCCGCCCGCGTGCAGTTATGTCGAGGCCGCCCTGCCCCCTCAGTATTTTCACATAATTTTCTTAATGCCTGCAAGTTAACATTGATTGGCCGCCCCATCAGGGCAGCCGCCCGCGTTCTTTGCACACTTTGAACCTATGGACGGACCGGCCCTGAGCCTGTGGGGTGATTAAGTTCGGCAAATTTTGTTCGGAATTATTATTTACTGTTAAAAGTTATTTAACGACGTCAAGGAGCGAGCTTTGCACCTCTTCTCAACGTCAAAATAACTTCTTTAACAGGTAAATTTACAGGTCTGTGTTTGCAGGTTTGAACCAGGCCGAGGTTAGCGTGCTACTTTCGGACGAGAAGAAGAAAACCCCCAGGTGCGCTTTCCGTATTCCACTTCAGTGTAAAAAGAGTTCTTTTAAGTGTAGATGGCTTTGGACATCCTGCTCGGGACACCGGCTTTTTTCCTCCCGCATTCTACTGAGAAGTGAGGTTTCAGTCTCCATCTTATCAGGAAACGTGTATAACCTTCCACCTGTCACCAGATGTCAAGAGGAGGTCTTGTACTGTATTTCGGTTTGACATCCTAATTTTTCTTAGCAAGTGATATTCAGATTGACCCTTGACGTCTAACACGTAACCCACTACTGACTGACGCATCACTAACTTATAGTTAGTGTGTCCTAAATCGAAGATGGCTTCCTTTTCTGTGTTTAATATGGATGGATGACGATGACCCTAATGTCAACTGATTCTTTTAAATTTTGTACATGGATATTTTTAAAACTATGGTTGAACTTTGTACTTCATTTTATTGATTTTTTTTTTCATTTTTGGTTCACATTTGGAGTTTCTTAGAAATTCGTCTTTCAATCGCCCCCTAGTGGTATTTTTAAATGGACGTCAACAGATTTTGCCAAAAGGTCTTTGTATGGGAAGAGCAAACAAAAACATGTTCTCAATCCGTTGATGTGCCTTTTATCACTAAAATTGGCTCAAAGCGCTAATTTCATATTTGTGTCGAAAACTCATTCTCGTTAAATACAATATGTTGATAAAAACTGAGTTTTCCGAATTTTATCAATCCGAGCACCTGTACACTTCAGGAAAAGAGGGAGAGGATGGTCTAAGAGTGACGTCATTTGACGTCATCCTAACATGACAGCCACGTTTTCTTTCAGTGATGATCTCACATCACAGAGGATGTGGAAAAATACATTATGTCAACATGCAGGAATCCAAGGATGCTACAAAACTTACCCTGGGGGAGGTTCACGGAAAGGTTAATATTGGCTAGAAACATTTGGGGTCACCGTTTTAAAGTTATGCCAGGCGGCACCCATCTATTCCTAAGGATTTTTATCAACCATTACACAGGACCACGGTTTGATTTACAATCTGATAAAGTGGTTTTTGAACTTTTGAATTTCCTCTACAAACCAAGGAAAACAATCGATTTTGACCTGGATCAAACTTGCCTTTTGACCTGACGGCGCGAGGATGCTGCCATGTTAGCGTCTGCTCACGTGGCAATGACAGAACACCCAGATTATTGATCTCATAATCGTAAAGCAGGCACGTGGCAGGGGCTCTTCGGTAGAATGCGTGCCTGTTAAGACTGTAGTGCGCAAGGCGATTCTGATACCTTCTGCGTCGTGTACAAGGACTTGAGGAGGCAATATCTCGGAGTCCCACCCCCACCTCACCGTAAATCAGATTCGAAGGTGCGCACTATTGAAGTCGATGGTCTGGTTCACTTGGATATCATTACAGACGTACTGTGTCTACCCAAGATGTAATTTACCACCCCCTCTCACCGGAAGTTGCAGACGGATGGACGAGCTCTTACATTTAGAAAAGGGGTGGGAGCGGCGAATTGCGTTGGACACACCAGTTCTTGTCTGATCACTGAAGTTCATCAGCGTAACCCCAGCTAGTACTGACATGGGTGGCCGTTTGGGAGAACTGGATACTGCTAATACCCAAAAATCGTCGCATTAGCGTAGTCTGTGCAGTCTCTGCATCAGAACTACACAGTGGGCGGGGCTCTAATGACCTTGTAGTTGAAGGGCCCTAAAACACCATCAAACAACAAAACAACTTTGGAAATGGTGCTAATCTACTGTTGTTTTTTTTTGTTGCTTTACGTTAGACGGTAAAGCTGGGTTTACACTGCGCGAAACATACTCGCCGCAACTTTTTCCACAGGCTTGCGGCAATCTCGACCTCCCTGTTCACATTGAGCGAAATATTGCGCGAAGCAAGCATGCAAAACGTATCTAGAGTACCAGTACACGAAGTGGGAGTGGCGAAACCCTTTGATGCGCGTCCAAAAACCGACAGTGCGGTGGCTCACCACGAGGCTGCCTCGCGCAGCAAGTTTCGGGACGAGTCCCCGTTTACACTGCGCGAGTGTGTTGCGCGCAGTGTAAACCCAGCTTTAGGGCTGTTCAGACGTCAGTTTCGGACCTCAGACCGAGGCCACGCATGTTCACATTTCTATCAACATTTGACTTTTCCCCGGAGGCCCTGCAAACCCCCAGGCAGCCCTAATAGAATTCATCATTTGTAAACTTTGTAACATAGTAATTACCCACCTAATTACCAAGGCGGGCTCGATGATAGGTTCACGTGCACTTCTTGCACGAACGAAACAGTTTACTGCAGCCGGAATTGAGCCTGCACACCACGTGCTCGAGCCAAGGCAAGGGATTGTATCATTTGAGTTATAGATATTGGCAGTGGAGTCTTTGAGGGAGGTGTACTAAATAAACAAGAGTCTCAACCAAGTTGCTGAGCGACCTTCAAAATTATGACACTTTGAAACTGAGCTATTGTGTGGCCCTTCTAAAATCTGGGCTTTAATGATGGCTGTCAAGTTTACTATTCAGAAAATGCGCTTTTTTTTGTATTTCGTTGAAAAACCCAGGTAATAAATATGACCTCTGGTGAGTATGCTTTTGACAGGAAGTGTGGATTACGTTTTCTATTCTAGGACGTTCGGACAAGGCTGTCTTTTTTTTTTATTATATTCTTCTGTATGTTTATTCATGTCTTTACAGGTGGTTATCAAATTGATGTGCGACAGTCAATCATCTAGGAATTACGCACGCAAAGGGGATTTCTGGGCGTTAAAAGGGGAAACCACATTTTTATTTATGCTGTCACTTCAAAGTTGCTTGTTCTAGGTCAACGTCGAGGGCCCAGGGTTTTAGGCAGGTAATGCGTCAGCAGTGTCGTATTGTTTTCCACTTAATGACATTCTTAAGCTGTCACAGGTACTACATCGAGTGGTTGTCATATTTGCGTCATCAGCTTAGAGCCTTTTCAGGTTGCATCCCGTCCTCCACTTCCCTCAAGTGTCACTTTCTCAGGGGTGCACACAGCGGGTATCCAGCTATCCTGAAAACCGGCTGATAAGGTGAAAATTTGAATTACTCAATATTTTTGACACAAGAGTCCCATGGATTTTGTCACTGTTCAGCATTGCAAGTTAGAGCCTGTCAGGCGCAGGTGATTTTTTTCGGCCGAGACGAAAACTCCCAAGTGTACTTTATTTCGATTATTATACTCCGGCCTCTAGGTAGTGCTCTTCTACACCTGAGAATTTTGCTAACCTATTCGTATGGTCGGAAGCAGTGGTAAAGTCCTGTTCCAACCAGCAGAAATAACCAAGAGGTGGGAGGAGTACTATCAGAGCCTCTTAAATGCTGCCGACCAGGAAAGGACCATTGAGAGCCACCCAGGCACCTCAGAGGCTGTCGACAGGGTGACATAGGAAGAAATAGTTGGGGCCCTCCAAAAGATGAAAGGACGCAAAGCAGTAGACCCAGATAAGATTCCCATGGAGGTATGGCATACCCTGGGGGCCACAGGAGTAACATGGCTAACTAAGCTCTTCAATAAGATAGCAAGTGGAGATAGAATGCCATCAGCATGGAGGGAGAGCTGGATAGTTTCACTGTTCAAGGGCAAAGGCGACGCCCAGGATTGTGGAAACTATAGAGGCATCAAGCTAATGAGTCACTCTATGAAGCTGTGGGAAAGTCATTGAAGGCCGCCTCAGAAAATGCACTATGGTCCGGGGTAATCAATTTGGGTTTATGCCTGGTAGGTCCACAATGGAACCAATATTTATCCTAAGGCAGATGATAGAAAAGTATAGGGCAGCATAGAAGGACCTCCATGCAATATTCATTGACCTAGAGAAGGCTTATGATAGTGTTCCTAGACAGGTAGTATGGAAAGTGCTAAGAAGAAAAGGGGTAGATGAAGGTCACATTAGAATAGTGCAGGATATGTATGATGGCTCTATCGCTAGGGTGAGGACGGCTTGGGGTAACACAAAAAGCTTCAACGTGCAGCTGCTGTACGAGCTGCTGACGGGAGTGGGGGAATGGGCCCCTCAGTGCTTTATATTTGCCGATGATGTGGGAAAGCTTGCAGAGTCCAACGAGGAGGCCCAAAAGGGCCTAGAAGACATCCAGGTAGCAGTGGGAAAGGGGGGCCTGAAGGTGAATATGAAAAAGACAGAATACCTAGCCTTTAATTGGAGTGGTCAGAGGGCAGAAGGTGAGGTACGCTCAGGAGATGAGGTGATACCAGCAGTGCAGGAGTTTAGATACTTAGGATCAGTGTTCCAGGGAAATGGGGAAATAGACTCGGATGTGTCTAATAGGATTAAGGCAGGTTGGCTGAAGTGGAGACAGGCAAGTGGAGTCCTGGGTGACCGCCGGGTGCCTGTAAAGCTAAAGGGCAAAGTCTACAGAACTGTGGTTAGGCCAGCTATGCTGTATGGCTCAGAGTGTTGGGCCGTGAGGAAGAACCATGAAAGGAGAATGCAGGTGGCTGAGATGCGAATGCTGCGCTTCATGAGCGGGGTGTCAAGAGCTGACAGGATCCGATACGACCATGTTAGAGGTAGTCTGGGAGTGGGGGACATCGCGGAGAAGATGAGGGAAAACAGATTGAGGTGGTAGGAGGGGGAAGGAGGAGCTGATTAGGTCCATCATGGGACTACAGGTGGTTGGGAGCATCAGGGGGAGGAGAAGACCGAAGAGGACGTGGGAGCAGGTGGTACAAAAAGACATGGGTGTGTGTGGGGTGGATGGAGCCCTGGTTGGGGATCGGCGGGGGTGGAGGATTGGAACTCGCAGACCCGATCAAGTTTCGTGCTGGAGAAGGGTATGATGATGGTATTCGTATGGTCGGAAATAGACGGGTGTGGAGGGGTAGATCCCGCAGACCCGACCCTGCCACAGGCGGGATAAGGGTATGATGACGATGACTCGTATATTTTTCGTGTAGAAAGGGTTATTAACATGGCGACCCTGATTTTACTTCACATCCGATAAAATGGGGATTCGGCGGTACCCGTTCACTTGAAAGTAGTCGCCCGCCTTAACCAGTAGGGAGCCTGTAGCCACGAGGTCAAGGTCGAGTAGCAGGACGGGTGTGTCACGGGTGGATAATGGACCCACGCGATCCATTTGGGGTGCGTACGATGGCACCGCAGCATTTAAAAATCCCTCGGACATTGAGCAAATACAGTATACGCAAAATCAGTAGAATTGCCAGGTGAGGGGAAGGACTCTCCCCCTTCCTCAGGCGCCAGTCATTGGCATTCAAGGCAGACAAAACCTACCTAAACCAAACTTGGCGATCACTGCTCCCTCGGAGGTTTGATGGTTTATATTACCTCAATTTGTATTAGAGTTGTTCTCCCTATCAGCTGGGCGGGCTAGAGAAAAACAGCCCCGGGTGAGTAGAACGACTTTTTGACCATCACGTATGTCTTTTTTCTTTACAACTGAAACGCTAGATTAGATCTTTATTTTTCATGAAATCGAAGAAAGGATCCTCTTGTCCTAAGAAATAATGTTTTTGGTAAGTAGTGTACACCCTCCCTCCCCGTCTGTTTTTACTAGAAATATTAGCACGAAAAGATACCCTTTCAGTGACCCCCTTTTGACAAGGGAATTGTGAAATGTGAATACTCTTCCAGTGTCATGAAATACTGAAAAAAATCTTTTAAATGGGAAGCATGCTAATTACTGGAGGGGTTCATCAGGTGGAACCAGTCGTAGATCCACAAAAAATCGTACTGCAGTTCCAAGGAAGATGTTCTTGCGTTACACCGGAAGTGAAGAAATGAATACCAGATTTTGGCCTTCTTTTTAACTCCCAATCCCCTTCTGTTCGATAATGAAACCTCCCCGTCCTATCCCAGAAAATCGCATATGGAATTCTTCAATTTTCCTTTTCCTCATCTTACGAAATCTATCATCCTTTTCCCCTCTCCCCAAAATTTTTCCCTATGGAAGAAAATGCGAGCAACTCTCCCCAAAGGTTCTCCCAGTCTAAAGGCTCAGGGATGTGTAATCTGTTTTGCTGACTACAGTTGGTAAAGACGGGCGTGGAGTTAGTAAACTGCTTCTGTTTTGGATGCCTGACGTTGACGGCCTCCATCATTTTTATCTGACCTTGAATCAGCAAGAGGAACCACGTGATGTACTCGGATGGCCTTTTTTGGACCAATAATATCATTAAGCAATCACTAAGGTTTCTTTATGCTTTTTTTTTTATTTCAGAAACATATAAAACACTGAAACATTGCATTGTGCTAATTCGGTGACGGCAACTTCCGGTGTGTTGGTGGGGTATTTCATGATAATACTGCTGCTGCATTTGCAATATGTTCCAAACATCTTGCTCTGCAAACTGTCCAAGTCAGATCACCTCTGTCAGAGCTATAGAGAACGGTTTATCTGCATTTTGACCTCTTCAAGGTTGGATATATTAACTGTTTGACTTAAGTTTCTACCCCCTTCAAGATACAACCGGAAACAGTTAAGGTAAATATTATTAATCTAGAGTGAATTTTGAGGTTATTTTAGCCAATTTATCTTGCGTGGGGTGATCATGACTAAGGTTCTCCGTGGAGAGTCATGACAAACCTATTTAGATCCGCGGTGAGGCTGTCACACAAATACTGTATCGTTTAGGTACAACCAGATACAACACGGAACGGCACGGCACAAACACCGCGCACTTGCTGCCAGCCCTGCTCAGGCGTGAATTAGTCCCTTAAAACGCCCAGCATGACAGCGCTGGATAGGATTCTCGACCTACAATAGAATCTATCCAGCGCTTAACAATGAATGGAATGAGGAACTAACACCTACACGTCTTTTCCTGTTTAGAAAGGGTTCTTTTACTTGCAGGTGGCTTCCCTTCCAATAGCCGGCTACTTTATTGGTTCCTTCGACCAAGTCACCAAACAGGACCAGGTAGGCTTGAACCTGATCTTAAAACAGTTCATTGATGGAAAGCAAAATATCAGTAGAGCAGTATCACATACTGTAGCAACTTCACTACTTCCGGAGTAAGATTCTAGTTCCTGTGCCTAGATCGAATAAGTTTCATAAGTTCCAACTACTTTGTTTTCATTTGCCTGTAGTTCGATACTCTGTAGGCCGTGGTTCCGAGTACTTGTTATCATCCCTCCTATCCTTTATTCTGAAATGCCATTGTTTCACACTTTCCTCGATAAGGAATGAACTCGTAATGATAAGAGGTTGCCATTTGCGCAATAATTTCTCTCAGGATTATTTTCAAAAATATAGTTCAACCCGACACCGTGACAGCATAATGCGTGAGGAAAGGGTTCTCTTAACTTGAGGGGTGAAGCACTCACTTCATGCACTGTACCTTCCACTATCTCCCCCTCAATGAGTCTGAATTCATTAAAATCCTGATCACCTAGGCTGTGAATGAAACCTGAAGACTCCCAGGGTTACAGTGTTGTTCCCCTGACTAAGGGAATTAAACAACGACTTTCGACTTCAACGCAAGTTGTTCAGTCCCAAATCTACATTGTCAGTTTTAAATTTGTCCTCTGTCGTAGGAATAAATGGCATTTTTTTGATTCTTTGTAACGTGTGACTTAACATCAATGTCCAGTACTTACCAAAGTGTTATCGAGTGAAAGAAAATATTTTCCTACCTGGCATCAGGTGTCATCTTGGATAGACCGTGTCATAATAACTTCTTCGGACTTGTGCCGCTCTTGTAATGTGGACAATGGATTGTCGCAATCCATTGCTGATGATGACCTCGAACAAAAATTATTATTGTATTCATCAGCAATCTAAATAAAAGAACCCAAGTGCTTAAGGTGAGGGGGTAAAGGTCAACAGGTGCATCACGTTCAATACAATTCTGTTTATACATTGCTGTTCTCAGATCTTGATTATACCTCAGATTGGGTACCATTCCACACCATTCCATCGCCGTGTGCACGTGTAGATTGGGAGGATTCGTCCTTTTTCTCCCGTGACAACCACCACTTACCAGTATCCGGCCCGTCTAAAAATCATGACTCTGGTCATAAACACTTAATGACCACAAATAAAGGACATGTGAAGAAACTCGTCGTAAGCTCGTGGTTTCAAGTTCACTCCTGTCACCAGCGGGGAAAGGAAACTGCTAGAGTACCTTCAGTTTCGGGCGATGTAAACAGTGGTTTCGTAGGGAGTGTACGACGTCACAAAAAAGAACCTGCTTGACATGGAAAAAAAATATGCTTAAAAGTCAGCAAAATTTCCAGGTGTAGGAGCTTACTGTAAATCTTTGGGGGAGCGGCGAGTTGCGTTGGACACACCAGTTCTCGTCTGATCACTGAAGTTAAGCAATGCAAGCCCAGTTAGTACAGACATGGGTGGTTGCTCGGGAAAGCTGGGTACTGCTAATACCCAATAATCGTCGCATTAGTGTAGTGTCTGTGCAGAATATGCATCGGACCTACACAGTGGACGGGTCTCTAATGACCTCGTAGTTGACGGGACCTTAAACACAAACAAACAAACAAACAAATGTAAATCTTTGGCACTGTAATTACTGTAAATCTCGATTATTTCCGATTCTGTATCCCGAAAGTGTATCTGTGTAATTTTATTGGGGTTCGTGTCTTTCCATTCTAATCAGCAAGTCTAATATGTGAAAAATGCGTTATGTCCGTGACGCCTAGTCACTGGATTATTTACTGTAAGTTCATACAGCTGCTTTATTAATGTTAGGGGTCGGCAAAAGTAAACCAACTCAGCAATGCTACCCAATTACACATCTGGAGTTACAAGTCCACATAGATATTTTTATTAAAACGTCTGACAGGCTATTACAATAAGAAGGCAGCGCCCATATTCATATCACACACCGTTTTTCAATAGAAATACATGAAAGGATATCTAGTATATAATGAGCCATATGCCACGAAGCACTTCAACAATCTATAGTGTCATGTTAAGTGAATGGATCATTTCTGCTGATAAAATACAAAATGTTTATTTTACAGTGTTTTTTTTTTATTATTGTTATACCCACTTTTTTTTGAAATAGTAATACCGATTTTATTACAGCGCCGTAGAACATGCGCTTTCATGCAACAATATAGTTGATTACATTCCAATTGGTAAACAACGTTTCGCTACCATTGATACTCTGTTTTCCTAACAACATAAGAGAAACATGATCCAAATCAGTTCAGCTGTGAAGAGGGAAAGCACGTGGGTATTTCTCATCGTAGGACGTGAATGATCTTTCATTGCTAGGACAGAAGAAGGAACTGGCACGAGTAAGCCTTCCGTTGCCAGGGCGACAGAAGGAAAACGCGTTGAAGCCTTGCGTTGTCAGGACAACAGAAGGAACGGGCATGAATAAACCTTACGTTGTCAGGACAACAGAAGGAGAACACGTGGAAGTCTTCCGTTGTCAAGACAACAGAAGGAAAAAACGTGGATGAGTCTTCTGTTGCTAATACAACAAAGGCCGCCACACACGATCAGTTTGGTGTGTCAATTCGGTGTGCACACACCAAACTGACGTGTGTGTGCAAAAAAAGTTTTTGCTCACACCAAAAATTTTAACTGACGGTGTGAAGAAATTTTATCACATCGGTGTGTCAATTCGGATTGACGTCAATCCGAATTGAGCATGTGTGGGGTTGCTCACATCAATTGTTCACTTTTTTTGTTCTGCGCATGCCCAAACATGGATAATTGCACCATGGTAACGGTAGGATTACTGGTTGATGCGGACAATCAAATGACTTTACATGACGTTTAATGAAAAGGAACATAAGTACGTCACACACCAAACTGATCGTGTGTGAGCAATTCATTCCTTCACACCAAATTGAACACATCGATGTGCAAACACCGAACTGACACATCAAACTGATCGTGTGTGGCGGGCTAAAGGGAAGAGCGTGGATGAGTCTTCCGTTGCCAGGACAACAGAAGGAAAGCGCGTGGGAGGTCGGTTGCCAGGGCAATAGAAGGAATGGACATGAGTAAGGCCAGGAGCGCAATGTGTTTTGTCTAATAGACGTCTTGTTTCAAGTGTGCAGCTACCCATTGGTTTTTATAACCCTAGCTGATCACATACTGTCGTGAGACAGTCTTGACTATAGTGTGCTCCTAGCCTTTGTCTTACGTTGCCAGGGCAACAGGAGGAATGCACGTGGATGAACGCCAGTGGAATGCCACAACACTTTAATCTCCTGTGGCATGTAGCATGAATATAATAGGCCCTGTATAATTTATTCCCAAACTAGCAGGGGCAATTTAGCTACTTGTGTTGCAATCTCGAGTTTTCCGTAGGTACCTCAGAGCACTCTTCAGATTCTGAAATTTATAACTGTCAAATGAAATTTGTTGGTTGGCAGTTTGGAGAAGCTGTTAGGTTGATTAAGAATGTGTCAATTAGTTTGATGATTCTTTAAAGAAATTTTTGAGTTATCTGATAGGCATCTGTGAGAAGTGATCTGAAGTGGGCCAATTGGTATCTCAACATCTCAGTCCTTGAATGTCCAATTAATGATCCAAGTCAGAAGTCAGTAGGTAAATATCCTAAGAGACATCAAGCACTTAAATCGCTTGAGCAGTCCAAAGCAGAGCCTTGAACTCTTGTATGTATATTTCAGCCACACTTGGGTGGTATTCTGGCGGACCTAACGACGCCGCATTTGGACCTATGTTAAACGCCCCATTTACCTGTAAATCAAAAAAAAATTTTCCACTGATCTAAAGGAAACCATCGGGTCGGAATTTATCACAAACCCATTTCATTTCCTTGTCGAAAGGTTGACCCCGGTTGTAACCTGCAGTCAATTGCGTTGTAACTACACATATGAAAAATGGTTCCTCTGACCCTGTAATGTCCTAACGTCATTTTCTTATAACTTAATTAGTGTTAATCAATTTTATGCCAAAATTGACCTTCATCGAGCTGTACGACCCCATTTCATTTCTTATGGTAGCTGCATTAAGCGTTATAACCTAACTCCCAGCTCTCTTCCTCTACCCTCGCCGCTCCTGTAGTGACAACAACTGCAAAAATGCACTTTTGACATAATACACTTCGACAGGTTGTTTACTTGTACAGTAAAAGAATTAGTGATCATGGGTACAGACCGAACCTGTAAATGGTGGAACAGTGTTATGAAATTAAGACTTGACAGAAATGAACTCTGTTTTGAAGTTACTAGAGCCCTTGTTGTTGCTGTCTTCTTGAAAGAAAAAGAAACATAAAAGAAAAGGTCAATTACTTTACTAAAAGGTGCCATTTTGAAAGCGAAAGAGATGCTTGATTTACAAGTGACCTTCTTCATATGACCAGAAATAACATTTCGGCATTGGAATGCAATTTGGATTGGAGCCACGTGGGTCACGCCATAATACCCATTTAGTATTGGGTCAAGGTACTTCATAGAGTCATCTTTTCTTCATCTTCCCCTCTCGATTTCTACCCATATCGTCGTGTATTTCTTCACGAGAGTTTTATTAAAACAGAGAAATCACCGTGGCAGAAGAGGTAATTCAGAGATCCATCGCCCGTTAGGACACAGCGGTACATCCTTTCAGCAGGATCCTAGGGGGGGTTGTGAAAGGCCATCATCAGTGGTCCCGAAAACTACAGTATCAGTCACTCTAATATTAAAATTTTTTCTTGAGTCTTCTTTTTTTTTCTTTTTAGCTCGGGATGTTTCAAGTCTCGAAAGTGAATTCAAGAGTTCTTGCGACAAACCTTTGTAACATGCTTGACTCTTGAGGTCGAAGTTCACAGGTTCCATTCTCACCTAGGCAAGGGAATTCTTTTAGTAAGAGGGGAAAGTCAAATGCGCTTTTTGTCCGGTAGGAAGTAAAACCTGGTAGTGCACGTTCACTACCAACCATCAACATGGGTAGTTGATAGTGAACGTTGGGTGCTGCTGATTTCCTCTCTCCTACATCTTCAACACCTACCTTCTCACCCGCGATCAGGCTCCTTAGGGTTTACCCCCAACCCCTTAGCATAACATACTAACATGTAGGCGAACCAAATCCCCAGGTGTGGAAACTCGATCCTTGGTGGACACGTGTTCAGAGCGGACACTTTGATATGGGATGTCCGGCAGTCATCCATTACCTTCAGAGATCCATCTTCAACACCGATTGCATTTTTCAGGGCCCCTCAAGTGTGCTGCACAGTAAAGAGCAATACTTGAGCCAGGAGCAGTACTTGATGCACGTGCCATTCTTAAATTTTTGTCTGTTTTTCGTTTTCCTTAGGTTTGAAGGCATCCGCTATTCTTGATGGACCATCAGATGACTAACCAGAATCTTTCCCAGTGACTTGGACAACTGTCCTGTCCGACAATGAAGTCTCTCGTTGGGAGATGCATTGAAAGATGGAGAAGGCGACCCAAAAGCGAGGAGACCAATTCTAGCAGTAATTCCACGCTTTTCCCCTTTTCTTGGAGATGTGATGTTTCAGTTCCGTTTCGAATCAGGAAAAAACCGCAATGGACCAAAAGCCCACTGTTTTCATTAGTGTGCCTCAATATGTTAGTTTGCGGAATCGAATTTTGTGCCAGTGCAGGTTTTACTTACATTCCTCCCATGTTGCTCAAAGCCGGCTTCGGAGAAGCTTACATGACATGTGTTATGGCAGTTGGTAAGTGGACATTACGCAAATATGAACATGAAAAGCACCCAGAAATTTTGAAACTCTGGAGGATGTGAAGCAGAGGACCAAACAAATATTCACTTTCGAATTTTGTTTCTAGGTCCATTTCTGGCTCTTCTTAGTGTTCCATTTCTTGGTCAGTGGAGTGACCATTGTCAGTCACGTTTTGGCCGCAGGCGGCCTTTCATCGCTGGTATTTCCATGCTAATTATCATCTCGCTCATTTTAATTGCTTATGGTCAAAAGATAGGAGCCTGGGTTGCTCCCGGTATGAAACTTGGTGTTGTCTTGCTGTTCGTCGGAGTAGTTTTTCTGGATTATGGCTGTCACGTAAGTTTTTTTTTTTAATCGTGGTTGGGACATCAGCAATGTTCTAATCTATTTTCCCCTTAAATGTTGGAGACTTTCCCCAATGGGCTCTATGAACTTCTCTTTGCAGACTGGTTTCAATCCATGTGAGGCTTTAGTTGCGGACATGATGGAACATTCCGACGACAAAGAGTTGGGATTTACTGTCTATTCCAACATGGCCAGTGTAGGAGGATGCATTGGATACCTCATCACAGCAATGGACTGGTCAGGTGGACTGTTTGGCAGGTAAGTTGGCTTCAAAAAACCAGTTCTTTTAAAACCAGTACAGGAAATAAAAACGCTTAACCATGCATTAGCCCATTCCAAGGGCCTGTTGTACATGGAGATGCCCGTGACAAATGTGTTCTCACAACTGCAGAAGGCGCACTTCCTCTACTGCCTTTAATTTCGGGCCAGATCTTCTGACCCACATATTGAAGGGAGCCATATTTTCACTTGGCGTTATCGGGGTGCAGAGCCGTAGCAACGCATTGGAAACGGGGCATTTGCCAAGGGCGCTGGGACAAGATGCGGGACAAGATGGGGGGGGGGGGGGCATGAACGGTGTCCTCATAACAGGGGCTCCGTGAGTGAATAGCGAAGTAATGCGTCGTGCAATAGTAAATGGAATCTCGGCTTGGTTAAAAAAAACAATATGTCAACAGGGCATCTTGAGGTGACCCAAAGTGCGCCTGCAGTCGGAAGGGTTTTGGACCTTAGTACATGTTTGCCAAGGGTGTCAAAACCATTGCTACGGCTCTGTCGGGGTGCCTATGAAGTCGTGATGTCCGGGGTTATAACAAATCTCACTTGGTAACATGCTTGTCTAGTAGGCTCAGTGTGAGGGCTCAATGCCTTATTCTTAAAATTACGTCGCTGTAGGTCCATTCATTGGACGTAAAGCCATGGAATCATGGGAGAGAAATGCTGGTGAAATCCAATGATGTCGAAACCCATTGAGGCTAAAGCCTTGCTTGTTCCACATTAGACACGACCCTGCGCATAGGGATCAAGGAACATCCTATTTTGGTGCACACAACTAACATTGTGATTTTTTTTTTCTGTGGCCCTGTCCTTTATAGAATGTTTGAAAGTCAAGAACAGACAGCGTTTACTTTCATTCTAATTCTGTTCGTCGGTGCCCTGATAACGACATTGATTTCTGCTGATGAACGTCGTTATGTTTCTGCCAAGCGACATTCCACTTCTACTACTACTTCTACCATTGTTCCACAGCAAACGACTCTGTACTTAGGAATAGAAAATGGAGATATCGGCTACGATGACTTTGGATACGAAACCGGAAGTAATGGATCGCAAGACGATTCCGCTGCTGCCCCATTTTTATCAAGTAGAACCCCAACACCAACTCTGGAAGGTGGTTGCTTACCACAGGTGCAGGTCACCGCTAAGTCTTATATTTCCTATGACCGTAGTAGGCCACTTGCATCGTTATGGTCATCTATTCGGACAATGATGGCTTGGCCTTTGTCTTTCTCCAAAGCTTTCACAAATGCTTTGCAATCCTTCTGTGATAAGCTCAAGATGTATTTACAAGTGCCTCTGGTGTTCAGAAAGTTGTTCGTAGCAGACTTCTGCAGTTGGACTGCCCTTATGTGTCACAACATGTTCTACACAGACTATGTGGGGCAAGCCATTTACGGTGGCAATCCAAATGCTGAAGACCTCTCCATGGCCAGAATTTTGTACGATGCTGGTGTGCGCATGGGCAGCTGGGGACTCCTACTTCATAGTATTACCTGTAAGTATTCAGAAATATTTCATTCTCTTGAGTAGAAGGCTATGTAACGACAAGCAATTCGCAATATCGTCGCACGTATTTGAATGGCAATTGTCACTGTCGCCTAGCCCTAGCAACATTCAAGAATGTTACTGACGCTCCCAGTCAAAAACAGTGTAAGTTGCTGGACATGTAGTTAACGGTCGCTGTCCTGGTGAACCTATTGTCCACATTTGTGTGAAATAGCCTTTAGGCCTTTGGCATATGAACACTGAGCGTTCAATGATGTCATGCTGCCAAAAAAAACCGGTCACAAAACTTCTTGTAGAAATCATTCTTTTACGCGCAGAACGCACAGGGCCACAATTTAACGCTCCTACCGGTGGGAGCTGCATTAGGGATTTCCTCCTTGTCGTCCTAAGAAATCTACCCATCGCCTGGAACGAACCTGCAATCATCATACTGGTGTAAGAGGTCCTGTCTGAGATAGAACCTGTTGTGGACTGTCTATGCGCAGCGTACATCAGCACTGACTTCCCAACCCGGGCCATGCTTGTCGTTGAATGACGTCACATATTTTGTTTCTCTTTTGGCACAGCTATCGTTTATGCAAGTTTCTTTCAAAAGTCCATCATGAAATGGTACGGGATGAGCAGCACTTATTTTTTTGGCCTTGCAGTCTTCACCATGTGCATGATGGGTACCTTGTTATCTAATAATTTGGTATTCATTAATATTCTTGCTGCACTCTCTGGGACAGGATTTGCCACCATTACCACCATTCCGTATATGCTGATAACTGCCTATCACAAAGATCCAGAGGTAAGTAAGTGCTTGGTCAATTTTGGGTGTTGTCCTGTTGCATGGGAGTGGCTGCATTGCGTTAAACACACCAGTTCTTGCCTGATTACTGAAGTTAAACAACGGAAGTTAAACATGGGTGACCGCTTGGGGACACTGGTATTGCTAATACCCAAATCGTCGTAACTGCGTAGTGTCTGTGCAGACTGCATTAGAACTGCGCAGTGGACGGAGCTCTAATGCCCATTGTAGTTGAAGGGTCCTAAAACGCCAACAAACCAACCCACAACATGGGATACGCTATAATGGACAGTTGAGAATCTGCTACAACTGCTGGAGCGGCGAGTTGCGTTGGACACACCAGTTCTCGTCTGATCACTGAAGTTAAGCAACGCAACCCCAGCTAGCACTGACATGAGTGGCCGCTTGGAAAACTGGGTACTGCTATACCCAAAAATCGTCGCATTAGTGTAGTGTCTGTGCAGTCTCTGCATAAGAACTATGCTGTGGACGGGGCTCTAATGACCTTGTAGTTGAAGGGCCCTAAAATACAAGCAAACCAACCAAAACATACAACTGCTGGAGATTTGAGACCTCCGCGCACATCCTTTCGCCCCACCAACCTGCAATGATACTTGCTTTCCCACTGACGTCCGAATGACGCTTCATTAGTGGTTTATCAGGATTGAACTCACGTCATGACAGCAAGCCTCAACGTACGTTATCGAAAGCGTTTGATTTTTTCCATGAATTTTGAATTCCTTCTTCGGGACATTATTTTTGTCTTATTTATCTTCAGATTCCGATTCTACCCGATAAGGGTGCCCGGCATTTTTGGGCGGAAGGCACATTGCATTCTTCCTCCCACGTCGGAGATCAACCCACCAAACCTTGATCAGAGGCGAATTTGTGGCCATTGAGCTATACGAGTTTTAATGTCCGTTTTACCCTGCGGGAGTTCCAGGTCCCTTGTGTTCTTGTATCCCTTACAAGGCCATTAAAAGGGTTGTAGAGTATTCTGCTGTTCTAACCTTCTGATTTCCATCGCCGCCTGGGTTTCCCGACGCCGGGATAGACTTCAGTACTTTGGAATGTTACGGGTATAGGATATTGCAGCTGTCTTTCCTATCCAAGGTTACGTGATTTTGCCCTAGCCCCCGTGTTCTTCTCCAAGAACCGAACTTGTGTTCATTAACTTAAGAGTAAAATTCGCGGGCACAGAGCAGTCATCCCTAATCCCTAGAGAGGAACTGGTGTTGTCTTCAAGGCCGATATTTGCCATTCATTAATATATACAGTACATTTTAAACATGCAGTTGTTTTTTCTCCAGATGTACTTCCAGGATCGCCTTCAACAAACTTCTTATGAAGCAACCACCACCACCATGCAAGCTGATGCCCATGGTGGAGTGTTGGAAGGCTCAACGGTGATGGATACAAGTGATGCCAATGATTCCCGTGGGTTTGGAGGTGACATTGCCATTCTGGACGCTGCCTATTTCATCTCGCAGATAATCTTGTCCTTATTCGTGGGAACCATTGTGGACCTCACACATTCAGTATCCATGTACATAGCCATCTCTGCTGGGTTTGGACTCCTGGCTTGTTATTATTCAACAAAGGTTACCTTTCCACCTAGTTAAAGCCTAGATCCAGTAACAGGGTCCTGATCTTGATGACGCCTTGTCTGGCAAAAAATTTTTTTTCTCTAGTCTTTTTCCTGTGCCAGTGACTGCCATGGAATCATGTTATGCGTATGGATCCACGATACCATCAAAGTGGTCCTATTTAAAAATTAATCTATTTATATTTGATAAGAAGATGGTGTTTTACTTTTTTTTTTTAAATGTACAGTTTTGATGTCCTAAAACCGGTGTTGGATGATGTCTTGAATAAATTTCATAAAATTCTTGTGACATTTTAGCCCAATCTGTTCAGTTACCTCTAGATGACATCGTACACAGACCACTTGTTGTTTGTTGGAGTTTAAGGTCCCGACAACTACGAGGTCATTAGAGACCTGTCCACTGTATAGTTCTAATGCATATACTGCACAGACACTACACTAATGCGACGATTATTGGGTATTAGCAGTACCCAGCTTTCCCGAGCGACCACCCATGTCAGTACTAACTGGGCTTGCGTTGCTTAACTTCAGTGATCAGACGAGAACTGGTGTGTCCAACGCAACTCGCCGCTCCCTACACAGACCACCGCCGTAATTCACAAGAACTGGACCTCACCTCAGTTGCGCAGAGGTTGCGTGCTCGACTCCTGCGTTAGTTGTTCCAGCTTATATACTGGATCGAGGTGGGTTGGCTTCTTTCGGGTGAGTGATCTTCGGCAAAATTTCCAGGTGTAGGAGCTCGCACCATTGAGTGGTGGAGTGCGCCAATGAACAGTAGCCAGCTGCGTGCAAACAGGGCCGTAACGAAGGCGTGGCGAAGAAGGCGGCCCCCGCGGGCGAAACTGGGTTTGGGGCGCAAAATGTTTAAGTTTTTTGTCATTATTGGGTTGCGGGCAAGCGAAAGTTAGGCACTTGCCACAGGCGCTTCATACCCCCGTTACGGTACTGCGTGCAAATGCCGTCGCGCAGGTCGTTCATGTGTCCCAGTGAGATAAAAATGGGTACCCGACCCTGTCATAGGCGGAAAAAAATGTTAGTCGTTGCTTGCTGTGATAAGAACTGATCCTGTGAGGTCTGACCTGGAGAGTCCGCGGCAAATCCAGTTACTATCTTCGTCTATTTGACAGGTGACCACAAAGTCCAATCCCCTGGTACTGAAGAGACATTCATTGAAGAACTAATGTCTGTTACCTGATGTCTCCCGTCTTCATTTCCTTTGCATGGAACCATCGACGGCCTGCTCTCGCCAGCTCATGACTCTATACTGCTACCACTGAGAAACCGCAGCTTATTTGGGAAACTACAGAACTAGTAACCGGAAACAAGTCCCCATTAGTGTAGGAACGGTATTGGGGGTCTTCAGTGCCCGGCTGCAAATCTCAAATAGGCGCCCCTCCCTGTTATTTTGAATAACGTTGATCATATCTGTAATTGTTCAGTGCAGACTCTGAAGGCCCGCTTCCGCCGGCCTTGTCTGTTGAACTCAGTTGAAAGCCTGCAGTTTCCCTGTAATGCAGGCATGTCAAATTGGGGGTATCCCGAGGGCCACATTGATAACATAAGCGTTGTCATGAGGACCATATAGTACCCATGGCGCCTCCTTGCAATTGGGCCCGGGAGATACTGTCCCCCTCTCGTTACGCCTCTGAGTTACAGGAACATATTGACACCCCTTCTGTAGTGGACCTTCCTCTGTGGGATTGTGGCACGCAGTGTCAGTGGAATTCGGACGGTGACGAAGGCCCACCGAAGGAAAGCTCGGTACCCTTATGAGCCTGCTCAACTGTGAGGTCAATAAGTTGTTTATTAAATATGAATCAATCACTGCCGTAAGATAAGCGGATGTCTGAAGCAGTTCACATTCCGGGCCCTCCCTGGTCGAAGTCAGTAGTTTTCTCTCAAATTAGAAAAGGATGTCGGAAATTCCTTTAAGTTGGAGGTAAATCCGTGGTCCTGTGTCTAAAATCTCGTGGTCGTGGATGAAGTCACTTCCCGTCAACGAGCCCTGACAATTAAAAATCGATAAATCCAAATAAACCACTGCAAAAATGGACAAGTGTGATTCATAATTGATGAACAGTCCCTTAACTTATAGGCCAGTGGTCTTAAACTGTGTTCCGCGGAACCCCGGGGTCCCGCTAGGTGAAGGTGCCATTATTGCAGGTATGCAATATTTGACAGAATAGATGTTATGCTTCAGGTTCCTTTGGGGTTCAGTGGGTTATAAATTAGGAATGAGAGTCATTCTCTCCACCGCCAATTTGGCCTATTAGGGCTGCTTGCAGTGTATTCAATTAGAATTCAATTCAATTAGTATTCAAGAACGGGGGCGTGGTGGGAGTGGTGGGCTAGAGCCTGCAGACCCTACCCTGCCACAGGTGGGATAAGCATACGATGATTATTACTTCAATTCAACTCAGTATTCAAATGTGTAAAACCGAATTTCCCGTTAAAAGACCGTCCCGCTTAAGGAGCCGCTAACATTGGGTCTGTTGAAACACTTTTATCCGGGTTCTACTCATCATCATCACACCCTCATCCCGCCTATGGCAGGGTCGGGTCTGCGGGTTCTTAACCTCCACTCCCGCCTATCCCCCACCAGGTCCCTCGCCACCCCGCATGTCATCATGCCCCTCTGCACCACCTGCTCCCACGTCCGTTTTGGTCTTCCCCTACCCCTGGAGCCCCCAATCACATGCATACCCATAATGGACCTAATGAGCTCCTCCTCCCCTCTCCTCATCGCATGCCCATACCACCTCAACCGCCTCTCCCTCATCTTTTCCACAATGTCCCCCACCCCCAAGCTACCTCTAACGTAATCATTACGGACTCTGTCAGCTCGGGACACCCCTGTCATGTAACACAGCATTCGCATCTCGGCCACCTGCATTCTCCTTTCACGGTTCTTCCTAACTACCCAACACTCTGAGCCATAAAGCAAAGCGGGCCTAACGACCGTTTTGTAAACTTTGCCCTTTACCTTTATTGGGACCCGGCGATCACACAGGACTCCACTTGCCTGCCTCCACTTCAGCCATCCAGCATTAATCCTATGGGTCACATCGGAATCTATCTCTCCATTGCTCTGAAAAACTGATCCCAAATAACGAAACTCCTGGCCTGCTGGTATACCCTCACTGCCACACCGTATCTCTTCGCCTTGCCCCTGACCACTAGAATTGAAAGCTATGTACTCCGCAGTTTTATAAGGATGGAATGGGGTTCCCCGAAAAAGGAGACGCAGTCTCCGCAGGGTGACTCACTATACATTTCTGTGGCTCACATGATAGTATGTAGTTGCGCATGTTAAGTCACAGGGTAACGTGACTCAGTGCCTGCTCCTTCGGCAAGGCAAGGCGCAAAATGAGACGCAGGGTGTAGCAGGCCTGCGAAATTCTGCTAGCAGGCAATCACTGCACATTGAATCGCAGTTTTTCACCATACTTACATTAAATAACAAGAGAACTTCTCTGCTTCGCATCGCTTTTTGTTATTGTCACGCCAACTTCACGCAGGAAACTGCGGCATGGGCACTGCGTTCCGTAGGGTCACGCGAAGCAGGCACTGAGTCACGTCACCCTGCGACTTAACATGCGCAACTACATACTATCATGTGAGCCACATAAATTTATAGTGAATCACCCTGCGTCTCCTTTTGCGCTGGGGCTAATAGAGCAGTCGCTCTAGCGCAGTGCTTCCCAAAACTTTTTGGAGGCGCGACCCTACACACTTATGCCTGGTTCCGTATATCCACGCGCTAACGCTATTACCGTTGTAACAGACGACACAGCACACAAAATGGTGACGTCACACTGCTACTTGGGGTGCCGCAGAGCAGCTATGCGTGACGGTAGTTGAGTTGACTAGTGGTCAACTTACATAGCGTCCCGCTGCGTTCTGATTGGCTGGCGGTTGAGCTGTCTGCTTGAAAAATGGCGGAGGATAATGTAAGACATGACGGCGGCGTGCGGTGACTCCAAATAAAGCGCTGCACTTAAGGAATTGCGCTGGCGGTCCTTCATAACGCACTAGCACAAAACGTCATCAAGATGTCATCAGTGGCAACGTGATTAGCGTTGAAGCGTTGTGATACGGAACTAGGCATTAAAATCTATTACGAAGTGCAAAAGTCGCGACCCATAGTTTGGCAAGCACTGCTCTAGCGCTTCTAAACAGCGGCGTGGCGTTGCAGCCATCTCAATCGCTTGGATAGCGCTCGGTTGTAGCCGCTCTTCATAACATGTGATACAACGTAAACGATTTCTGCGTGCTTTTCCCCCGCCTACGATAGACAAAATTTCAACTATTTGTGCGAGTGTGTAACGAAAACTTACCGTGCCGGTAACAGAGCCTTGGGCAGCCTGAAGTTGAGAGGGGTCTCGCCAGTTGTCCATCGTATATATTGAGAGATCCTTAAAAGAATCATGAAGACGGCTTTGATGGTAGCAGAAAAGCCCTCGTTGGCTCAATCTCTAGCGCACATTCTTTCGGATGGCAAATGTTCGTCTCGAAAAGGGTTCAACGGAGCCTGTTCCATTCACGAATGGGTGGGTAAATTCCGCGGTGAAAATGTCAGATTTAAGATGACATCTGTGTGTGGCCATGTGATGACAATGGACTTCATCGGCATCTATAACAACTGGGACCGCGTGGATCCTGTAAGTACAATAAAACATTTGTTAGGACAGCTAACAGTCACTTTAGGCCGCCTTCACACCAAACGAATCTGAATCAAGTATGGGTGTATTTGAGTGGTGGAGCACTAAGCTTGGCGAGTCAGATTCACCTTGATTCAGATTAGTTTGGTGTGAAGGAGGCTTTGGCTTCAGATTCGACACCTGACCCCCAGATTCACTACACATAATTCACGATCTGGTCCCCGGGCTTGATCTTTGAATTAGTGATGCTCAGATTCGATCCTGAGTCGGTGAGACCAGGTGAAACGAATCCCCTGATAGGCAACTACTGTCATGGACCAAACTCTTACGTTTGTAGTTCATAGGTTCTCAACACAGGTCAAATCGAGGCTCCGTGTGATTGTGAGATGTCATCACTGCACATAAAACCCTCTCTATGACGAAAAGAAATTTTTGGATCAGTAAAGTGCCCATGGTGACCCCCTCCCTTTCGTCACTGGCTAATATTTTTCAGAGCAGTCAGGCAGATATGATTGAGGTCTTTCCTACTACCACCACTAGCCTCGGCCAGGATTCATCTTGTATCCATATGGTTAAGAATAAGGCGTAAGAATTTCACACAACTGTTACATCTTCTAATTTCGCTGCAGGTCGAATTGTTCACGTGTCCCACAGAAAAGAAAGAAGCCACAGCAAAACTGCAGATGCCGAAGTTTCTTCAGCACGAGGTTGGTGGATCGAATCTGGTGAGAGTCTCCGACTTTGAGAGTCACTGACATCGTCTTCATTTTAGTGTCGTGGTTGTGATTATCTGATCCTCTGGTTGGATTGCGACAAAGAAGGTGAAAACATCTGCTTTGAAGTCATTCACTCGGTGTCCTCAGTGATGATCCCTCATCATGGTGAGCGCACCATCTTCAGAGCCAAGTTCAGTGCCATCACCGAGAGAGACATCAAGGCTGCAATGAACAACTTGGTAGATCCTAATGAAAACGAAGCTCGTTCAGTGGATGCAAGGCAGGAACTCGATCTTCGAATCGGATGTGCATTTACGAGGTTTCAAACAAAGTTCTTCCATGGCAAGTATGGCAATCTGGACAGTTCTCTTATCTCATATGGACCCTGTCAGACACCCACCTTGGGTTTCTGTGTCGATCGGCATGATGCTATCCAGTCATTCAAACCAGAACCTTATTGGGTTCTTCAAATTCAGGTAACATGTTTCACTTTCTGTTATTACCAGTGTTTTGACCTGGTAGTCTGTAAGCATTCTGTCTGAATCACCGATTCTTGCAGGCGACACATCCCAGTAACGAAACTCTGTCTCTTGAATGGGAAAGAGTTCGAATATTTGACCGTGAAGTGGCTCAACTGTTTCTAAATCTCGTCAAAAGTGAGAAGCAAGCTCGAGTGACTGACGTGAGCCAGAAAGAAAAAGCTAAGCAACGTCCTCAGGCCCTCAACACAGTGGAATTGATGCGAGTAGCCAGTTCTGGACTTGGTATGGGTCCTCATCATGCCATGCAGATAGCAGAAAAGTTATACACACAAGGCTATATAAGTTATCCTCGAACGGAAACGACACATTATCCAGAAAATTTTGATTTGGTGTAAGACTAACTTACTTTGTCCAATTTTTGCTGTTAACACCTTAGCTCAACATTCTGATTTGCTTTTGTCTTGCAGCGGAACCTTGAAACAGCAGACAAGCAGTCCCGATTGGGGAGCTTATGTTACTAAACTGTTGTCGGATGGTATCTCCAAACCAAGGTAAGGCACTAATGTGTCAGAAGCAGTCTTTTTGGAGCCTATTTGATGGCGTGCTTACCCCATGAGGTCATGATGTGCAGAGTCGATCCTATTTGCCGAGCTAGGTATTGTCTTTTAAGCAAGAAGTGCGACTTTCCTTCTGACAAGTTGCAGCCCATTGTGGTGTGTACGATGTCGCCTGCAGGTCAAAGAATCCTTCCTATACCAAAAATATAAGTGCCCATTGGACAGAACTTCCACGTGCTAAGGATCGCTTCCACCCATGACGTCAGTTAATAGCCTTTTCAGAGTTAAGAGGCAGGCAGACCACCTTGAAGGATATTTCTAATAAACTGACTAAATATGACTTTGAAATGTTTCCCAACTCCTTCTCTTGCCAGGAAAGGCACAGACGTTGGTGACCATCCGCCCATCACACCAATGAAACCAGCTTCTCACAGTGTCCTTGATGGTGACAGTTGGCGTCTATACGACTACATTACAAGGCATTTCATAGCGACAGTACAGTATCTCGTTATGGTTCTATTGCTGCAAGACTATTACTTACCGTCATGGCAAAATAAAACTTTGATATTGATCACAACTTCTTATAGCTAAGCCCTGATTGCCGCTATCTTCAAACAGTGGTCCGCTTGCAAGTCGGCTCGGAGAATTTCACTTGTTCTGGAAAGACTTTAATTGATGAAGGGTTCACAGCTGTGATGCCTTGGCAGCAGTTTACGGGAGAAACCTTGCCAGTTTGTCAGAGTGGAGATTCTTACTCAATATCAGAAGTAAATATTTTCCAACTTTTGATTGCCATCACTTATCTTTTTCATAGATCTGAAAAAAATTTACACGCAAATTGTTTTGTTTTATTTCTTGAAAAATAAAATAGATGAAATTGGGAGAACACCACACTTCTCCTCCTGATTACCTGACAGAGAGCGAGTTGATCACCTTGATGGAAAAGCACGGTATCGGTACGGATGCCAGTATCCCAGTCCACATCAACAATATTTGCCAGAGAAATTACGTGACTATTGGCAGTGGTCGTCGACTGGTTCCTACAACTCTGGGAATCGTATTAGTCCATGGTTATCAGAAGATAGATCAAGATCTTGTCCTGTCCACCATGCGTGCAGCTGTGGAAGAACAACTAAACCTAATAGCTCAAGGGAAAGCAGACTTTGGGGCAGTTCTCAAACATGGATTGGAAATCTTCAAACTCAAATTTTTGTACTTTGTCCGGAACATTAGTGGAATGGATGATCTGTTCGAGGTGTCTTTTTCCTCACTGGCTGACAGTGGAAAGCCCTTAAGCAGGTGATCGGGAATCCCAGTTGCAGTCTCTTCAACTTGATTCCAAAATACAACTGATTACTAACATCGTTGTCATACTTTCAGATGTGGAAAGTGTAAACGTTACATGAAATTTGTCCAAGAGAAACCTTGTCGACTACATTGTACTATCTGCGATGACACATACAGCCTGCCCCAGAATGGACTTATAAGACTCTACAAGGAACTACGGTGTCCACTTGACGAATTTGAATTGGTTCAGTGGTTTGGAGGCAGTAAAGGCAAGGTAAGATATGAAACATTTTTTCTTGGTTGTATGTGTCTAACCTGAAAACTGAGGAGTGTGACTTACAGTCAAACTATTGTGTTACAGAGTTACCCACTCTGTCCTTATTGCTACAACAATCCTCCATTTCGGGACATGCGAAAGGGAAACGGCTGCAATTCTTGTACCCATCCTACTTGCCCTAACGGCATGACTGTTAATGGAGTGTGTGCTTGTTTCGAATGTGAAAATGGAGTCATCGTCTTGGATGCGGCATCTGCACCAAAGTGGAAGTTTTCTTGCAACAGGCAAGTGGTGTTTGCAGATAGGTGCCCACATCATAGGGACATGACCTGTGCAGAGGCACTTGTCGCCAGCTTGAATTTTAAATATTCTGTTGCTACTAAGCTGTAACATTTTAACCGTATCATCCTCTTTGAAGTGGAAAGACATTTTTAAAGTTTAATGGTCACTAAAGCCTGTTAGACTTCTGAATGAAGTTTGAGCATAGGACCTGGTTTGGGCCTCTTACCTAGTTCTTGATGGCAGAGCTAGTGATTCTATTTATTCAGATTTTCGCTCTGCTTTTAAAATGATTTCTATCTTCCACAAATGCTTATTAACCTCGTCATTTTGCGAGACCTTATTCTCTCCCTATGGAGCCGGGTTGGAATGCTCAAGCCCGTTGCATCATCCCTTCTGATGATTGTAAAGCCAGCATCAGTGAAACAGTCGGGCAGTCACTTAAAATTTTCCCACCCCTTAATTCTCTAGTCAGTTCGGGGATAAAATATAAGACCTACCGTATCCCTGCATTTCGTAAGATGTGCCTGAAAGGTTTGAGGAAGTCGGGTGGGGAGGAAGCCATTGCAAAACCACCGTTTCTTTTTCTCCATTTCTTTTATCCAGCCCTCATTTCATGAGTACTTACACCATGTCGGAGACAGAAAACAGGTTTGCTTTAGAGAAGTTATTCCTTCCCATCTCATATTTTTTATAGAATAGAAAAGGGACTTTAGGGATTTGAAATCTTTGCATGAATAAAATGCTAACGAACAGAATACGTAAAGACCCCTGTAGGTCTGTCGTAAGAACTTCTAAAAAGGATTTTGGCATTCGGTCGACAGCTAACCTTGTAAAGACCATTAGAGGTGATATCGTGTCATTTAACTTTAGAGGTTAGTAAGACAATTGAATTTGGACATCCCAGTATCACCTTAATGCTTTCTCCTTCCCTCCATGGCCAACTTTTGATTTATGTTTGTGGCAAAAAGCTCAAGGCAGACAACTTTTCTATGGCTCACAACTCACCCTTGACTTATCACATTTCTAGGTGTGAAACCATTGTGAATGGGTTTGAAGAAGCACAAAAAGTCAAAGTTTCAGAAGACACGTGTGAAGAATGCAAAAGTCAGCTGGTTAGCGTGGAATATAAGGCTGTAAGTAAAAAAAAAAACCTCTGGTCCGTCTTAGCAGAAACGATTATTAAGACTGGATGTCACAATAACTTTAGGACAAATCCAAGTTACCAGATGGACTTTCTGACGCTACCGGATGTCTTTTCTGCGACAGTAAATTTAGTTCTCTAGTTGAATACCATCAAGCCGTCGCCCAACACCGGAATCGTAATCAGTCTCGAGGAGGAAGAGGGCGTGGCGCAGGTGGACGAGGCAAAGGTGGTAGAGGAAGAGGTCGTGGGAAACCAAAAGACAAAATGGCTCAACTTGCAGCTTACTTCTTGTAATGACTTCGTGCCTAATTATTGAACAGATTTAGGAGCCAGTGCATCATAATTTTTTAATGTCAACCAGTTACACGAGAGTAAGAAATAAATTATTATATTCTCGTATTATAGGGGGAAGTCCTTGTTTAAAATGCAGAGATAAAGACCCATTGCACGATGGTAAAAGGCTGCATAGTCAAGCCTTATAACCTTCCGTCCACAAGGTGGGGTCTCGGCAGGCCCCAGACCTACAAAATTGTGTCTACACATGTACCACTTTCTCCAATCTTAACCAACCTTTGAGTACCTGTTCTGCCATGTTTTCTTTACCTATCTAGGGAAGTTGGCAGGTCTCCTTAGTAACGACATGGGTGGCTGGTCGGAAACACTGGGTACTAAAGCAGACGTAGGAGCAGGATGTCCATAAGGATATGGTAGTGTCTGGGGTGGACGGGGACCTGGTGGGAGATAGGCAGGAGTGAAGGATTAGAGCCTGCTATGATAATGTCTTGGGTATTATAGAACTGTTTTAGCATGTTTCCAAATTATTTTCATTGCTTAACCTTTATATGGATGGTATTTAATTCAATATCCGTAATAATGCCCTTAATCTATTTCATCCTTGAAAATCAAAAAGTCTTTTTGGGGTCATGACAGATCCCACCTTGTGGAAGGAAGACTAACTGGAGGAAGACAGGGCGAATAAGGCTGCAAACCAGTAAGGTTTACGGGTCTAAGAACAAAATTTTCAGTCGCATTTTCTGATTACTGTTGGCTTTAGCGTGTAGATGTCATGTCTGTACGTCACGTAATGGTAAACCCATCGAAAATCCTCGGAGGCAAGCTGCTGTACTCTTAACATCAAGGGACATGTGCATTTTATAAAGACTCTTGGAATCGCTGATATCTGACCCTGTCATCAAAGCACAGATGAGGTATTCCATTGCCCGAAAATACACTACCTATGAAGAACAAGTTTAAAATTTCAACCACACAAGCAACGGCTTATTAGATATTTAGCATGTGGTTGATCCGTCGGGCCTTGGGCGGCTGCTCCTTCAATATACTTCTTTTTTTTACACATGAACAAATTCACAAACTTTCCAGGTGAAAGAGCTGGCCTTTCCGATCGGGCAAAATCACAAGACAAAATACAGTAAACTCTCGCCACTTCGCGCTTCGACTTTCGCGGCTTCACTCTATCGCGGTTTTTTCGTAACAGCGCGCGCTCTGTTATCACTGCCACAGATTGGCTCCGCCTCACGTAAGGAATCCGCCCCACGTAAGGATTCTTATGGAATCATACTTCACGGAATTTCACTTATCGCGGTAGGATCTGGAACCGATTAACCACGATAAACGAGGGTTTACTATATTCCAATATCTTCAAGATGCAGCGGGATTCCTGCGCTATTAAAAAAATTTGGGAGTTTTCACACACCTGGGGATTTTACCAATCTACACATTATTTCTGTGTAGCAAGTGGTTCCTTTACGTTTAGGTGCCACTGTGCACACCATAAGACGGCAGCACAACTTTCCTTTCCATTTGAGGTTTCCCACCTTCCCGAAAACCACTCATGACCTCACGGACTGGCGCATAGTGAGTATTACAGTAATTCGACCTTACCTAGAACATTCCAGTTCTGTTTACGCTCA
The DNA here is from genome assembly GCA_013389805.1 of Trigoniulus corallinus. Lineage (NCBI taxonomy): Eukaryota > Metazoa > Arthropoda > Diplopoda > Spirobolida > Trigoniulidae > Trigoniulus > Trigoniulus corallinus. The sequence goes on from JAAFCE010001036.1 coordinate 13,928,398, forward strand.
TCATGTGACAAAATCAACAAGTTCTGTAAATAGTCATAAATCACTGCAACAATCCCATCAAATAATAGGATAATTTTATTTGATTGACTAGTGGCCAAGAACCTTTTCTGTACACATGTACGAAGACATCAACCCCCTAGAGAGAAGCTTGGCGCATAAAGAAGTGGGCCAGGTGATATACGAATATTCTCAAATCACTTGAATACAGTGCATGGTGGGAGTGTAGAAACAGGAGTAGGATGAAAGAGTACAGAGAGTGAGAGAGAGGAAGCCATTTAGGCTATCCACAGAAATATCAGTGTTTGGCAATAAAGGTTTGACAAGAGAAGGAGGGGAAGGGCGTCTGGTGATCACAGGCTCATTGCAGTTAACAGTGATCACAAGTGGGCTGCTTGCTACATCACGTGTGTATGTGTTTTGACATTAGATCGTGTATTTTCTCAAGCAGAACGAAAATAAGACAGAAATTAAACATCTCCCAGCAAGTGAATCCCTTTGTTTTGCAAAAGAAAAATAGTTAAAGCCAGACACCAAAGCAGGAGGCTTTTTTTGGACACTTGCAAGAGGACAGAGTAACAAGGCAAATGTGCAAAGGGAATGTCCAATAATAGAAATTTCTCATCTCTAATTTATAATAGTCTTATATTATTATTATTTGTCAGAGGTAGGAAAATGGTTATCTCACTATTCGATTGATTGCCTTAATCATATGTCTTTTGTTTCTTAGAAATACACTTGAACCATCTTTGTAAGGACCTCTAAAAAAATCAAACGTTGACAAAGAATTTAACTAAAAATTTGAGTGTTTTCTTACCAGAAAGAATTTGCTATAGGAATCACCACGGGGCAAAACAGACGTTGGACATTTCTAATGTTAATTCCTGTCAGCATCTCAGATGGAAAAATAAAGGGTCTCGAGTCCGGTCTGCAATTATAGCAGGTGTGTAAGCAGTGCTGCAAGAAAAATTAGATGAGCAATTTCTTTTGGAAGAAATCAAGAAAGACAACTAATATCTACAAGAAAACAACAGAAGCACATACACCATACCGATCCAGGCATTCAAAGCACGGGCAACACAAGATGACCAACCTATCACAAACAAGATTCTTTCGAAACAACCTTTGCTAAAAGCTACAAGAGACATCCAAGACAACCTCAAACATGCGCTAGGTACTTCTGTAGTTGCAGCTGCGGATATAATGGCGTTATTCTGCCATGAATTACTTACATCTGAAGAGCATGCATCGTTAATTTTGCTTTTCAACGGTTTCCCAGTGACTAGAAATAGGGTGTGAGTGGAAAAAAAGAATTAAGGAAAGGGCAAATGACAAATTTTTACAAAACAACAATAACAAAAAAAAATATATATATATATATATAATAAAGCCCTGAGCCAATCTGAAAAACTACTACAGACTACTAACTTCCCCTAAAAAACAAGGTGCTGTCTTCGGAAGGAACTGCTGAACAGAAAAGAATTAAAAACAATTCAGCAAGACTAAAAAAAAAAGAGGGGTTGTTCACAACACACTTGGAGAAGAAAGAAAGAATTCATTTCGCCAATTCCAAAATCTGAATTGTAAAACTTCTTTGCTCAATAACAATATTTAGGCACAGAAGTTCACTTGCTGTCCTATTTCAGAATCCTTGGAAATCACCATACACAGACAAGACATTGATGCATAACTTCAATACACATATCAATGCAGCAGAGGTTACTTCAAAGACTTGGCGGCGAAATGAACTTCCTTACATTTTACGTCCTCTAACTGATAGCCTAGCCCCCAAGAACAAAATAAGCAAATTTGTTAAGATAATACAACAACGAAACTCAGACAAACCGAGGTGCAGCAATATACATTCGTAAATTTACAATCATACAATTGAATGAGATCTACCATATGCAACAACTTTATCCTGCTTTTTTTAGTTATTCCACAACTGGGATGAAAAGTTCACTCAACAAACAATTTTCTGGATTGGCTGGATCTGGTTTGCATCCTGCAACAAGCATTATTTCTATTCTATCCAGGGCAACAGCAGCATGAATAAAAATAATGATATAAAAACACACACACTTTTTTCTATAAAAAAGGAGACGTTAAAAGCCCAAAACCATAAAAGTATCTTTTTAAGGGATGTCTTTCTTTTGCTAGAATAACAGAAACAAGACAAAAGATGAACTGGCCATAAATTACAAAAAAATATCCCATTTCGAAATTTGTTTCATATTTGGACAATGCTGAACTGTTCCTCTTGTGCATACAAACTCATCTTTAAGAAGACGTCATCCAAGATTCTAGAGTTTGAAAATAGTAAAAAAAAAACTTGATGGCGGTGATAAGTTACCAAAGACACAACAAGCGAGGAAACATCGTAAGTCAGCAGGCTGTCTGCTAACGAACGACTCAAGTGTCAAACTCAGAAGGTGAATGAAATCTGAAGTTGAATCACCAACATAGCTGAAGATGACCGTTCTTTAAGAGCACATAGAGGGGCCAGTGGACACTTGCAGTTCCTGTTTTGGATGGTGGAACATTGAAGCCCTCTCTTCACCACAGAGTATCTTTCAGAGTTTACAGCAACTTCATCACACAATACTCAAGTCTTTTCTTGCAATTAAATAAGCTAGAAAGACTGCATACACCAAAACTCTTAAAATCATGTCTGGTGACAGACTCTCTGTGGTCAAGATATGCTTCATTTCATTTCACGGACGAATCTTGCTTAATAAATAAAACTAAAAAAAAAACTTAGAAACTTATCCATTAATTAAAAAGGGTACTGAAGGATTAGACTTGCAAGCCGTGTTAACGGAAGGCGTTTGATAACATTCATATATCGCTTATTCTGCATTTATACTAGAACTTAATGACAGCTCTTCGCACAGTCCAGCGTCATCAGTGCCACAGTCACAAAAGAACCATAATGGCAGCTGTTATCACAAAAAATATCAGCCCTCCTTCAACATCTCTCAAGTTCTACAAGACAAAAATTGCCAACTTCCTACGTCAGAAGAGATTCTCTGAAAGTCAACATGTTTGACGCGTCCGCAAGTGTAGTCGAGCAAATGTTGCAAGAAATTAAAACTGTAGCAAACTGACCACTCCGAAGAGATGAACAACTATTGTCATCATCATCATCACATTGCAGAAGACAATTTTCAGACATTAAAACCAAATCAAGAACAAAAAATCGAGGCCATAACAGACATTTTCTTCCACTATGGACGTTAACTTTCACGCTGACAGATGTCGTAAATAAAAATTAAAAAAAATCCGAAGTAGAATTCTAAACGGAACACTTCTTTAACGAAATGTCTGGACAAAAGGGAGTCATTTAAAGTAACAACAGTCGACGGGTAGACACCGTGAGGCCTAAAAAAATACCTTGTGGCCATCTCAAATATATTTAAAATTTTAAATTAAGATTTAAAAATGCAAAACACAAACAGACGAACAAATTATAAAATCTGGGCTTAAAAACAAACTGGATGTTAGTAATTCCTCCAAACTATCAGAATGGACACATGAGTGAAAAAAAAAGATGCCAGTAGAAAAAAGTGGAGTCTTATCCCGTGGCTTATGCAAGGCACCAGTGTCCATCATCGTATTCGTCGAATGGAATAAAATACACGCTCAAAAAATTATATGGATGAGAAGGAGGGCCAAATGAAACAAAAGGACAAAAAGAAGTTAGTCTTGTGCCAAAGTTGACCAACAATGACGCCATCTCTTCCCAAGCAGACAATCTGTAAGACCCACACAAAACTAGCTCCAGCATCAACTTCTGAAGAGATAAGTGAGAAAGAAAGAAGGAAAATATAGGATCAGATATTTTTTGTTTCTTGAAGTAGAATTAGAGGAAGGGGGATTGTTAAAGGATGGACGTGAAAAGCGATGACGGCTTCACGACGCCACATTTGCATCCAGTAAGGCCTCGATTATTTCTTTATGTATGTGGGTGTGCTTGTGTGGCAATATCTGATACATACTGCAAACACAATTTATCGATACAGGCATGTATCTCTGGATTATTATTTGGAGGAGGAGTGTCAAGAATGTGCTTGGTGCTGGTTCTAGCTGAGAGAATTGCAGAGGAAGGACAGAAAGGAAGAGGAACGAAAACTATGTAAGATTCCCTTACAGAAGAACAATGCTCTGGTGAAGCAGGGAAAAAGACCGCAAATAAAAGCGACTTGTGTTCAGTCAGGCTGCCTGCACGCGCGCGCACACATTCGTCCCATCCTTTTGGGATGATAATTCCACCAACAAAAAGCAGTGCTTGCTGCTGCTTCTGATCAGAACTTCATTTCAGGGCACTACTAATGCTGTTGTTGCACTAGTCGCTGATCAGCCTCAGCCACTGTGCTACTCGTGATTGTTACCGGCGCCGTGGAGGTTAGTGTCGGTGATGTCACTCCGTCCATAATCCTTTCTTCATCGACTAGCGCATCCCGCTCACTCGACGACAACGTGCTTGTTCCAGAAGCAGCACCAATGGTCGAGGAGTCGCTATTACCATCTCCTCCTCCACCGCCTTCTTCTGAAGAGTCGGGCTTCAACTTCAGAGCTAGAACCAGATCGTTCAGGATTTCTGTCTCCTTTTCGTCGATCATTCGAAACCTTTCATTAAACAGGATAAAATGGGCAAACATGCAGTTCAGATGGCTATGCAGACCAAGCATCCAAATTTCTTTATAGTGGGCATAATAAAGGTGGGCCAACACATGAAACAGTAACCGATGAATCTTCTTAACTATAGATTCAAAAGAACTTGGAAATTCGTGACCTGTCAACAAAGAACAAGCGAACAATCTCATTAGTGGAATACCTTAAAAGTCAGAGGTCAGACACACACAAGCACTAAGTAAGCATGACCAAGACAACAATTTGTCAAGTCTGTAGTCAGTCGCCAGGCCGTTATGATGTTGTTGACTATCCCAATTGTCTTCTGCAACGGTTCACATCGGTTCTCATCCAGGAGGAAGGCCTGCAGCAAGCAACCCACTCACCAGATTTGACAAATTGAGCAAGTTCTTAATGTCGCGACTAGGGGAGTAAGAGTACATAGGGCCATCTAAGTTACTCACCATATTTCGACGGAAATATACATTCATCGTTGATAGTTTTCTGAATAAAAGTCATCACATAGTCTACATACTGAGGTGCTGCTACCTTGCATTTCTTCCCCTTCTCATCATACCACTGGTACTGCCTGAAAACAACACGACACAGACAATTAAGAATGTGCAATTCTGAGACACTGAAGTGGTAACAAAATCCTGGCAACATACGTTACCTTTGACCAGGGCCAACCATATCAGGACATCCCGACATGGTACAAAATTCGGATATTGTCCCATAAATTAAATTGATATGTTCAAAGGATGAAAGAGCTGTAAAAAAAACAACAATTCAATGAGTACATGTCATGCTAAAAGGATAACAATAGAATCAAGGTAACATCCTCACCCCGAAATCACTATAATAGTCCTTTCTGCGACTAAGGCAGGGGTGGGGATATTAAGACTTCGCGATATACATTCAGAAATAGCCTTCAAGCTCCAGTCCATTTCCCTATCTGCACTCGTTAGACCAACATGGTCAGACATGAAGCATACCCATTTATCTACCTATAACGTCGTTGAATGCGAGATACCCAATCAAAAATCACAATTTAACCATCTTTACTTGGCTTACGATCCTAATCTTATCATCATCATCATCATCATCATCACACCCTCGGGTCTGTGGATTCTAGCCCTCCACTCTCGTTCTATCCTCCACCAAGTCTCCCTCCACTCCGCACACTACCATGTCTCTACGCAAGACCTGCTCCCATGTCAGCTTAGGTCTTTCCCTTCCCTTGCTCTACCCTCAACCTGCATCTCCAAATGGTCCTCACTGGGTCCTCATCCCCTCTACTCATTATAGGGCTATACCACCTCAGTCTATACTATCATCTTTTCTGCGATGTCTCCCACTCCAAAACTATCCCTAATAACAGTATTCTTAATTCTATCTATTCTCGACACTTCATTCATGCACCCAGCATGCGCATTTCTACTACTCGCATTCACTTCTCGTGGCACTTCCTCACAGCTCAACGTTCAGAGCCATTCAACATAGCTGGTCTAGCCACCATTCGGTAGAATTTCCCCTTCAGCTTAATAAGGACCCACAGGTCACACAGGACTCCGATTGACTGTCTCCATTTAATCCATCCAGCATTCATGCTATGCGTCACATCTGAATCTACTGTATTTCCCCATTACTCTTGATCGCAGGTCCTAGATGCCTAACCTCTTGTACCTTTGGTTCCACCGTGATTTCGCCTCCAGATAGGAAGGCTGGGACGCGCGTTCCCCAACTCCTGTCAGAAGTTCGTCCATGAATAAGGTGAAGAGAGGCAAAGGTTCAATGCTGACTCCTGATGCACGCCAGACCTAACTTGGAAGCCTACTGTGTTACCTGAGGTATTCCTTACCCTGGCTATGGAACCATCATGCATATGCTGCATTATCCTAACATAGCCGACATCTACCGCCTTTTTTCTTAATACTTCCCACGCCACCTGTCTTGCAGCAGGGTTGTAAGCTTTTTCCAGATGATGATGATGATTGGACCCTTTTCTTAGGGTAAAGATGGGTTCCATAATGGATGTGCCGGGCATGAGCCCGAATTGGTTTCCCCGGACACTATTCTACCTCTCAAGCGCCTCTCTATTATTCTCTCCCAGAGCCTCATGGAGTGGCTCATTAAATTTGATGTGTATGTAGTTACCACATTCTTGGGCATCACCTTTGCCCTTTAAGAGTGGTACTATCAAACTCACCCGCCATTCTATCTCCAGTAGCCATCTTATTGAAGAGCCTCCCAAGTCACTCTAGTAAAGTGGGTCCGAGGCAGTGCCATACATCAATGGGAATTTTGTCTGGGCCTACTGCCTTGTGCTGCTTCAGCCGTGGTAGGCTGAGTGCCAGTGCCACTCTTCCACTGAGACCTTCAAGAGGGTGTCGAAATACTCCTCCCACCTTTTTAAGGCCTCTGAGGCGCTAAGAAAGACCCTACCATCACTGTCATTGACTGTGATGAGTCGGGTTACGTCCTTGCTTGTCCTATCTCTGGCCTTGGCCATTTTAAAAATTTTCCTCTCTCCCGCTTTAATCTCGAACTGGTCATAGAGGGCCCTCTGATCTCCCGCCTCCTGACACGTTTGTCTAATGGCGGCCTCTACCTCCTCATTCCACCGCTATGCTTACCTACCCTGACATATGTTTCCTACACTAGCCTGCCCTAAGATAGCTTTCCCACATTTTCTAATCCTTCGGGCCACCCTGACTCACATGGCAGCTGCAGGCCATTTCCACTCCCATCCTATGTCCTATCCAATCACCAGACTCTGACAAATACATGAGAGCAGGTTCGATTCTTTTCAAGCGAGGTTATAAACCGGATGTGCATGAGCCTTACATTGACATTCTATGAGGGCGCAATCAGCTGTAAAAAAAACCCACTTAATACTAAAAAGAAATGTGTAGATGGGCATAACCAACAGGTGAAATATCACGTCCTATCCAAGGCGATGATGGACAGTTCGTCCGAGAGGCGAGACCAACGTTAAGTGAGGCAAATGTCCAGAATCCTTCAAGACCTTGACGAGTCTGCAAACGCACGTCGGCTAGTCAGAAACGACAACTCTGAGTCACCAATTGACACGTCATTTGGTTTGTTTAGTTATTTAACATCAGCTCATCGACTTGAAGGTCATTTATAGACAATATACGTTCCTCCACTTGGAGATTTTGCCGATTTACACCTTTCTTTTCTGCGTCGTAGAATAAATTTCGTAAGGTGGAAATGACTTGTACATTTTACAAGAGGTCACGATTTTACTTCAAATTGCTGGTCAAGTCTGAACCTGCGAACCTCTAAAGCAACATTCAAGTATGGTACCAAATGAGGTACAGAAGTGTTTCATCCAGCTGGTAAAAGAGGACAGTCTGGCACGTCTGTCGCCCGTGGATGGTTTAGTACTTAGAAACCGTCCTACATCTGGAAGAAGAACCCCCAAAATCTTACAGACATCAAAACTAAGAGTTAAAGGTGTTCACAGTTCAACATACTCCACAACAAAAACTTCACGGAACTACAATTTTTTGGCCTGACAAAGTTATTCGTCAACACCCAGGCGTGTTTAAACGTAGGGCGGGACGACATTAATTTAGATCATATTCTCTAAGCTCTGACGAACAACTAGAATATTGAAGAGGAAGTCAAAGAAAATTAATTTCATTTCTGGGTAGTGAGAATAAGGCCAATGGGGAGCACAGCTTTGCGAGTTGGGCAAATGTTAGACAAATCTAACCATGCCATAGGCAAAAGTAGGTATTTTTTGGAAGTTGCAGATGTAAGCGTAATTTCTGAAGTTTAGTTAAGCAGTGTTTTATGTTGGGTAGGCCGGTGTCACACGTCAAAGTGTCCGGCCAGACACTTTGAGGTACTTCAATGTGTCTGGGAGACACTTTGAGGTAATTAAGTACATACCTCAAAGTGTCCGCTTTTACGTCAAAGTGTCCCGGCCGTTTTCCATTTTACCCGGTTAGGTTTTTTGGTTCGTTGGTGTTTTAGGGCAAAATTATTGCCAAAACAAGTATTTTTATGAATAAACAATAATGTTATAATGACAGAATTGCAACTTGAATGTGGTGACGTTGAGGCCAGGCAGAAGGAAAGCAGAATTGAGATTTTTCTGTGTCTAGAAAAATGAGATTCGTACAAATGGAATATTCGTGGCTACACGAAATCATTCACAGAATCGATATGTATCTTGTTCGCGGGGACAACAATCACCTCAATCGCTAGGTAATATTAATAACCAGGTAAAATGGAAAGCGTACACCAAAAATGGAAGAGCATTGCATCATCTACGACAGTGGTTCTCAATGCGTGTTCTGCCAACAAATTAAATGCAGAAATAAAGGCGTTGGAAAAAAAATCGGTACAATTTAAAATAATTTTTGGATGGGATTGTAATCAGCAAACGACATAGTTGTTCGTTTTATTGTTATATGAAGTGGTAGTAAGTACCAAGTGTAGAAAGTGTACAAGCTGACTTAAAGTTTATGTTGAACCTCTGATCTACGAGATGGTAAGTTAACATTTGATAGAAATTACGCCTTGATTCACGTTGTATATCTTCTCTGCAGTGCATATGTGCTATGCAGAAAAGAGACTAATTCGGGCAACAGCATTCGTATCTAAATGGTGGACACTTTGAGGTACTCAAACATTGCATCAAAGTGTCTGGCCGGACACTTTGACGCGTGACACCGGCGTGTTACAAACATAGTATGCTGTTACACAAGGTGTTAGAAACATAATGTGTTTGTGACATTACGTTTATAGCACTTTATCTATGTGCAGGACAATCACTAATTGGTGTGAACGACTTCGCAACAGGTGCCTCCCACAAATGGTCAATTTCGGATTTGTGCTTTGATTCTAGAAACGTTCGTTCCTATGCAGCACGGGTAAGGATTGACAGGGAGCCATCGCTTCCATTCCTGTACCACCTTTTCTATCCTGATGTCAATGGGCAGTTTCTAACATATTTCACACTGAAATTGCCTGGTTATTGGAAATTTTTTCTGAGTTCGGGTCAGTAGTGGGCCTACGTGACAGTGAAAGCACTTAAAGTTTTCCTCCTCTCGCGCAGACTAGCTGCTTGTGGTTTGGTTTGATTAAAGGATATGAAAAGGGTTAGTACCCTACCGGAAGTGTGAGAGGCATAATAGCTGGAATGGAACATCTAAGCTATTCCTCCCACGACAATTTCTGACAGCCACACCAGATACTACACGGATTTACAACCTTTCCCTCCATGATTCTCATGGACGCACTTCGGTGGAGCAGTGGGTAGCTCGCTCAATAACTCAGTCAGTAGTTCTAGGTTCGACACTGGACCAAGGTGGGATGGCTTCTTTCGGGCGAGAGAGACGCCTTCTTTCGAATGAGAAGTAAAACCCTCTCTACTACGCAACTGGTAATGAGGCAAAATTTCCAGGTGTAGGAACTCGCCCCCTGACGTCGGTGTACCCCAATGAACAGTAGACCGACGATAAATAAGCATAGGGGCTGGGCTGCAGCTGTCGGCGGCAACCGGCTTTGGAAAAACAATGCCCAATATATCGCTCTTGCTCTTGCGTCCATTCAGAGGGCCAAGATGGGTACCCGACCTTGCCATAGGCGGGAAAAGGATTCGGAGTTACTTTTTCGCCCTCCATGATTCTCAGAACACCCAGACCTCGGGCAAGGTCCTATATGAGAGCAAACAGTCTATCTCTACCCAGGAGCCAACCTATCTACTTTGAAGTCAAGAGGCAAGTGCGCTTTTCCAGTTCTGCTACCGAGGTGGGCTAATTAATGTGGCAATTAAGGGTAAATGATGGTAATCGCGGCCACAATGACGTCTTGATCTTATATTGCATGTAACTAATCTAATTAAATGGGTAGATACTAAACCTGTTTACTTATCAAGTTGTCAGAATCTTGCAAATCCTCCACCCTTACTATCCCTTCCGCACATTCTTCTTACTACTGGTATTCCCTTAGTCTCTCGCTTTCTAGGCTCACTGTCCCGTTCAGAGTTTGAAAACTAGTTTTTCACGTCGTTTTCAACAAAGCTAGGATTTTATTCAAGTTCCCTTGAGCAACTTATTTTATATACAAAAAGCAACTCCTAACCCTTTTACCGCCTATGGCAGGGTCGGGTACCCATTTGTCCCTCTGAATGGACGCGGTGATATATTGGTCATAGTTTTTTCTGCAGCCGGTTGCCGGCCAAAGCTGCACCCCTACGCTTATTTTTATCGTCGGTCTAGTGTTCGTTGGGGAATGCTACCGACGCCAGGGGGCGAGCTCCTACACCTGGAAATTTTGCCTCATCTACCCGTTGCGTAGTAGAGAGGGTTCTTTTACGTGCAAGTGCCATCGTACACCCACACGGGACCTCGGTTTTACTTGTCATCCGAAAGAAGGCACCATCTCGGTTTCTCTCTCGCCCGAAAGAGGCCGACCCACCACGGTCCAGTATCGAACCTAGAACTAATGGCGTAGTTGCCGATTGTGCTAACCACTACGCCACCGGGGCGGGCTCAAACTTATTTTATATACAAATGTGAAAAAAAAAACCGATATAATAAGATAAGAAAGCGGCCGTGGAGTGGCGCCACGCATAAATTTGGTATTTAGCTCTCTTTCTATAAGAAGTACAAATGAAAAGTCAGTCCGTCATGTATGGAAAAAGCTTTAGCTGAGATTGAGTGGGTCTTATACAGCAGTGGTTCTCAATCTTTTTGAAGTCAGGGAACACTAAACTGTGACATTTTCTAGCACGGAACACTTACAATTCAACATAAACTTTAAAACAGGTTCTAGACTTTCTACACTTGGTACTTACTACATCATCATCATACCCTTATCCCGCCTGTGGCACGGTCGGGTCTGCGGGTTCTAGCCTTCCACTCTCGTCTAGTTCTCCCCCAATTCCCCGTCCATCCCACACAGTCATACCCTTACGGACAACCTGTTCCCACGTCAGCTTTGGTCTCCCCTGCCCCTGGTGCTACCGACCACCTGCATTCCTGGAATTTACCTGACGAGCTCCTCTTCCCCTCTTCGCATGACGTGTCCATACCACCTCAGCCTAATCTCCCTAATTTTTTCGGCGATGTCCACCACAGGTGCTCCACATATGCTCCTTTCTAATTCTATCAGCTCTCGACACGCCACACATGTGCCACAGCATTCGCATCTGGGCTACTCGCATTCTATTTACGTGGCTCTTCCTCACTGCCCAGCTGGTCTAACCAGCTGGGCTATTCTCCTACTCCCGTCAGCAGTTCGTCCAATAGCAGGATGAAAAGGTATGGGCTAAGTGCTGAACCTTGGTGCACCTCAACTCTTACTGGAAAGCTCTCAGTATTCCCCCAAGGTGTCCTTACCCTGCATATCCCGGAGTGTTCAAATAAACCCTTCTCCCCCCCCCCTTTTCGCAATACCTCCCAACTACCTTGGGTACTTACTACCACTTTATATAACTATAAAACGAACAACTATGTCATTTGCGTTTGCTGATTACAATCCCATCCAATCATTATTTTAAATTGTATCAATTTTTTTCATTAAATTTTTTTGCGGAACACTTGAAGTGGTTTCACGGAACACGCTTTGAGAACCACTGATCTAAATGGTGGACACTTTGAGGTACTAAAAAATTGCCTCAAAGTGTATGGCTGGATACTTTGAGGTAGACCCCGGACACTTTGGCGTACCGGACACTTTGACGCGTGACACCGGCATCTCCTTACAGACAACTCGTCCAATATTCTTGCGGGTTCCAGACGCCTGGCTTGGGTGCCCTCAGGCAGAGCATTTTAATCAAGAATAGGGGCTAATCTTAGATTAGAAACGTGGAATGTGGGGACCCTTACAGGTAAAACAGGGGAATTAGTATTCTAAAGCATAGGAGAATTACTGTAGCATTTTATCAAGAAACAAGGTGGAAGGGGGACGAAATGGGGTGGGTATAGTATGTTAGTTAAGTGGTTAATGTTAGTTACAGTAGTTCAATGGTTAATGTTAGTTACTTTAGTTTGGCGGGGAGTAGTGTTCCACCTCATCAATGTGTATGCCCCAGAAGTTGGTCTTGATGAACTAAGGTGGGTTTCTGGAGGAACTTTGATGAGTTGGTGCACTCAGGTAAGGCAGTGGAAACGAGCGCTTAGTTATTTGTGAGGACTTTAATGGCCATGTAGGCAAGGCAGGGATAGGAAGAGGTTCATGGGGGATGGAACAGTTAGCATAAAAGGACACTCAATTCTTGTGGTAGCAAGAGCACATGGACTTGCATTGGCAAATACGTGTTTCAGGAAGAGGGACAAGCACCTAATCACATTCCAAACACCACAAGGGAGGTTACAGAGGACAACATAGAGTAGAGGTTAGTGATTTCAGGATATGTATGATGGTTCCATAGTCATAGTAAGGACACTAAGTCCATACCTCTTCATTCTGGTTATGGACGAACTGCTGACGGGAGTAGAAGAATGGGCCCCTCAGTGCATGTTATTTGCGGACGATGTAATGAAACTTAGTAACCTCAGAGATCAAGCAGAGAAAGGCTTAAACGACATTAGAACAGCAACAGAAAAGGAAGAACTAAAGATAAACATGAAGACGACAGAGTATTTAGCTTTCAACTGGGAAGGGCAGAAAATAATGGTGAGGTACTCTCTGGGGCGAGTGGGTGACCAGGGTGCAAAAGGTAAAGTACTTAGGATCAGTGTTCCAAAGCAAAGGGGAGATAGATTCGCATGTTACCCATAGAATCAACGGGGGATGACTGAAGTGGAGTCCTGCGTGATAGGAGGGCCCGAATAAAGTTGAAAGGGAAGTTGTACAGGGCAGTGGTTAGGCCAACTATGTTATTTGGATCGGATCAGAGTGTTGGGCAGTGAGAAAGAGCCACGTAAATAGAATGCAAGTAGCCGAGATGCGAATTCTGCAGTACATGAGTGGGGTGTCAAGAGCTGATAGAATTAAGACACGTAACGAGAAGAGGGGAGGAGGAGTTCGTTAGGTGCATTACAGGAACGCAGGTGGTTGGAAGCCCCAGAAGCAGAGGGAGACCGAAGCAGACGTGGGAGTAAGTTGTCCGTAAGGATATTGTAGTGTGCGGGGTGGACTGAGACCTTGTGGGAGATAGGCGGGAGTGGAGGGCTAGAACCCGCAGACCCTACCATGCCACAGGCGGGATAAGGATATGATGATGAGTTAAGCCGTGTTTTTACTTGCCTGGCTCCAAACCGGGTTAACACACCCACAACAGTGATAACAGTAGGCCTGAATAATCACCCCGGAACCTACACTAGGAATGGCAGAACCATACTTGACATTGCATTATTCTTTGCCAGAGGGTCAATTTTGCGTATGTGATAGACAGTTCTAGGATGTTTGGATAACGCCATGCAAACCGCACCCGGATGGGGGCGATGATGTACCATGAAATAAGCGGTACCTCTATCTACCCACTGCAAGGAGCCAACAATTAGACAAGAAACTGACTAAGCAGTTGCCTGAAGCTGATGAATTATTAAACGCTAAAGAACTGTTTTTGACTCAACAGGAAGTTCTGAGATCGGCCTTGAGGTGTCAATAACGGCGCTTGTTACCTGTTCCTGCCCCTTCCCGAACAGTGAAAACAGTAAAAGAGTTTTAAATGAAATTACAAGGTCAACATTGTTCTTAAAAAAGCTTTTGAAAAATCGCAGTTCTCATTTCTCACGGTTTCGAAGAGTTTCTCTGTGGTACTTCAGGCACAAACTTTCCCTTCCGTCCCACAAAACAGGCTTCTGCCACTCTGTCCAGGACTCATGAGTGTCGACAAACATCACCGAAGTCAAAAACGTAGAAAGTTTGTCTACCATTAAAGGACAGAAGTAATAATAGGGGGAAAACATGGCCAATCAGGGATTTTAGGCTACTGGCACCCTAAAAGTCCCTACCCTCACTTCAGGCGTTTATTCCTTAGAATTGTGATCAACGGATCGTAACAAATGCGCCTTCCTCTATATACAGTAAGATGTGAAGGACTATGGTTCCACTAAACCTGAATAACCCTGGTCTGATAGAATCTCTGCAGTCCATTCAAGGATGACTTAAGGTAGCTATTGGTGGTCTTTGATCGGACAAGCTTCTTGCGCCAGGCACAGATCGACATAACTACTAAATTAACGATTAAAGAACTAGTTGTTCATACAAATGAAATTTAATCTATACTTACTGTGTGAGGCCAACCATTCATTATAGTCCAATCCACTGGGAAGATCAACTAGTTGTCTGAGATCTGCTTCCGGAATTTTTCGCTCTAGTACAGCCTCTTCTAGATACAATTTATGTTCATCGTGCGTGGGAGGGGGCAAGTCCTTGTCCTTGCGCCGGGCCTTCCTGCAATCCATAAAGAAACCAGAATTAAAAGTCAGCAAACAGATCGAAAGCGATGTTGTCTCGGGTCAGTGGTAATCGATCCTGCAATCAAATGATTGCAAAACGAACACGCTATCGTTGACGCAGATCCATCAAATTTGTCAATCTAGCCAGTCATAATAAAGAGATTTAATTAAGGCTCTTCGATATTGGCCTGTCAACTCTGAAGACTATTAGACGGGTGAGTAAGTTCAGATTTTCGGGGATTGCTCCGCACATTTAATTAAAGCAGCCAAGTTGCGTTGGACACACCAGTTCTTGTGAGATCACTGAAGTTAAGCAGCGCAAGCTCACGTTAGTACCAACTTGGTGGTTGGTAAAGAACGTTGGGTGCTGCAAGTTCCCTTCTCCTTCTTCCTCTACATCTTTCTCCTCATCTCCTGCGAGCAGCCTCTTAAGGGTTCATCCTGTTATGGCTGCTTGGCTTAATCCCCAACCCGGGAAACTAATCGAATCCAATCATAAATCGTAACGCCGAGGAACTCTTTCTACATGGAAAAAAAGTGCAAGTCACTTCTATCTTTGATATCAATAGTGCTCAGAATCGAGAGGATGGCGAAAAACCCCTGCAACACAGGGTCTCGAGGGTCATTCTGCATGTACGGTAGAATGAAACAAAACGCAGAGATAGGAGAAGGAAAGGCCGTGAGATTATTCTGCAAAAAAACGAAATTGTAACAGGGATGGACAAACCGCAGTCATTGCAGCTTCTGGGTCACTAGGAGGAGACTAGGAACAACCTTATGAAAACGAATAGGGTGCAGGAGGAGGGGGGTTAAGGAGAGGAAGTAGGAAAATTATCTCGATTTTAATTAAGTGCCACTTCCATAAATTACAACATGCGCAAAAATGGTCATCACATGACGTTACAACAAGTGGACTTTCGCTGACCTTTTCTTCAGAGTTTACTTTCTAGATGGTTAAATGCATCTTCCTGAACGTAACAACAACAATTAATAACACCAGCTATTAAAACAAGTTCTGAAATCACATTTTCACGCTTGACCTCTTGCTATTAAAGTCCACGGAGGACCTGTTCTACAAGTAACACCTCTGGTAACGGGCACCAACCACAAAAAACAACATGTCAACTACTGAAAAGAACAGCAACTACCAAGACGAGGACAACAACAGTCCACGATTCATTACGATATGTTGACCCCACGGGCTTGAATATCAAAAGGGGAGCACGTAACGATACCCCCACCAGACATTTCCTTATTACTCTTCACATTCGTTTGCACCAATTAATCTTCTTTCATGAAAACCAGACTCACTTCCGGTCTGAACAATAGCCATCATCATCATCAGCATCGTTCTCGCAGGGGTCATTTGAATATAATAGGTTACATTCGAGTTGCCAATTGGTTATTTCGTGAAATCCCACGCAAGGTACCATCTTGACGAATCATGAGGTACAAAAATAAGGTCACTTCAGAGTTGCCACTAATGCATGTGATGCGCCAGTCTCGTGTCAGTCATCGCACCCAGGTTGAGATGTAGAGCTCATTCCATGACGGCGGCCAGGTACGAACTTAGTACTGTCCCGTTCAAGGATAGAGGCCAGCAGGTAACTTAAAAACCCGGGAGAGAGGAGTGGAGGCAGCCTGTTCTACACCTATATCGCACTCGGTGTAGAAAAAGAATGTTACGTGAAGGAATCATCACGACTTCCCGGGCTTTCTTCTGGCCCGAAAAGAAGTCACTTACCTCGGGCAGGAGAGAACCTGAAACAACCAAACACGTTACCACTGAGACAAGCATGAGGAACAGCAGGTCCTCATGCTTGCAAGGCCGAGGTGCAGGTCGTTATTGAAAGGAAAGGATCAAGTATGGATATTGGTGCAGAGCCGTGTCCAATAGAAGAGGGTCGGAACCTTGCATCAAGAACTGCTACACATACTAATAGTTTACAAAGTCCTTCACCTGGGCCATAATGATAGTTAAAAATAATTGACCATTCTAAAAATGATTTAAGATTATGGCCGATCTCTGTCCACAAGTTCTCTCGACTGCCAAATCGTTTACAGAAACGTAACGACAACCAAAACCAGTATCTGAAGGTGCCAGTCAGTGAAAGAGTGAGAACATAAGACCCCCACATAGTCACCTGATATTTTTACTTCCGTAATAGTCATTCACAACCTTGTGAGATTCAAGTTTGCTTGTGTTTGCAGCTTGCGCGATAACTCACCTGTCGACAACAAAATACGCAGAAATTGGGAGGTGGGCAAATAATAGAGCTTCATGGTTGGCTGATTGGCTAGTTAATTAAAGTAACCATGTGTCGCCAGTTGAAGAGTACTTTAACTACACCTGGAGAAATGTCTATTTAACAAGAGGGTAATTAAAAATTGGCATTCGAGTCTGGACCATTTACCTTCTCCAGGGAGCGTCGAGTTGCGTTGGACACACCAGTTCTTGTCTGATCACTGAAGTTAAGCAACGCAAGCCCAGTTAGTACTGACATGGGTGGTCGCTCGGGAAAGCTGGGTACTGCTAATACCCAATAATCGTCGCATTAGTGTAGTGTCTGTGCAGTATATGCATCAGACCTACACAGTGGACGGGTCTCTAATGACCTCGTAGTTGACGGGACCTTAAACTCCAACAAACAAACAAACCTTCTCCAGAGGGAGGGGGGGGGGGGCTCTCTGGACGTCTGAAAGTCTCTTAACTTGTATATTGCTTTCTCGACGTTGAAATTATTTTTACATGTGCAGGTAAACAGTTCGGCGAAAAAGGCAATGGGGGTTTCCCTCCACTCCCACTCAGCAGTCAGAAGCACCACCCTCTTCAGCTAGGATCGAACTTGTGAACCACAAGTTCACCGTGGGTCAGTTCACCAAACAACTCTTTTTCAAGTTAAGGTTACCTCCCTTCACCACCACCGAAAGGTGTGTCAACTGCAGACCTAAATCAGAAAGGGGGGTAGTTAACTGGTCCAGGGCGTGATTAAAACCAGGGTTTAACCTTGTACTAGAGCTTTGAGTTTGGGTACCGAAAGCCGGTCAGTTTGTTTGCTTGCTTGCTTTGAAGGTCATTTACCGCAGCCAGGACTCACTCACACCCGCGAATATAGTCGATCTGCAAGTTTTTCTTCCGCTTAGAAAAGGTTCTATTTTGAGTACGGATGACATTTTGCATACGACACAAGTCCTTGGTTTTACTTCTCATTCCGACGTAAATCACTCGCCTTGATCAGAATGGAACCCGCGAACCATCGTCCATGGGGCGGATTAAATAGCTGCTTTCTGCTGAACCGACCATCACCTCAAAGTATCTATGGTACCGGATAACGAATGGAGTTATGGAGCAATTCTAGGTCACACAATAAACTGGGGAGGGCAGCAATTCAATAGTCCAGCAGCGCACTAAATTTAACAATAGCCAAAGATGGCGAGAATTTGAAATTCTGAGAGGTAAAAAAGTGGTGGGAAAGGGTATACAGAAATGTGATCTCAAAATACACGTTCATTCAAACGATGAATGACCTTCAGGTATAATAAGTATTCTGTTGCCATGAAAGAAAATAAATGAATTGGGGGTGGGGGGAGGGTAGGGCGTGTGATGGTATGGTACTTCCAAAAGAAGTACAAACAACCCTTAAGAGGGTTATAATTCGTAACGATCTCTCCCTGCCAAAAGTGATATACACATTTACTATTTGGTGTGGGATGAAAATTTATTCTTCTAGTTATACTAGTTTCATTTTTGATTCTTCCGCCACCTTCACACCTCTACGTGTGCTTCGCGATTGCAGTGACCTCACGCCCACACTCTACCCTCACATCCGTCCCACAACAGGAATCCATTGTTTTTTTTTCTGGGCAATGCTTTGATGATTTTCAATGGATCAACTATCAGTCATATGCTAATGAGACCTTTTGAACGCGGAATAGTCATTTGGATGACAATTACTTGAAAGGGTTAAATTACAGTTACGATTTGGACAATTCGTCGAGTTGCAACATGTAGGACGTTTGATCAATTTTCTAAATATTAATATGGGACGTTTGCCAACTCCTACAAAATTGACCATGCAAATCTATGATGGACAAGGCGATATTGCTAACTAGGCAGTCAGGATTTGACTAGGCCTTGAACATTCTGTCACAAGTGTCTTACGCTAGGGAAGAAGACAAAGTCATAGGCTGGTTCTTTCCAGCTCTAATCTCAGTTCCCCGTGCTACAGAGGATGACCCAAAAAATTCTCCTGACGCTAAAAAAAACAACCAATCACCCCAGCCAGTCACAATCGACCTTGGAACAGGGGCGGATCCGGGGGGGGGGGGGGAATGCTGCAATTGTTTCCCCCTCAGTGCCTCAATAGGGCGCATAGGTATTTCAACTGATGGACGATCCAACTTTGCAACTGATGAGGCATTTTTGCATTTGCTATTCCCGTTTCTATACTGCCAGCCTAATTTGCAGTTGGCTAAACCGCTGAAGAGAGGACACTGTCTAACAGACTCTGAATATTTAAAAATATTTGGGGAGCACTTTTTTTTAAAATGCCCCCTGATCCACCCCTGGGGATCACATGTTTATCGCTCACTAGTCTATGAAAATATGCTTCCAGCAAGGTCTGCTTTATCCCAAACCATTTCAACTTCCCGATGAGAGGGCGAGCTTTTACATCAAGGATTTTTTTTCCTGACATTGACTTGTCTGTCCTGAAGGTCGTAGAGCGGCTGTATTGCGTTGGACACACCAGTTCTCGTCTGATCACTGAAGTTAAGCAACGCAAACCCCAGCTAGTACTGGGATGGGTGACAGCTTGGGAACACTGGATACTGCTAATACCCAAATCGTCATAATAGCGTAGCGTATGTACAGACTCTACAGTAGACGGGACTGTAATGACCATTGTAGTTGAAGGGCCCTACAGCACCAATAAACAAATCTGCAGGGCGTTTAACTGCTGATAGGTAAGCGAGATGACATTCGCAAACTAAAAAAAATTTCTCTACGCGGAAAAGATTTCCAGAAGTAGGAGGTAGTCAGCTTCCCTGAGGGTCAGCAAATACGCTTCAGACCCGTTAAATAAACCAATAAGGAAGAGGAAATCAAAAAATCGTTAACCAACACTGACACCCTGCTCAATATTGATCGCTCATTGTGGCAATGATAATTAAGACAACTTCCGGTCATTCTTAATGGGCAACAAAACAATACCCTGACAATGACATGACACTATGCTGATGGACTTCATTTCCTTTTATGAGCAGTAAATGACAACAAATTTGTCAACCTTATATAGGCCATAAAAAACAGAACACAACGGTACAGTGACGTCATAGCCGCAGGCGGCCAAAACAGCTGTGCGACTGAGCCCTTCAGAACGCAACCGCTCATAAAGCATTTACAAATCAGGTCATACGTGACACATCAAAAATCCACTCGATGTTGCCCTAGCAAAAATATTTTCCGGTTCAGGTTTGATTCTCAGCGGGGAATGTGCATAAAGTCGCAGTAATGGTTCCAGGACCCCGCAGTGGAGTTCATATAATGAAAGATAGCTTAACTGTTGTGCAGGACACTGATCCCAGCCTAAATCTTCAAACATAAGAATCAATGGGCCTAAAAGACAAGCCAGTCCTTTAGTGGGGCAATAACGTGGAATCGCCAGGTTAGTACAGTATGTCCCTTCACAGAAAGGAATTGAACTCGGGTCAATGCAAAACTGAGAATCTTACACAGCTAAATGTGTTTCCTATACATGGGCTCTAAGAATTACTAGTTCTCAGTAGGCTGAAGTCTTGCTCATTTGTTGATAACCGTAAGGGCTCCTTAACCCAAAAAGCACTTCTTATCGAGAAATGCCTACTACGGAAGTTACCCTATTACGGTCCTACGTATTATTTATACTAAGGCAAGTAATTTACCACTACTGACCTTCTGCTAAGTCCCAAAGGCGTCTAGAAAATCCACACACCCGGAAATATAGGGAGTATCAGTGTCAGTGCATAGGGACTTTTGAGAATTTGTGATATCTTAGACGTGGTTGTCATTGAGCTCAGGTTCAATCTTGAGTAAGGGCAGTGAGGATCCCATGTGGTGTTCAAGATATTCCCTGTACAAATGAAAACCCTTTTTTATGCGGAAACGATGTCCAAATCAGCAAATATTACCGAAAAGTAGAAATTTCACATGCCCCTGATCCTTCCCTAACCCAGATAATGAAAGCCTTCAAAGCGGAAAATTAGAAGGGACAAGAAGTCTGTTAGAACCACTGACGTAACATTTGCAATGACAGTCAAAACATCAAGAAACAGAAAAAGAAGAGAAAAAAATCAAGAAATTACTGTGGCCGTTGCGACACTGCAAGAGTTTCGTGGATTATACCAATGTCTCGGTGACGAAACCAGCGCACAATTCGACCGGAAATCCATTTCTTCATATACGATAGTTATCACTTGAACCGATAAGCATCCAACGTGTGTCAGCATCTCACTGTCAGTAAAATGCGACCCTGCCACACTCTGTTCAACAAGTGTTTATTGGAAAGCTACATGTCACCATGATGACGTCACCCTGCACCGAGCACATGTGTCAACTTCGGCAAACAAAAAGTCCATTTGCATTCGCAGGCAATGAAGCGAACGACAAGGAGAATAACAGCCAACTCCGTGCCTGCAGAGGACTCCGTAACGAGGTTAGTCAATCAGGGCGCAGGTTGTGCTTTCACGGTTTAAACTAGGCAAGTGGGTTAATTAATTTAACGTCGTTCTAGTAAAGCTCTTATTGTACTTCCGGTACAGAAAGTAACAAGGTGATAACGTATAAAAAATCAAAGGCTGATAAACCACGGGCTCGATCCTGAATATTTATGAGTATGTTGAACAAATTTAGTTTCGGTACATCGTGCATATACCATGGGACCTCGAATTTATTATTTGGCGCTTTCCTCTGGTCCAAAACAAGCCACCTGCCTCGGCCAGGATCGATCTTCCGCTCCTGATAGAAGTCGGTGAGACCTAAAGTGCGGCTTACGGCATATATAATAAGCAAGTTGTAAATATGAATGAATGAGTACTTCAGTATCTGCCACTGGAGGATGCATTCCCAATTTACCGGAGGCCAACAACCTTTCTACGAAGACAATATAAAACTGACACTAGATTTCAAATTGCCATGGCAACAGGGTAGTACGGAAACTGTATTTACAGGAAGTAGTCAGTAGTAATCCTTATGAGAGACCATAAACGTTTCTATCAACGTTTCCGACAAACGCTGCTAATAAAAAGCTGCATTTCTAAACCTTACTGCCTACGATACACCAGTGTGTCCTATTCACCGAAACACTGGGAATTGGCATGACCTGAAAGCGGCAGTGGCAAAGGGGGAGATCAAAAGCTTCGGGAACTAACTGGTCGAAACGATGTACCCCACTATCCTAAAAGCAGAAGCCACACACATGCCATTTATTACTTATTTGACGCAAAACATACAGTATGAGGGGTGCTGGAAAAGGTAGACGATAGGGTGTAGTGAAAGTAGGTGAAGGGGAGCGGGCACTAGTGACAGGGAACCTAAATAATTGTACTACTCAGTAACTTGTTAATGCATATTGATGGAGAACGGCAGAGTACCATGACTGACATTTCCCAATGAATCATTGGTAATAAGCACGTAATAGTTAAATTACTCTGAAATACAGGTGGTCAAATGTTATAAACCTCTTCAAGGTCAAGAATTCAACCGAGTGCCTGAAGGAAGACAGTCCATGTGATGAAATATTCCCTTGAATGTGGAGGCCTGCAAGGAAAAGGAAAGGATACCTACGATGCATGCCACTCCTACAACTGCTGCTCATAAGGGCAGAAAAGTCCACAAACCTGGGCCATGGACGGAAGTCGGGAAACACTGAACCACGGAGAGAACTCCAGAAAACTGGATCATAGAAAGAACAAAAACAGTGGGCCGAAGAGAAAACTAAAGTAACACTGGGTCATGGAGCGAAGTCCACAGACGCTGGACCAAAGAAAGAACTAAACAGAAATTTGAGGCTAGCCTAAGGGAAAACCACAAACGTTAATCTACGGGGGCAATTCATAAAATCTCCACTTTTCAATCAACTCGAGTCACACAATCCTGATTACATCTATGACACAGTGGAGCCTGCAAATTAATGGAAGAGGGAGATACACATGAGTAAGAGCTATTAGTAACTCACATCGACGCAACGTGCTGACAACCACGATAATGGAATTCAACAGCTTCATTAACGCGCTAATTATTAATAATGACAAATTGCAGCAAGGTATCATGTCCAACAACCCTGAATTCACCATTATCCAGCTATTTTTTGTTGTCAAGTCTACAGTGGTTCAATGAATTGCTGCTTCCGGTCGATTAGCAGTCAAACATCAAAATCCCTTTATAAATATGGTGCCGAAGATTAGCCGGGGATTTCCTGGATTTGGGTTCAATGCTGGTAAAAGGCAACAATCCCACTGTTTATTGTTGGTTTGTTGGTGTTTAAGGGTCCTTCAACTACAAGGTCATTAGAGCCCCGTCCACAGCATAGTTCGTATGCAGCGACTGGACAGACACTACACTAATGGGACGATATTTTGGGTATTAGCAGTACCCAGTTTTCAAAAGCGGCCACCCATGTCAGTACTAGCTGGGGTTGGGCTGCTTAACTTCAGTGATTAGACGAGAACTGGTGTGTCCAACGCAATGTCCTCTTAAATGCAGGCACTTGAATGCAGTCATGTAATGTGTGGTTCACAGGCATGCAGATAACAAACGGCTAAGTAGCAGTGGCAACAAAATGCAGGTGCCAAACCCACAACAGACATTGACGTCCCGTCCTCTACTTTAGAGATTCTCAACTATTTATCACTTGACAGTTGGCCTTTGGCAGGAATCGAATCTGAGTCACCCAGCAATTCAAGTGACACCATCTACCATGGTAGATACAGAACAAGTCATCCATTACGTCATAGGCGGACTTTCACGATGCAACTGTCAGCAACGAGAACTGCATTATCAGTCAGATAACCAGGCGCTCCTGGGAGTCTTAATGACTTCTCGCGGGGTTTCATCAAAAGACAAGTCTAAGATTTCAAGTGCAAGACAAATAGACTGTCAGGTCTCATCAATGTCCATCGACGAACGACGATTTTTTTACCTTAACTTTTTGATAAAATGCCATTAAATAAGCCACCAACTAATATAGGTCATGGTTACTTTCTTAATTACAAAACCAATTAAGAATTTCACTACTACTGGTATAGCTTCAAAGTGACCATTTCAGGGCTGCTTCAGTGACAAAGTCCTTGAAAACGGCAACAATGAACAATAATGAAACCGTGACTCCGTAATCAATTGTAATCGGACTACGAGTTAGATATTTTTTGGCAAACGACCTACATTTTAAAATAAAACAGTACTTTTAAAGCACGTGAGTGAACGATTGCAGGGACTATTCCATATAACACAATACTCAGGTGTGCAAAACTGAATTGGAATTACTTCTACTGCAGCCCACCAAAAAAACTGGTGTAACCACTACGTCTGGTTGCAACACGAGATAAATAATCAACTTTTAAACCTTTTCCCGCCTATGACATGGTCGGGTAACCCATCTTGCCCCTCTAAACGGACACAAGGGTGATATATTGGACGGCGTTTTTCCGCAATAGGCTGCCGACTAAAGCTGCAACCCCTACGCTTATTTACCGTCGGTCTACTGTTCGTTGGGGCTATTCACCTGGAAATTTTGACTCACCTACCGGTACCATAGCAGATCGCGCCTCGGTTGCGTAGTGGGTAGCACGCTCGGTAACTGCGTGAGTAGTACTAAGTTCGATACTGGACCGAGGTGGGTTACCCTCTTTCGGGTGAGAGAGGGGCTCCGAGTGCGCTTTTTTTTCGGATGAGAAGTAAAATCGAGGTCCCGTGTGGTGTACCCTCCTGGCGTCGGTGGAATCCCCAACGAACAGTAGACTGACGATAAATAAGTATAGTGGTTGCAGCTTTGGTCGGCAACCGACGGTGTAAAAATACTGTCCAATATATCGCTCTTGTGTCCATTCAGAGGGACAAGATGGGTACCTGACCCGGCCATAAGCGGGAATAGCTTTAGGAGCTGCATGTTTTGCTACCCGTAGCAAAATCGAGGGGGCTTTCATGTGCAAATGGCGTCGTATACCACACGGGACGTAGGTTTTCCTTCATATCCGAAAGGAAGGTGCACTCGGGGCTTCTCTCTCGCCCGAACGAAGCCAAAGCACCTGGATTCATTATCGAACCTGGGACACTGGCGCAGTAAATCGAAGGTCAGGTTGCGACACGAAATGCAAAATAAAATGTGCTGTTCTGAATTGTGACCCATTCTGTCACGGAAGCAAGGATCCATCTCGATGGCTTAGTGGTTCGCGTGCATGACTTCATGAGTCTATAGCTGCAGGATCGATCCTGGCCGAAACAGACAGCATCTTCAGTTAGATAAGAAGTAAAGTCGTGCCCTCGTGGGATGTGTCACCAGCGAATGCAGCAATATGCGCGGATCGACAGGTGTAGGACTTGCCCCCGGACGTCGCGTCTGTGGAGAAAAGTGCTTCAAAGAAGAAAATAACCTGACCAAAATTCATGAGCAAAAGGCAACTGAGCAAAAATTCTGTCCTATATTTCGCATGTGTGTTCCCAGTTCCACTAGAATAAATGGATACCCAGATTTGGCGGGGAAAAAGTTTTGAATGATTACCTGTTCAGAAATCAACGAAAGGATGGCGACAATGTTCTGAGTGTTCAACTTCAAAAATTTATCCTCTGTACAGCCTGCCCCCTAGAAATGGGATATTCTCTGTCCCAAGTCGCAACCTCAAATAACGACCATATCTGACAAGGTACACAACACCAAAATGATGTATAACGGCACCTGTCCCAGACTGCAAAAATAAACATTTAACGAGCAGGTGACGATCTAATTACCGGTTTGAACGACAGATGATTTCTCTAGGTACATCGTTGACCCGAAAACCGAAACCGGTGTCAATCGATCGGTATGTAGAATATTGCGAAAAAAAGAAATTTTTGGAAAGTAGCAACCAAAACAATGGGATGAGTAAAATGAATGGATATTCTGATAGGACGACTACCCGGACACAGGTGTGGAAAGATACACAAAAAGAATAAAGGAAATAAACAACAATTCCAATGGATGGGAGGGTACAATTGGCGTGTAGCAGCAGTACAAGTTCATTTTCATGCAAATTTCTCTTTTACCTGACCACATGACATCCGGTAAATAAACTTCGACAATATCTTTCTGGAGATAATCAACATTTAGCAATTCAACCAGGTGGAAAGTTTGGCATTTTATTGCCACTGAGACAACCAACCTCTTGCCAGTGGAAGGAGGAAGTGAGAAGGGAATTGAATGTTGAATGAGGGAGAAGTTGCATCAAATATAGTTTCCACCCACAAGCGACGTGTGCATTATGTATGACTTCACATCAAAGTCAACAGTCTTGAGGTTCAAAAAAAAGGTTTAGAGTTGATGGGTCAAGCTCGAGCCCACGAAAACTCCGAATGAGCCTTCTTAAAGAATCATAGCCGTGTACTAGCCGGTACATGACATCTGCATTGCAATGAATTATCGCGAATATTGTAATAGGACTCAAAGGGTTGGAGGTGATTATGAGACTGTCTTCGAAGTTCAAAAATTATTACTCCTCGAATATAATCAAAGATCATCATTATTCGTCCCATAACGGGGCAAATCATATAAAACCTTGTCCTATCTACAAGACGACGTGGGGCAACTTGAGGGCAATCCCTCAGAAAAACCTGAGAGCCAGGACATTTAAGAGACTGAAAATCCACGGTCATAGTAGATGATGTCCACATATTTATGGCGCAAGATGTGGCTGACCATATATGGCGACAGGTGTGTAAAAGTTTGAAGAGACACGTAAAATTTTACACTCAAGAATGTCCTGTTGCTGGGGAAATGACAAATTTAAAAATCGTGAAAGCCGGTCAAGTGAACAATGCGGCCTCAAGGCTACTCATCATAATGAACAACAGTGGATCGTTACTGAACATGTCCTAAAATTCAACTCGATTATCGCCCCTATTGCGTTCAAAGAACTGAGAGGAGACAAGTATGACCAAGGGATACTAGAAAGTTAAAGTTCAGAGAAGCAAGACTTAAAAAGTACCAAGGTAGAAGATGGGCGGTTTCGATAGTGGGGAAACGCATGCAACAGGCCACGGATAGAACAAACATTCTCAGAAACGGAACTAACGATTCCCGAAATAAACAACTGCCCCAAAACAAGCCAACCAACAATCCTTGAATATAACTAGTAATCCTCGAGGTCCTACATCTCAATACAGTACAGGTATGATTGCGTTGGTTTGGTTGCGTTAGACACACCAGTTCTCGTGAGATCACTAAGTTAAGCAGCGCAAGCCCACGTTAGTGCCAACATGGGTGGTTGGTAAAGAACGTTGAGTGCTGCAAATTTCCCCTCTCCCATGTCCACTACCTACCTCCTCATCTCCCGCGAGCAGCCTCCTAAGGGTCCGTCCTGTTATGGCTGCTTGGCTAACTCCCCAACCCCTTAAATGAATCCAGAATCCATGTAAAAGAAGTATGCGCATCTTATCGCGTATGCCAAAACAGCTAGTACCTGATTTACATCGAATTTATTCAACACTGGTCCAAAAAAACATCCCGCCGATCTCAACGAGGTAGAAGACGAGGGTAATTCGCCACCAACAGAGATTTAACAGGTGAGTGGATGCTAAAGCTCGGCGATTGAATTGTAAGCAATATGCAGATACGAAACCGAGACAATACAATACACAAGAGGATCGGCCAGTGACCTACAAATGTTGCAGCTGATGACCACAACAATGTTCATAGAATTTCAATAGTGGACACAAAGGGAGAAAACGCGAGAGAAACCACGAGTCGATGGGAAACGAAGACAACAAAAACAGTGCTATAAATAAAAAAAACAAGATCGTCTAACAATAACTCTACAAATCAAACTACTCCAAATTTGGAACCATGTCATTAGCTATTGTCCATTAAATGTCCAAAGCAATCATTTCTATGTTTGTTCCTCCTCCACCTCCCTCATTCATTTCCACCAGGGCAGAAGAAGGTACATGCCAACTATCGACCCCTCAATCTCAGTCGTCTCACTACTTCGCACAAATCTCTGGCCTCATTTAGAACCACTACAGGTTATGACGCTCCACCTTTATCCAGAGGAAAACTTACCCGCTAGCGTTTGGAGGGGGGGGGAGCAAAAACAGGCAAAGTATTTTTATTTATTATTAGACATCTAGTGTTAACTGGGCCACTCAGAAATCGACAGTGGCCTTATTAGGAAACTAACAAACAATTGTCAAAAAACGTCACTATGCAGAAATGCTTCTTTATTGCAATGCCAGTTATTGCTGCTTGTCTAAAGGCAACAGTGGATCAACTTGGGTTCGCGCTTTCTTAATAAACATTAGAATATAGAATCGAACCAGGACAACAACGTTGCTTGTGCGGTCAAGTTGCGTTGGACACACCAGTTCTCGTGAGATCACTGAAGTTAAGCAACGCAAACCCAAGTTATACCAAAATGGGTGGTTGGTAGTGAACGTCGGGTGCTGCAATTTTCTCCCCTCCTACATCCCCTACACCTACCTTCTCCTCACCCGCGAGGAGCCTCATTTGGGTTCGGCCTGTTATGGCTGCTTGACTTACTCCCCCAACCCCTGAGCGCTACATACTACTAACATAGCTCTGATGGTCACTTCTGTGAGCGGCGAGTTGCGTTGGACACACCAGTTCTCGTCTGATCACTGAAGTTAAGCAACACAAGCCCAGTTAGTACTGACATGGGTGGTCGCTCGGGAAAGCTGGGTACTGCTAATACCCAATAATCGTCGCATTAGTGTAGTGTCTGTGCAGTATATGCATTAGAACTATGCAATGGACGGGTCTCTAATGACCTTGTAGTTGACGGGACCTTAAACTCCAACAAAAACAAAAAAAAATGGTCACTTCTGAAACTCAAGGGGTAGGTCAGCTCCTAAACATGAGGCTCGCGTCCATTGAGTCTAATGTGGATTCAAAAATGACTGAAGGTAGAAGATTATGGACCAGCCGAATCATGGACAAGCTTGAATCAAGATGGATTGAATCAGATTCGACAGGTGTGAAGGCAGGAACTGATTCTGGGCGTATTTGAGTGATGAAGCACTAAGCTGAATCTTGGTGAGTCCCATTCACCTTGATTAGATTTATTCTGATTTAGATTCGTTTGGTGTGAAGCTAACCATTGAGTCACAGGAAAGGGGATCCTCCTCTATGCACGTGATGTTAACAATACCACATTTTTACTTAATCCGTCGGTGTGGGGGGGGGGGGGATTTCCTTACCAGGAAATAACCACAACCCCCACTAACCTAGCTCAGGATTGTCCTGTGCACCATGAAGCACCAGTAGTAATAATGGCACAGAAACCAGAGCACCATGAGCTCAAGAGTCAGGCATGCCATCAACTTGGTTACTTAAGAAGGGCTCACGTAACTCAGTGGTTGCACTTGCAATTTGACGGAAGGCGAAGTTTGGGGATTCGCTTTCCGCCCCCCTCGTCCAACAGGATTTGGCATTTAAAGATTGGCATCTGAAAAGCACTACATCAACAATTCACCAACACCATAGAGATGAGGAGAGCTTCTGCATTTGGGATAGTCCCTTGTCTTATTTTCTCCACGTAAAGGGGGTCCCCCTTCTCCGCAATATAACAGGTCTTTAAAACAAAGTTTCAAGGGGTGCAGAAACCGTCTTCTCTCTCCCACTGAAGACCAGGTAAATAGCCTTAAAAGATGAGAGTTCGACGTTAATTCACAACCAATCGCGCGTAACTAACGGTAACAAAGGGCAAATCCAGGAAGCGGAAGACCCTTTCAAAATGTACTAAATAAAAGAGATCAAGCACCTACAAGATTTCCGTAAATAATTACATTCAACGCCGAACTAATATATGGCCTTAATAGGAGGGCAACGTTTCTTTAATGGTGTAGGTGGGTCCCTGAACCAAATTAAGAGCTATGCAGACGGTGGTTGATCCGCAGCCATTCAATCTGGCATTTATCAGAATTGTCGGTCTGTCCTTCGAAACTTTCTCAGGTCCTATGACTTGAGTGTCCTCAATTGGCGATCAATGGCTACCTAATGTCAGCATCCCAGGTGAATTATCAAAGGCAAGAAGGATGAGGGACAAGCTGCTGCAATCTTCGAAATTCAGTACTAATCTACAAAGTTCGCTTCCGTTGACGAAAGGTTACTTTTTATCACATCGGGGGTCTCAACTTTACTGGGGCTCCCTATCGTCCGAAAGAAACCATCTGCCTCGGGTCGAGCCTGTGATTTTGAAAATTCAGCAGTTACTCGATCAGGAGAGGACAAATGCCATGATTCAGAGTTGGGATCGAACCTGTATCCTAGGATACAAAGTATATTAATCCCTGCTCTATGAAGTAGTAGTATTTCTAAACACTCACGTGAACTGAAAATCACTACAGTGCACTGCCTGGACAACACATGCTGACTAGCAGGGTCGGTCCTATAGGTTCGGCCGCCCCTTCAAAATATTTTCACATATTTTTCTTAACGTCTACAAGTTAACATTGATTTGTTTTACTTGAGTAAAGAAATCGTTTTCATTTTCTTGTTTGCCACCCTTTTCCCGCCTGTGGCAGTGTCGGATACCCATCATGTCCCTCTGAATGGACACAAGGGTGATATATTGGACAGCGGTTCTCCACAGCCGGTTGCCGACCAAAGCTGCAACCCCTATTCTTATTTATCGTCGGTCTACTGTTCGTTGGGACATTCTACCGACGTCAGGTGGCAAGCTCCTACACCTAGACATTTTGCCTCACTACCTTTTGCATAGTAGAGAGGGGTGCCCCCATTAGGGCGTCCGCCCGCGTTCTTTGCACACTTTGAACCTATGGCGGCCCTGCTGACTAGGAGTCTGCGACCAGCGTGAATTAGGTAAGAAGATCAGCTAACGGTCCAGTCCAGAAAGGACATCAATAAAAATCGCAAAAGCATATTTCAACAAAGAAAAAAATCAATGGCAACCAACTTACGACTTTTGTGTACGGACGTCGCAGTGCAGTAACTTCCACTTATGAAAGGCAATCACTCCTGGGATATGCAAGGAGACTGTATGTCTGAAAGGTCCACTGCCTCGCACTTTGGACACCATCTTGTCCCAGGGCGGGCATAGCAGCGAGCACAGTGCAGAAGGCATTAAGAGACCTGAGAGATTGCGCCACACATACACACACTGAGGCTATTTCCATACAAGTAACATCTTGGCATCATGAGGCGTGTGTGGAACTAAGACGTTCCTCATCTCGCTAAATAATCCAATATCCGGCGTTAATCCACTCATTAATCCGTTGATGATAAATGAAAACCAGAATCAACTTTTTAAACGGTACAATTTCAAACGTGCCATTCACAGCAGAGCTCAGAATGTTGCCAAAGGAGGGTCCAACATCTTTGATACATAACCACACTCAAACGACAATTGGGCACAAACCAGAAGAACTAGCATCACCTGAAACTCTTTTCGACAAATTTCTCAACGGGTTTCTTCAATTTATTTCGTACCTGAGCGAACCAACAATCACAAACAAAACTACACCAACAACATACTATTACCTCGTTAACCTGTCAGCTTCAAAATATCAAGGCGAAGACCCATAACGACTACAACAAAGATGCTCCGCCTTTCTCCCTCCCTATTGGTTGAACACCTCATGACGTCAACAGCAGTCGACGGATTACGCCACACCTTCTGCTAGCTTCCATAGACAACCTAAAACGTCGATAATTAATTCAGGACAATTAAAAACCAAAGGAATGACTGACTACCTACACCTACTACTACCCCCTTTTTCCCTATGGCAGGGCAGGGCACCAGTTTTATCCTACTGGGACCCATGGGGGATCTCCCAGACAGCAAGCATGTTTACGCAGCCGGCTGCCAACCAAATGTGCAACCCTTATACTGATTTATCGTCGGCCTATAGTAGGGAGATTGAGCGTACAGTTACCGATAACCATTTGTCCCATAAGCAGACGACACTTAAGTTACGCATGCTCCGAACAATTAATTTTATTTGTGGAGCATGCGCACCATAAATTTCGTCTGCTTATGGGACAAACGGTTATCGGTAACTGTACGCTCAATCTACTAAGGACACTTCTCCACCGACCCCAGGGATGGTCGAGCTCCTACCCTGAGTACTTTTACCGATCTACTTCTTTTACGCTCTAGTGATAATGTACACACCGGGTGACATCAACATGGAAAATTTTACAGGGCAAAGAGAGCTCGATCTCCTAGGGCTTCATAACCGATCATAGTTATCATTATCATCTCACCCTTCTCCCGCTGAGGCACGGTCAGGCCTGCGAGTTCTAATCCCCCTCCACGCCTCTATGTCCCTTTGCACCACCTGCTCCCACGTCTACTTTGGCTTTCCTCTACCTCTGGTGCCCCCAACCACCTGCAGTGCCACAATGGACCTAATAAGCTCCTCCTCATCACATGCCCATACCACTACCTCAAACGGTTCCCTCTCATCTTCTCTGCAATGTCTCCAACCCCCAAGGTACCTCTAACGTAATCGTTTCTAATTCTGCCAGATCGTGACACCCCACTCATGTAGCGCAGCATTCGCATCTCGGCCACTTGCATTTGCCGTTCATGGTTCTTCCTAACTGCCCAACACTTTGAGCCATAACCGATCATAGTTAAATGCCTAAAATAAAAATTCCCCTAAAATGCCTACAACAACCAAAAAAAAACAAGACAACCGACGGGACTTAATGAGTGCTAGGTGAAGAATATTGTACATTTGCACCCGGACGGAAGGTGATGCCATGGGGGCTGTAGAGGGGGTGACACCACAAGTTTACCGCAATATCGAACCTGGAACCACTGGCGAAGAAGTGGAGCACGCTACCACCAACCAACGCGTTTCAATGGGTGTCCACTGACTCACGTCAGAACCGCAGTAACTCCTGGGAAATCATTGCTGCTATCACGAGAGGGAAGGGGAGGGCGGAAATTTGGTAAGACAGGAGAGGATTTGTTATCTATCAGAGTATCCAATATCGACCACTCAGTTCTTTGGGCTTTTTTTATACATCACGGTGGACCAAGCAATGCATCCTGAAAACACCACCCAATTATACATTTCTGCGTTCAGAAGGTCCTCGTTCAGCGTAAGACATACCTTTACACGCAGGCCACAGCCAGAATTGAACTTGCAGAACGACAGCTTACGAGGCATAGCAACCATAAAATTAAGAGATAATGAGCGAATCATTTCGTCAGAAGCAAAAGTGTAGCAATTAGGATACAGTAAATGATGCCCAAGTGTCGGAAAGGGCCAACCAAAATCTTCGGGAATGAGAGCACTAGATGTCTCACTAGGACAAGCTGCTGAGAGGCCAGAGAATTACGAAATTAACTAACATATTAACCTACGGTAGGAAGTTAAAACATGTCGAGATTGGAACACGAGTAGCAGCTGACAGACATCAAGGCGACAAAGGTCTACGAGACAGAAGGGGGTGCGAACACCTGCCTGCAATAGCTTTCTGAAGGCAGACGAAAGACAAGGATGGACACAAAAAAAGGAAGCCCCATGATGGGTGCGGAAGGAACAAAAGATTAGCAAAAAAAGAAAAAAACACAAAGTCGGGAACAACAAAGAAAATAGCACTAAAGATTGAATGGGAGGGAAATAAAAGGCAAACCTTCAAGACAAGAGAATGTAGTGGGGTTGGTGTGTACCACCGGAAGTGGGCCAACCACATGCAACTGCCGAAAGCCTTCACACGTGTCAGAGATGGCCCGTTACAGCTGAAACGATAGTCATCTCTGCAGACTACTTTAGCTTAAACAGCAACTCCTATTTTCCCGCCCATGGCAGGGTCGGGTACCCATCTTGTCCCTGTGAATGGACACACGGGTGATATATTGGACATTTTTCCGCAGCCGGCTGGCAACCAAAGCTCCAACTCCTATGCTTCTTTATCGTCGGCCAACTGTCCGTTGGGGCACTCCACCCAAGTTGGAGGGGGGGGGAGCTCCTATACCTGGGAATTTTGCCTCATCTACCAGTTGCATAGTAGAGAGGGTTCTTTTACGTGCAAATGCCATCGTACAACACACAGGCACTCGGTTTTATTTCTCATCCGAAAGAAGGCGCACACGGGGCATCTCTCCCTCCCGAAAGAAGCCAACCCACCTCGGTACAGTATCGAACCTAGAACCAGTGACGCAGTTACCAAGCACTTTACCTACTGCGCCACCGAGACAGGTTTTTAACATACACAAACAAGCCTTTTAATTGCTAATCTGTTTTCCACCAATTAAAGGTTTGGGGGGGTCTCATAAATTGCAACATCTACTTGAGGATTGTTTGTTTGTGTTTTAGGACCCATCTACTTCAATGGCCATTAGGGCCCAGGGAGAAATAAAAAGAAGGCAGGAATCGGCATAACAGTAGCGAGATGCGGTAGTTGTTAGCAATTTGGACCGGAGGACGAAACAACCCAACCGGAATATTTTATTTGCAACCCCACAGGTAATAAGGCTAACGAACCTGCGCTTGGATTAAATGAATTTTTGGACGATGACCCACCCATCTTTGAGATTATTTACGCACATCAGGCGAGGGAACAAGGGCAAACCCTAACACAGCACCACATCATCCGAAGGAAGGCGGCGGCGCACTTGGCCCCATTTGCCTCAGGTCAGGAATCACAGCTGCGATTCAAGAATCAAGTCCACTACCGAATTGAGCAATCGAGCCGCCCTAAGAACTGGAACAAGAGATGAAGTACATATTCCAACCGGATGTACGGCAGCATCACCGGAAATCACTCTTCACTTAGTCATAAACCGTGACTAGTTTCAACGCGGAAAAAAATACCCTGAGTCATCAGATAAACAGAGCACTCCTCCAAGGACAAGTGAACTTATGAAATACTTTCGGATGATTGCAGGTGAAAGGGGTAGTTCCAATATATTAGAGGCGGTACGGAGACCCCTTTTACCAGATCAAGGGTGAGGAAAAGAAACCCTCTGAATAGGCACGACATGAGACTGCGTTCAGTAGTTCAAATGCCATCATAGATCCTGAATAACATCGGTGAGTTGCTTGAAAGACTTAGGACAAAGAAAGATCCAAATTCCCCTTAAGTAGGAGAAACATAAGCAAGAACAAACCATGAAGCCACCTAGCCTTTGATGGACTTGAACTCATCACAATGACGATGCCTACCTTAACGGCGTCGGTTACGACAGAAGGTGTACTTGGGGATCGCGAGGTCCACTTCTCAAATCTCTTAAAAAACCACCAGCCGCAGACAGGAAATGAATCTTGAAAATCAACCTACGAACTAGACCAGTGTAACAACATTCGATCAAATAACCATCCCTATCATATGACCCCCAACCCCCCCAAATGGCTTAAGGGTGAAGAGAAATATTTATACGGTAGGAAAAAATGGTGGGATGGAACAACCAACAAACACCAAATATGTGCCCGTAAAAAAAGTTTCATAACTTGTAAACCAGTGCACCAATACTAAAAAAAAAAATACAGGAGGTGAAATCAACTTACGGAGTTCCGTTTCTAAACTATCACTAAAAGAGAAAGGGTTGAGCAAAAAACGTGCCCCTCCATCATCTGCATTGACCTATTATTCTTACACGGTGCAACTTCTTATCAACATGGTCAGTCAACAACATCAAGAAAAGCAAAGGTAACAGGTAACTGCAAACATTCATTCACCATGTTGGTCAAATTTCAAAATGCTGATAACACTAGTTAAGAAGAGATATCTGGTTGAAGTAACCACCATAAATAACGAGAAACTAGTTAGTTAAGATTTATGATTGTCTTGCTTTAATAGTAAAAAAACAGTTAAGCGTGACACCGAGAGAGGTCATCCATCCATAATCAATACTTAAGTTCATTTTCATGTTTGCCTTTTTAATGATCCAACAGGTAAAATACAAAGGCAACCAGCAACCTTGGTAACTAACGACTCTACAAATTTATGGAATACCGAACGAAGGCAATAAGCAACTGACAACCTGCAACTTCACGACCGTTTCC